>JAKWJD010001755.1:56433215-56570715 GCA_027705065.1 Solanum peruvianum | reverse complement strand
GATTCAAAGAGCTTCATCTCTAAGGATTTGGACTCGGGTCTCTTGGATTCTTCATTATTAAACTGTAACAAGAATTAAGTCTTCATTCTTCATTCTTGTCCTGTAACAAGACTTAAATCTTCATACCCATATGAATGCAAACTCATTTTGGTATAAATTTCTATCTCTTGTTCATGTCTAGCTAAAACCCAATTCTTGGGGTGTGATTTTATGAATATGGGTTAAATTAGTTGTTGGGTCTTGCTAGCTGATAGTCTATTAATAGTTTTAATGTGATTTCATTTACTAGTTGTGGATGAATCTAATGAGGTTGTAGTTGCAAATATAATCTAATATATGTGTTTTCGTCTTACGAGAGAGAGAGGTCGAGAAACTAAGACTACTAAATTGATGGTCGGTGGGAGTGGATCGATATGAGGTTCAGCTCGAAAGAGTGAACCCTAGTCGCGCATCACACACTTAGCTCGAGAGAGTGAGTGGGTTAAGGCGGAGGCTGTGCCTCATTTGGCAAGTGGGTGTCTGAGAGGAACCCATTTGAAACGCAGAAGTTGCTCGAGAGAGAGACTATTCCCCTTAAGTCGCATTTACTCTATGAATATACTATCAAAAACATGTACCCAATAATATCGTTCATCTCGTATTATTATCTCATCCCAAGAACTCCCTCTCTCTTTCACTTAGAAGTCCTTGTTAATGTCGTTGTTTTTACTTACTACTTGTGACAAAACCCCCCCAATAATTGATGCTTGTGTCTCCCCTTTGTTTTAATATGTTTTTATTCAATAATGTCTTTAGTTATGACTAGTTAGAACTAGATTTAGTTTTCTATAATTTTGACAACCAGTTCCTGTGGAAATGATCCCAACCCTTGGTTGGGTTACTGTACTACATTATGATTGTCAGCCCTGGCATTGAAAGTTGTGTCTTTCGTAACATGACTGATCAAAATGGCGCCGCTACCAGGGAGTGGTGTCACTTGAGAATTTCTATTGTAGTACTATTTTTTTCTTCTTAGTTTTAGTTTCACTAATTTGATTTTTAGTTGTGTTTTGCTAACTTGTGTGAATACTTCAGAAAACATGAGTTTTAGCAATTTTAACGGTAGCTAGGTGGGCCATCAATATGATATAAAAATCTCAACGATGTCTAAGAGCCCAACGTCAATGGCCCCCATCTCATGAGAGGTATTGGAGCCATCCATTTACCTCCAGCTGAGAGAAATATAGTGTTTCATATAACGGGCACTATGTTGCAACTTTTGCAACTAAAGGGATTTTTTAGCGAGTCGGCTCACGAGAATCTTTACGAGCATCTTCAAATTTCGTGGATGTGTGGGGACCATTCTCGTTCACAAACATCTCCCAAGAGTCAGTATGATTAAGAATATTCCCTTTCTCGTTGAAGGGATATGCATGCAAATGGCTGACCAAATTGCCACGTGAATCCTTTACTTCTTGGAAGGAAATGGTAATAGTATTACAAGTGCGATTTTTCCTCCCTCGAAGATGGTGAATTATCGAGATAACATTAGAGCTATAAGCGTCAAGAAGGAGAGCCTCTGCATGAGACTTGGTCATAGTTAAAAAAGTTGGTGCTTTAATGCCCAACCCATATATTCCATCTTCAGTACTTTTATGAAGCCTGGATTAAGTAAAAAAAGGTGTTGCTGATCAGCTTTTGCCTGGAGGCTTAATGCAGCAACCATATGTAGTAGAAACCCAACTTTTAGATAGAATGACAACCATCAAGAAAGCATGTTGCACTTGTGAAGACCAAGTATCTCTCTTCACCTAAAAGCCATCTAAGGAGCAGATTGAAAAAGATCATGAGAGAGACCAAAACATGGCCAAGATCATGACACAACTTGACAATTTATCCAAAAATGTCATGGGGGTCAGGTGTGCAAATCCTGAAGAGATGAAGTTTGAAGCCTTGTATAACGAGGAGGTAAATTTTCTAGCCAACCAAGGTGGTAGTTATTATTCAAACTACCCGAGACAAGGAGGTAACCAAGGTGTGATTAAAGATAAAGGCTGGATCGAGATCGTGAATGGAGGGATCAAAATCCAAATTGGATGTATGGGGATAAACATAGATATGTGCCTCCCCGTGAGTGTTTAAAGCGAAAGAACTCTAAAGGTGGTATGTCTGAGGATATGATTTCACGTATCCTCAACAAAGTTGAATGTTTAGAATGGATTCTAAAAAGAATGAAAGAAGATGTGTCCACCCTTAGCCAGACCATCACCTCCTATTCAGTTATGATCATGCAATTAGAGACCCAAATGGGTCATATCTCGTCTCATCTGAATTAGAGGCAACAAGGGAGTTCTCTTAGTGATACTGTGGCCAACCCAAAGAATGAGTTTTGATGAAGGAACTGCTTCGTGCCACGATGTTAACTAAGGCGTTGTTTGGGAGGCAACCCAAAAACCTTATATTCTTTTGTCATTGTTTTGGTAAAATAATAGTGTGTTGGCCGTGCTGGATGAAGCATGGAAAGTGTTAGGAGAAATGGAGTTTTACAGGAAAAAATATCATTCGGAGGATCGCAAAATAATTCTGCAACCCGGTCTAGTTATCCATTGGACTCAAGGCATTGCTAAGCTAGAAACTATAAAACCGGGCGAGCCCAAGAAACTACTGGTGAGTCACCGACTTATTCGGTTTCCAACATTATTTGGGAGATCTGTAGAACTCGGCAATGTAATTAACGAATCGGTGGGTCACCGAATGGTTGGGCAACCACAACTAACGTCACCGAATGGACGAGGATGGTCTTTAGATTTAAAGGTCTAAATTTCTTAAAATCCTCAAGATTCCCTCACTTTTCATTCTTCAAACTCACACCTCCACCCCTATCTTTTTTATTTTTGCACCTTTATTGAACTTTGGTTGATTGATTTGTGCTTGGATTTGGATTGCATTGCCGCCTAGCATCTCAAATACATCCTAATCAGCACAACAGGTTGGTTTCCTCACCCTAAGTCCCTTTTATTGATTTTTTTCTCAAATGCAATATCATTATCTTTTTGACATGTGCTGGATATTTCTAGTAGGATTACAATGTTTGTTGCCTGCTTGACTTCAAAAATTCTGCCCGTAATGACTAAAATGTTTGATTCCTAAAAATTGTGACTTAAAATAGAAGAAAAACGTGGGGTGTGCATAATTATTTCTTGATTTAAGCTTAATATAAGTGTTGCGTTATTTGATTTTGTTTTTAAGAGTTGGGGGTTAACACATTGGGATGTTTGGTGAACTGTGTCGAGCATGCTGAACCACTCGGTGGTTCTCCTTATGTTTCTATCTCGCCCTTAATTATATGTTAATAAATTGTAGATTCTGATATTTTTGCGGAGAAGTCTGAATTCATTGAGTGCATTCGGTGCTTTGCCGAAAGGACTCTTGTTCTCCTATTGTCTGCACCCTTGCTTCATTTGAGCATTGAATTCGGCGAATCACCTTAGTGGCTACATGTAGCGCCGACTTGTTTGTCTAAGTGATCCTGTATTTGAACTTCCATGTTCCTATTTGAATACTTTCTAACTTTTTATCGAAGCTTTGCAAATATGGCTAGACCAAAGGTTGCAGGGAAAAACATGCCACCCAGACACATAAAGGCAGCAAATTTGAGGAAGAGTGTAAAGAAGGCAAACAGTTGAGAAGAAGGAAGGAACTTCCAGTAGTAGGAGAGGTCATATAGATCCTAATGACCCCTCGTTGGCTCGATGGTTTTGTTAATACAATCTATGATTTAAAGCAGCTCACGATGTGGAAAAGATGTTTGAAGCAAATATAGTTGCTGAAGCCGAGGTCAAAGCAGTCAAAGCCGCTAAAAGCCAAAAGTAGGAGGGTCAAACTCCGAGCAGTAGTACCCAGATCCAAATTTATGCACCGGGCACAGAGGCCCTTCCAGAAAAAGAGTCTGCGTTACCATGATCCCTTCTTTACCTCTTTCTTTGTCTTTCTGTATATATTCATTGTTGTATTTTTATTATTTGTATTTGAGGACAAATAATTTATATTTGTAATGGGGTGAGACCCACTTTATGTGCGACCCCTATTTTTATTTTTGTTTTGTGATAAATTTTGGTTGTTCTACTTTACATTATATTTTATCTGCTTTTGTGGATGTTTTAGCTTATGTCTCTCTTTTGGTTATAATTGAAAAATTATTTTGACCCTACCGAATGTTTATAAAAAATTATCAAAAAATTTTGCCACCTCTATTTGAAATGTGGTTGTTCTTAGGAAAATTTAAGTCTCAGTTTCTATAAATACCGATGACTTACCTAGTGCATTGATGACTTAAATAGTGCTCGCAATCGAACGAACATGAATATACAACTTCAACGAGGCCAAATGAAGTTGTATAAACAATATGTGAACTCTTTCATTTCCTTGTGATTAGCCAATTGTGAAATCGATTCTAGTAATGACCGTTGCACACTAGAAAAAGTTTGGAGTCTTGTTTGACTTTAGTGTTGAATGCCTTTTGTGATAATCTTACCTTGAACATGCATGATAACACTTTCAATTTGCTCCGTTGTTCCAGTTGACTAAGTAAGGCTTTCTCTTGACATGATCTTAGGCGAAACTTGATAAAAACATAACCTCTCTTAACCCTTTTCCCTGAATCCTTTTGATTTGTGCTTTATGGAATAACCAACGTAGGCCAAAAGCCTAAGTTGGGTGTGGTGAAAAGATAAGGAAAATCAAGAAAGTGCAAAAAGGATTTCGTCTATCTATTGTGTTAAGAAAAATTGAACCCCTCCATATAAAAAAGAAGAAAAGAGAAAACAAAAAAGGAATGAAAAAGAAAGAGTCATGAAATAAATTTTAAAATTACAATAAAAGGGGGTTCCTGTCACATTATGGAAAAGTGAATAAAGGGATGACTTGAGAGCACTAATGAACTTGATAAAATAAAGGCAAGGATGTTTTGTGAGTAATAAATTTCATGAGGATCATAGTCACTGAATCTAAATGACCATACCTTCGCACTCAGCCCCATTACAAGCCTAAAAAGGACCTTTTTGATCTTGAGAAAGCTGAAACAAATGTTAATAGGAAAATAAGGGAAAGCCTATGGGTGAAAGCATGCATTGTGTTCTTTTTTGTGATGGTGAGCGTTGTATTAGATTCCCAAACCTTAAATGATTATACATTATGTGTGTCAGAACGAAATCATCATTTGTGTGAGGGAATTGAATGATTTTGTAGAGCTTGAACTTGCATTTGAGACAAGTAATGCGAGCCTGAGAATCTTTGGTAATGGTGTTTCACAACTTGAATCTTTGGGTACACAATTGATACTTGCATAAGTAAATTGAGTCTTGTTATCAATGGAATCCCATACTACCACTCACTCAAAGTACTCCTTTAGGCTAGCTTACTCAATGCTTACTATTTATCATTATAGACTATCAAAGGATAACACGTACCAGTCTAGACCTAATTACCATGGAAAACACCTTACAATGCAATCCAATCTATCCTAGAAAGATAAAAGTGTCACGCCCTGAGCCTACAACCTGGGCGTGACCAACACTCGAAGACCATTGTCGTCCTCGAACTCAGCAGAAGACTTAAACACAAGATAAATAACTCAAGGAATAACTAAAATATAATCAGTTAGCCAAAATGGCATCTCAATTCTTAATCGTTTACAAGTGAAATGAAAATACTAAAGAGATATTATTATTTGTCTATGAATCCTCTAAAACAAAGAGGGATGTTTGGACAGGACCCCTAATAAATAAGACAAATGTTAAAAGATGTACTCCAAAATGTAAGAAGGCTTACGAACTGACTTTGAGATACTCACTGTTTTAACGGTACGCCGGATGCCAATCCTAGTTAATGCATTTGCATCATAATATGATGCAGCCCAACTGACATCATTATATGAATGTACGAGTGTGTAAGATGCTAAACAACATAGTCTAGAAAGTGTTTTTAAAAAACTGAAGAACTTACTTGGCTCAACTCAACATAACTGACTCTTTTCAACATAAAGAAATTTAAAAACAAATGCAATATAAAGAAAAGTTATTTAAAACATGTTGTAAACTCTGTATGTATGCAACGATACAATTAAATCTGAAATGTATACAAGAATACAAGAGAAATGTGTCTGTGTATATATATATATATATATATGTATATGTATATATACATATATATATATATATATATACACATTTAACTTATGTGGGAGTTTCTCTAACTGACAACCATCACATAAAGATATAGTGATGATATAACGAGCTACCTCAGGCTTCCAACGCCACATATATTTGTCCAATGATATAAGACCCGAAATGCTTAATGGATCCACTAGTCTACTATGAAAATGGTTCACCTAAAATGTATGACTCTTTTCTACCCATGGTGGCTATATGGTTTTATAGAGATGTAAGTTATCTGAACTCATACTTGTCCCCAATTCGATGCTCAATACTACTCCAAAAATGTACTCACTCTTATGTTATTAAAACATACTACTTATGTAATTTGAAATTCATGCTCAAAAACTTATCTCAAAGGCTGTCTTGGAAAGCTCAGTTTCCTCGCTTGCTTCATCTTGAAAGCTATTACTCTTTTCTGAAAACTAGCCCAAGGTTCTTTGGAAATCTGAGTTTCCATACTTTTTAAATGTGAAGACATTTTATACTCATTTGAGAATACTTATTCCCCATATACTAATTTGAAGAAAAGACTTCACTTTACTCTGAACTGAAGTCAAACTTAAGTTTTCAAATGAAGTTAAAAAGTTTTTGAAAGACTTATGAAACTTGAAATTAACGTCCTCTCATTATGTTTTCTCTTTACTTTACTTGGTCTTTAAGTCTTAAAACAATGTTAATATCAGTTGTAAATGATTTCTTCAAAAGACTCTAAGAACTTACTAAACTTGGCTCTTAATTATTCTTGAATTTGAAGTTATTATTCAAGGTTGAAATTCATGTTTCTGGATGATTTGTATATGTTTAGAATTCATTTGGAGTAGTTAGAATCATTAGGAAGTGTAAAAACACTTAATTAAGGCTTAAACGTACTAAATTATGAAATCTGGGCAAGAAACATTGATTTGGGTGCATCATGGGTGCACCGCAGTTGCCCTATTGGTCTGAGGCTCCATTTGGGCGCACTGCAGGCGCGCCCCTAGGTCCCTCACAAATTTTTAAACTCGTTTTCTGACCATAAATCATTATAATTTGATTTCTTATCTCAAATTCACTTAGATTTCATGTACCCATATCATATATACTAGGATATAACCCAATGAATTCAAGAGTAATGGTTAGATCATGAAAGAAATCCTAAATCTCAACTCATGTTCAAGAATGGAAGCAATTCAAGAACATTGAAAATCCAATCTTTTTAGGATGAAATTATGGTGAATCAAACATGCTTTGGACGTGATTTAACGAACCCAACGTTGATATAGGCTCACTTACCTATTTAGGGATCACCCCGACAAAATCCACATGTTAGCTTCGACGATCTAGGCGAATCTTGCTCTTTTTCTTCTTCTCTTCTCTTCACCTTTCTCCTTAGCCCTAGCGTGAAAATTTCCAACTTTGAAAAATGACTAAATTCAGTTTTGACCCTTATTAAACTCCTACAAATGGATAAAATTAATAGGGTAGTGAAAAGACTAAAATATCCTTAAAAATCCGGTAATTGGACATTTCCTTAATCCAACAACCCAACTTCCAAACGGCACAATTCACTCATCCAAACTCGGAATTGCGCAAAATCGGCGGCGTTGGAAAGATTGTTTGAAGAGATTTCCAACCATAACAAAACCTACCCCTAATTAATCATGATATAGGATTTATGGTTATTTGAAAATGACTAAAACTCACTTTCCTAACTTAGACAAATTTTCAAGATTTTATTATTCTTTCCAAAGATATATATTTTCATATTTTAAACTCTTTTGTAGTCATTTCTAGTTATGAGATGTTAAAATGTCTCCCCCTTGGGAACTATCATCCTCGAATGATATTACTCTTACTAGACCTCGGGTAGCAACATCAAGTTTAAACACCCACAAGCAATTGTAACTAAACAACATGCTTACAAAAAATTAGGTAGTACTAAGAAGAAATTTTTTACCTTGGTATGCATTTTCTCCAGATTCAAAGGGATGTGGATATCTCTTATTCATGATATTGTCAACTTTCCTAGTATCTTCTTTGATAAATTGGTTCCTCCCAAGGACCTTGAGTGATGCCTACCTCTTTTGTTCTGAACTTGCAGACCTGCGATCTAGGATTTGCACCAGAATCTCCTCATAAGATAGGCTATCCTTGATCCCAATATTTCTAGTTGGTATGATAAAAGATGGATCGACCATCCACTTCTTCAACATAGAGATGTGGAACACCGGATGAACTGCTACTAACTCTTGTGGTATCTTTAACTCATAAGCTACATTGCCAATTCTCTTGGCTATGCGATAAAGTCCAATATATCGGGGATTGAATTTCCCCTTCTTACAAAACCTCTTAACACCCTTCATGGGTGAAACTTTCAGATATACCCAATCATCTACTTTGAACTTTAACGACCTTCTCCCAATATCAATGTAGGATTTTTCATGACTATGCGCAATTTTCAGCCTCTTTTAAATAACATTCACCTTCTTCATACCTTGGTGAACTAAATCTTATTCTATCAACCCTACTTCACCAACTTCAAACCATCCAATAGAAATCTGCATCTTCTCCCATAAAGATCATCATAAGGAGAAATTTGGATGTTAGAGTGGTAACTGTTATTCTAAGCAAACTCAATGAGAGGTAGGTGATCATCCCAATTCCCTTTGAAATCAATCTTGCATGCCCTCAAAATGTCCTCTAGAGTCTGAATAGTACGCTTCGCTTTCCCATCAAGCTGAGGATGAACAACAAGTTCACCTTTGAACCCACACTTTTCTAAAAAAATATCCATAACCGCGTAGTAAATTGTGAACCTCTATCTAAAATAATAGAGATCGGAACTCCATGAATTCTTACCACCTCTTGAATGTACAACTTAGCATAATCCTCTGCCTAATGGGTAGTCTTTATTGGCAAAAAAGTGAGCTGATTCTGTAATTCTATCAACAATCACCCAAATAGAATCATGCTGCCTGTGAGATCTGGGTAAACCTGGACTGAAATCCATGTTAATCATATCCCACATACATTCTGGAAGTTTATATTCCAAGCCAAACCTCCAGGACTTTGGTGCTCTACTATAATTTGTTGGCAGATTGGATTTTAGTTACCCATACTAACAAGAACACAATTCATTATTTCAGAAGAAAGAATTATTAACTTACGCAATGAGAACAATAAACTCAAAATTTCAACTTGAACATCAACACCGACATCTTCAAAGTCAACTTAAGAAATCAGTAGTTGCTAAGGTGTGCAAAAATTAACCTCCCAACTCTTAGACAAGAACAATAATAATAATAGCCAACCCAAAAAATGAGGTTTTAGTACCCTATTTATAGAAAATACACTCCTAATTAAAAAGGAAACAAAATAAGGAATGTTTGTTCAGCACACGACTTACGAATCGTCAATGGATCTACGGTCCGTAAGTCCCTTCTATCAGCCTACACTTATAAATTTTTTAGCATCCAAAGTTGCACTCTCTCTGAATCAAACGATGAACCATTGGACGGTCCGTCAATGCCCTTTGTGACTCCATACTCTGAATCTTCAATAAATTTGGTACTGGAACCTTCTCTGAATAAATCGACGGTTGACCAATACGGTCTGTCAATTGATTGGCGGATTGTCAACACTTTTTGTGGTTCCACACCTGATTAGATTTTCCCAATTTTCTCCAAAGCTTGGGGTACGCATCTAGAATGCAAGTCTACGGGGAATCAATGGATCTACGATCCGTCCATTGCCTCCGTGGATGCCTTTTTCTGTATTTTTTCAGTTGTCTCTTTAAGTTCGTGCCTCAACATCTTTCCTGCAAAACATGATACAAAACCATCAAAATCACTTCAAAATGTCTCTAGACATACACAACTCTTAAGTAAAATGAATTAGAAATGCCATAAGATCACGATACGTCAACACTCTCAAGTTGAATTCGTTGTTTGTCCTCAACCGATGCTCTACGACTCTAAGCGACACTTGTATAGGAACATGCAATTTAAGCTCGAGCAATCACATAGCTGTCTATCCCGACTCTCCCTGGTTTGAGTGCCCAATTATATTTCAAACTTGATAAGCTAACTTATATGGATCATAACATGACACTGATTTACCTTTCAACAAACACCTTTACTGTATTCCTATCACCAAACTACCAATTCCCTAACAATGTAACTAGTTCCCTCACTTGTAACGAAATCCTCCGATTTAACACAATACACATCTGTTTCAGTACAAGGATTTATTTCTTCACTCATACTCATAATTCAGTTCAAATATAGTCAATGTTCCATTCATTGCCCTTATTTTCACAACTTAGATTCTCCAAACTAGACTCTAGGATCACTATAGGACTTTCTTGGCTTGTAACGTAGGCTCAAGGTCAGATGTGGTGTATTTGGGTACATTTTAGTGACTTTATGCCCTCCTTGACATTATATTAGGAAATCTACCTCTTTTTTCCCTATCTTCGACATCCTACTTTTTTTCTTCTTTGTTTTCGATTTCTTTTCAAACATAATGTGACTCAACTTTCCAGCTCGTTTTATTTTACACTTACTTTTTTTTTCATGTTTTTATTATTTTTTAATTTCACAAAGTAACATTCTTTTTTGAATTTTCTTTTCTTTTCAACACCAAAATCTTTTCCTACCAATTTTTCTTTAGATTTTCTCTTTCATAGCCACCCTCAACTTATATATTTTCCATGAGTTGAGGTGCACAATACGCGATGTTTGGAAGGTGAAGTATGGAGTTAGAAAGAACTTTTCTATTTTAGGCGCAAATCATTTTGGGAAAATTCTCTTCATTTGGTCGTACTACTTTCGGCTAATAGTGGACTATTTCAAACAAGAGCCTATTATCACTTCCTAGCCTCTAGAGTAGATTATCTTAGCAGGACCAACCAGGCAAGTTCTAATTTGGCACCAAATGCTGAACAATCAATTATTCTCACACTCACTCGACACATCATTTCATTATCAGATTATTAGATTACCTAGTTCAAGTTTTAGTCTCGGGCTATGCAATTGGTGCATTATTATGTCATATTTAGAGCCAACACATTTAAATTATCCTAGCCTACACATTCAATCACATGTCACTAAATTTGGACGAGCATTATTTTTTCACAAGCCATCATGATTAAATCTTTATTGCTCCTACACATACAATCCTAATACATGTCGGTTCAACAGAAATTTAAAATAGTCTCTTGGGACAGGAAAGAAAACCCAAGAGAGGATCGTGACTTGGGTTACTCAAACTTCACCCTATCACTCACAATCCGTTTGCCCCACCACCAAAAAATAGAGTGCATTTGTCCCATAAAAAACCGAAGGATCTGGTGAATCAAAATTGTGGCGCGAAGTGCCAAAGACCTATCAACAAACGGGTGTGTCAGGTTTCCCAGAGTCCGCTGGATCAATTACTTGGTCACCCTCAGTAGTGCCTGCATTAACAAGGAGACACCATCAGTTGTGACATTTGACGCTCTGGTTACACCCTCAGTAGTGCTCAAATCTCTACTCACGGGCCATGAACCTGATGCCCCAATAGCCATCTTACGCACCCTTCTCTGTCGCATCTATTTATTTAGTATGGAGGCCCTCATAGCCTGCTCCTCCTACTTACGCACTGTAACACTTCGAAAATCCAAGACGTGTTCTAGAGCCTAACATAAGTGTCATAAGTGTAGACACTATTTTAAGGCCTATTTTAATAAATACAAGTCATTTAGGAAGTCTAGAAACCAAAATGTCCAAGAACATCCATGACGTTCAAAAATTAGTTAACGGAGGTACTAGCGTGCCTTAGCCTATTTGACTAGATTTTAGAAGTCGGAAAATTATGAACGTTGGTGGAAGGGTGTCTAACATGTGTTTAGGTTGATTCATGGTCAAAACGTCCAGGTACGAATCCCCAAGGACCAACCAAGGACCCTTGAGGAGGACCCTCCTATTTTTGGGTCAAGGACTGCCTGGGTAGTGTGCACCCACAATGGGAAACGACGGAATGTATGTGGATCTATGGGGCGTCGATGCCATCCGTCGACCAACTCTTATACAAATTATATAAGGGCCTCTAGTTCATAGTATTTGAACTTACCTACGGTTGTGCAGCACGAAAGGGGGGGGGGTTGGCCGTCGATTGACCCACGATCCGTTGATCGTGGTGTCGTTAGTGAAGGCCTGATTTTTCTACACATTTCAAGTTAGTTCCAATTAATTAATTAATTAAGGGGTTAGGACGTTAGTTAGGGGTAAAGGGAAGACTTATTAAGTTAGTTAACACCCCATATAAATACCCCCACCCCACTACACTAATCTAAACTCTCATAACTCACAAACCCAAACTCTCTTCCTTTTCTCTTCTTTCTCTCTCTAGTGAAGAACACCATTGAAGACAAAGCTAGGGGAGGGTTTAAGGGATTCAAAGAGTCAGGTTTCACCGTCAATTTTTATCAATTAGTCAGGTATGGTATATCTTTCACCTTTGAGACCTATTTTCTCAAAGGGCTCCATCAATTTGATTTTCAAAGTTAAGTTTTCAAAGTGAGTTTCATCCATTCTCAAAAATTATGTTATGATTTGATTTTTTATGATTTATTTTGGATATTATTAATGAAGTAATAACTTAATTATGATATATCATGATGGATTGATCTAGTTTGTATAAGATGACCTTACCCCTTAACCTTAGGCGATGATCTTGATATAAATTATATTGTGTTGGTTCAATTGATTTGGTTATTGGTTGAATTACTACTAGATTATGTTGTTATACTAAGAATGAATGAATTAGGGTGATTTATAGTCCTTTAATGCTAGTTCTTGAGAAGTGATCTAGGTTATGAAGTATATTGTGAGTTTGACCTAAGTATCTTGTCTTAAGCTATTAACTAGAATTGAATTGTGATGTAGTGATTCTCTTAGCCGTGTTATCATGTTGATCTTTGAATTATGATGATGTTGTAAACTAATTGGGCTGAGTTAAGGGTTGATGGTAAGACCTTCATGATGGATTATGAAGGAGACTTGGTAAGTCTTGTGATGCATATTCTTTACTTCAAATTATGGTTAATTGTGTTGGCTAAGGTATAAATGTTACAAGGATGGTGAATGATTTACCAATGTGCCTTATCATGATATGAAAATGTTAATGTGCTAACCTCACTTATACTCATGCAATTCTTATCTGAGCTATTATGATGATGATTATTATACAAGGGTTAGATTCTATGACCTAAAATAAGCTATGATGATTAATAAAGACATTTCTAAAAGGGACTTAGCTTAGAAACAAGTGAACTTGACAATGGGAGGTGATGGATTCCCATAGAGGAAGATTCACCATAAAGTTCCACAAGAGGTGTTGACTTCCCTTTGAGGGATATTTATCCATTGAGTTTCCATGAGAGGAGGCCACAATTGCTAAATGGTAAGTAGAGGGATTATACCTATCTCTTAGTTCTTGAACTATGTTGTCGCCATAGGAAGACTAGATAGTGGATCCACCTAGAAAGCTATGTTTATGTTTGGTTTTACTTTGGACGGTAGACCACCTTCCATCGGTGTAAGGTTTCACAACACCGGATTCCACAGTTAGTTCTTGTGGTCTATGTCGGTTAAGGCAAGTGTTCCCTAAAATAACATGAAGTAATGAAGTACAAATCAACTAGGGTGACTAAAGAGGTTTCTCTTAGCCTAGGCAGGGGTATGGGACTCTACCTATGACTTGCACTAGTTTGCCTGGATTGAAGCCTTAGGAGGTTATTCTTATGTATGTACATGCTTATAAATTAAATGGTGATGATATAATGATCTTACATGTAAATGACATTATGTGATGTTGGTTACTCCTATGAACATGTATTTGGTCTGTATTGTTAAAGTATGATGATATGTATTCTTAAATTATATGCGATGTGAAGTTGGATATTAGTCATGGTTCTTGTTGGGTTACTTGATTGGGAAAGGTTATGGGGCTTTGCTTGGTCATTGCACTTTTTAACTTAATGAGGGTTTATGAGTGATCGTCTTGCTTTGGGCATGTTGAAATAAACTCATATATATGCTTGTTGCTATTATGACTGGATGATAGAGTTGTTTGATTAAGTGTCCAATTTTATGATATGCATGATTTCTTGACTAGACTTAGTATTGTTGGTCTTGTGGTGTACATTCTTTGTACTTAATGAATGTGCCTAATTGATTAATATGGTCTTCTTGAATGTGCATAAGGTTTTGAAAGGGTAAAATAACATGTTTTCATGAAAGGTCCCCTTTTAGCAAGTTTTCATGATATGTTTGCATATGGTCTCATACTTAGTACAAGTGGTGTACTAAACACATTTCTTTCTTTTCCCCAACATTTTACGACTGGTCGTGGAAGGTCTTTTGGAGACGACATTGATGAAAACTTGGATTTCTTGATCATCCAAGTAGGGTAGGTCCTCACTTTCGAGGGCGATGCCACTATAAAGCCTTTGATGTAGATTTAGTTTTAAGACTCTCATGTTTCTTTCCTTTCATTTGAGTACTAAACATTGTATGACATATATGTGGTCTTATTGTATTGATGTATGGGCTAGGACCAATTTGATACACTTTTGTCAGATGGTTATGAGATGAGACGACTATTTTGAGACTATGTTATATATTATATATATCAATGTGCAATAAAAGTAGAAGACTAAGTAATCCTCCTATAGAAAGGTCTATGTATACTCAATTTATATATACTATGTGTATTACTATGACCTGAAACCACCCCTTAAAAGATAGAAATAACGCTTGGGTCGTAACAAGCCGTAATTGACCCTTTGGGGGTCTTGTACAAGCCCTTTAACTATCGTTCGTTACATAAGACATGAAAAGTAGTGCAGAATTAAAACTTTTCAAGACATTTAATATCAAAAGGAATTCTTTTATAAACACTAAGAAATCTCATTGTCACAAGGCAAGCTTAAAGACACAACATAAATAACTTAGGGACACGACCCTTTACATTTAAAGAAATACATAATAGGTCTTAACATAAGGAAACTAAAAAGATAGAAGATATGTCCTAGAATATATGAGGACATACTTTTCTTGAGAGAAACTTTCCCAAGCTTTACCTCCTAGACTTCAACCTTGCTTCCAAAACCCATACTTATAGTGTATAGAAAAGTATGGGGTTGGTACAAAACAATGTACTAAGTATGGCATATGCAAAATCATGCAAAAAGGGACATTTTGGTAAAATAAGCTTTCATGCCAAATAATTAGAACATTCATGAATTTAGATACAAAACAACATAAGAAACATTATTTAACACTTAGATAAGTATTTCCATAATTTTTATAAAAAGATGAACTTTACAGTAACCTTTCCAAACTTTACAGTAAACTAGCTAGCATTTACAGTGAACTTCCTATAACATTACAGTGAACTAAAATGACTCCAAAGTATTGGACTTCCAAGGTATTGCCAATGAGTAAGTGAACTCATTTCCATCGGAGTTTCCCTAACTGAGGTCATTTTAAGACTCACTAAGGTAATACATGAAGGAAGTACGCATATCCTCCTTGAATGCACACCAAAGCAATCCTCAAGAATACCCTCTTTTTGGCGTACTCACCTCGGGAGAACAAGCCTCCACTTAATGGCAAGACAATAGAAGAACACCCAAACAACATACCAAGACTTCCCTTTTGAAATGCCTACTTAGTGCAATGAGTAGATGACGTCCCATACCACCACCTACCCTAAGTAGTACACTCTTTTAGAAGTCTTGGAACCAAGACTTTCCTTTAGGAAGGTCCTACCTATTGCAATGGATAGATAGCGTCCCATACCACCACCTACCATAAGTAGTTCATTCTTTTAGTAGAATTAGTTCATTCAATTCAAATAAAACTCACCAAGACTCTCTTTTTGGAATGCCTATCTAGTGCAATGGATCAATAGCATCCCATTCTACTACCTACCCTAAGTAGAATACTCTTTTAGAAGATTTAATACATTCATTACTTTTGTGGGAGGTTAGCTTAACTGACATAGACCATGAGAGCTTGACATGGAATCTCGATATTAACCCCTATCGGCTTAGGGTTCCTCACTTGCCTAGAGTAAGGTCATTCTCTTATCTTTTACATGGCTTTCCCAATATCTACACCTATGCGGGCGCATAGTTAAGGGATAAGGAGATTGCTACTGTAACCACCCTAAAAATGGCTATGCTAAATAATGCTTAATGTATGTAGAATGCCTACGATTAGACCGGGTTCACATGAATTGATACACGTAGAACCAGACTTCTAAACCCTTACGACAATCAAGCTAACTAATTTGGTGAGTTAGTTGAGCTAGTAAAGGTTGGGTCCATCCATGTAGGGCTCCTGAATATGAAGATTTACTCGGATGAGTCTTTACCGGACTTAAAAAGGGAAAATCTTAGGTTTGGAGGGTCTAGGGCTAAAATGGTCTTTCTCCAGGCTAAGGGTATATCATAATTACCCTAAAATTTATAATTAATTAGTTAATTAATAAGTTGGAGGGGTATTTTGGGGAGAGAGGGCCGAAAATTAGCTTTTAGAGAGAAGTCTTGCTCCACCCGGGTTCGAACTTAGGTGGAAACAATGAAATAAATTGTTTTAAATTTAAGTTGGTAAATTAATGTAATTAATTAATATTTATTATTTTTAGCTTATTAAAAAGGGGGGAAATCAGATTTTTTATCATTTAATAAAAACCTTATTTGACTAAGTCCTAAACTAGACTTCTAATCCTAATAAAACTCTTTGTCTCTCACGTTTATCTTCTCATCATTCACGACCATTCTCTCTTCTCTTTCACGTTCTCTCTGCCAAAATAACTTCATGAACAGAAAAAAGAAACCAAGTTCTTCACACTTGAAGAACTCACCACGAAAAATAAAAACAAACAACGAAATCAATCACGTAGGCAAAAAGAAGGTTGTCTATCGAGTTGGTGTTGAACTTTCTGTGTTGGACATGTGTTTGGAGGATTTCTTTGGGAAGAAAGTCGAGGTTTGAACGTCAAAAAGGTATGGGTTCTATTTTCTCTTGGTTCCTTTCCCAAGAGACCCCTAAGGTTTAGACAAATCTATTCCAAAAACTAGGGTTTTCCCCATTGCATGTCCCTGTCACTAGCTCCCATTGAATCATAGGTTGGTTATGTTTGCTGGTAGAAAACTAGGGATGAAATGTGTTTTGATTATGATTATGTGTTTATATGTATGTTCGTAATTATGTGACTTCTGATAATGTTTTCCGAAAATTTAACTATGTGTGTTGGGTCTGATGCCGTGGCTGTTGGTCACGATTTAGGACTTGAAATGGCATGTTAGTTTCTTGTATTTCATGTACAAATGTTTATGTAAATCGTGATGTTCATATGAGTTGAAATTTGGCTGATTTGAGTGATAATCCCTTGGCTAAACGAATTCATGAAAATGCACCTAAGAATGTATTAAATGAGCTACGAATTACCCTATGAATTTACGTATAAATGTTGTTGAAAGTGAGCTTAAAACGTGACAAACAATTCCAACAACTTGTAAGATTGGTTTCGGCTAAACATGGATGAACAAATCTTAAATTATAAATGAGTGTAAATTAGGTGAGGTCATTAGGGATCGAACCCGAGACCTCACCCGTGAAAAACACTATAAAATGTAAATGAAGAGATGGGGTTAAGGGGATTCGAACTTGGGTGCTCCTAGATGAAAAATAATGTATGAAAATAAGAAATGAGAGGAGTGGGATTCTAACCCACAACCTCTCGGTCAAGCTTAAGAAAAAAAAAGAAAAGAAAAGAAATGTGAGGCGTGGGAATCAAATCCATGACCTCTAGGTGGAAAAGAAGAATTAAAAGAAAATAAAGTGAGGATGCGGGGGTTCGATCCCTCAACCTCATGGTCAACTCAAGAAAAGTCATGGAAAAAGAAATTAAAATAAAAGGGGCTGTGGGGGTTCGGTCCCACAACCCCTCGGCCAAGGAAGAGAAATTTCAAAGGAAAGAAATTAAAAGAAAACGAAGGTGTTGGGGCTCGATCTTGGGTCCCCAAACCGTGTCAACCAAAATAAAATAAAGGAAAAATGTACGTGTTGTCCAAGGGATTCGAAACTGGGTTCCCTTGCCCAAACTTCCGTATTGACACATAAGTCATACGTGAATAAATGTTCAACATAATGCTGCCTACATAGATAGGAATTGAGATCTTGGCATACCTACAAGATGCATAAGTCTTTACTATATAATCTTAGGAAGACATGATTTACTTAAACGAATTATGATTGAAGCCTCATGGCTTGTATTTATAGACCCATAAGTTTAGCATACGTTATAAGTAAGTAAACCTAAGATGTATGTTATGAAATGATGATATGAATAATGAAATGATGAAACCCTGGAAGGGTTAAGTAAGAGTGTGAAACACACTAAATGTCCAAATGCATTGGCATATGATGAAATGAACATTCACATAAAAAGGGGTGAGTAATTATGAATAGAAAATGTGATAATACTAATGATTGTGGTGACAACATGATATGAGGCTAATGTAAAAGATGAGAGCATCTCAAATGAGCCTAAGTAAGTGTTACCAAAACATACTCACCTATGAGAGTGTAAAGTTAATGAAGAGACCAGTCTAATAAAAGTATTGAGATTAACACACTTAATAGTAATGATGAGATGAGAAATCATCTATTGATCTATGACGTCCTCATACTAGAAGCCAACTTCCATGACGTATGAGTTGAATCTAATGGAACTTTATACTCAGCACCGATAAACTAGCTATGATCGGTGATGCCTTTTGGAAAGGGCGGAAGTTCACGTAACTCTAATGAGATGAGACTGTCCGGCATGCCGGGTATGGGTCTCCTTATATCTCCTAGTCTTTGAACCTATACTACCAATATAGGGATCTAGCGGGGTTCAATTCCCATGTAGGCTAGCATGTTTTGGATCACTTTGGCCGGTGATTCCACCTCTTTTCGATGTGGGGGAGACACTGGATTTCATGATGTTCACATGATCTATGTCGGTTAAAGTTAAAGTTCTCAAAGAATGAATGAGGCCAGCCTCAAATGATGCACATAATTAAATGAATGATACCAAAGGTGTTAGGATGCTAGACTTAAGTATTGGCACTAGGGCTTTCTTGATCATTGCACAACAAACCTGATAATAGTCTTAAACTACATCCTAGGTATAACTGGTGTTCACACTAGCCTATGAATGAAATGAAATGAAGTACGTATGAATGAATGAAGCATGCTCTGTGTTTGCTAAAGAAGGCTCCCTAGTTGAGGTCCCATATGTTGAGCCCTCATTTTGGGAAGTCTTAATATCAAGTCCATGGATCCAAGGTTCCATGACATATGAATGAATGATATGAAAGATGTTATGTTCTATATAAAAAACGATATGTGCTATGTGTGAGATGTTATGTATTATATGCAAAACAATATGTGCTATGCGTAATACGTTATGTTCAGTGTGCAATATGATACGTATAATGATGCATGTTACTCTCATGGCATGACTTTCTTAATCCAATTTGGCAAGTCTACTGACTTTCCTAATCCAAATTTGGCAGGTCCACTAACTTTCCTAATCCAAATTTGGCAAGTCTATTGACTTGACTTTCCATAAATCATGTTGTTAGGAAAGAGCTGTTCTTACTCATGCATGTCCTTGGTGTGTGCTTGTATATACTCATACTTGGTGAAAGTGTGTACTAATACCATACAATTCTACAATTTTAGGTGCAGGCACATGTGGATGCTAGATCTTACAGGTTGACGTTGCAGCTATTCGGACGTGAAACTTTCATTCGGACTTGGTAGGACCTAATGCTTTCGAGGATGTCTACTGTTATTATCTAGCTTAGATGTAGGCCATATCTAGTGGAGCATGTCCCACTAGTGTTTCTTTCCACTTTGATTTCAGACTTTGTATTGGTGCCTTTTTGGCAAGAATACGTTTAATGAAATTATGAATTGTTTTTTCACTTGATGTTCTCTATATTAGATGGATGATTTGTGAACGCCTATGATGTTAAGCTTAAAATGTTTAGCATGAAATAAGAAAACAAAAAAAAAAGTTCAAATTTTCTGCTAAAATTAACCTAGATGAAGTAAGAATGATGTATGTAGGCTTGTCTGCAACCTCTGAGAGGACAACGACGCCGGTCTCGTCTGGGTTCTAGATTTTGATCGTGACAGCTACTAAGTACCTCATTCTCTACTAACGAGGAGTACTCAAGAGGTACATTGGATTACAACATCTCAACTCACGAAGTGTAACCTCCTCTTCTTCATATCCTCTCAGTGCTAGGCATAACTTCCCACATATTCTCAACATTATAAACTATAGGTTAATGATAACTAGTGAACACCACATCTCAACTCATAAAGGGAATTAATCCTCGAACCTATCTTAGAAAGATCTTAGGATGTGGTGGGTTTTCTACTAAACACTTCATCTTAACTCACGAAGAGTGTTCACCCCAAAACTTCCCTTTTTATTTTACTTAACTTAGATTCATTCATTAATTCATTCAAGTGTGAGTGTGTGTGTACATGTGAGCACACCTTGAACATAAGAATCATTTCATTTACATTTAACTTCAATACTTTCTTAGACCTTCATTCATCACATCACACACTTTAACATGCTTCACATTCTCATATAAGTCATTTAGGCATGATCCTTAGCATACTTTTCATAAAATTCTTCATAAAACACATTAACAAGAGTATATTAATTTTCATCTTTGTTCACATTATATGCCTTCATGGCCACATTCACAATACACAAGTAACCACACATTCATACAATCAAGTAAACACCGCCACAAAGAAGGTGGACCATACCACTAAAGACCATTCACAATTTATGCCAACAACAGAACCAACTTACAATTTTATCCAAGCTTTCATCACCTATAACATTTTACGCAATATTTCTTCGTATATATACACCTTTGGCAGTATCTAAACAACAATATCAATGATAAGAAACCAAAGCTCAAAGATTACCAATTCATGCTCATTTAACCCATTTCTTAAGCCAAAATTTGATGAAAAGATTTATCATAATTTCATTGTAATTTTAGCATTAAAATCACCAATTAACTTAGAAACATTATATTTGAATCATTAGAAACATTTTCATGCAAGAACCATATTTAGAGTTGAAGATAGAAGAAACTAGGGTTGGAAACTCTTTTTAAAATCTTTTAGAAAGGGGATCCTTGAATGTAGGAGAGTTCAAGGATGGATACCATACCTCACATAGAAGAAACCGCAATGATTTTTGATGAAGAAACGCCCACCAACACCCTTCCTAGTTCCTTCTTGAGTTCTAGCTTCCATGGTGACTTGAGAGAGTCTTCTAAGATGGAGGGGTTTTGGGTTTTAGGAAATGGAATCTAAAATTAGGTTTTAGGGTTTAAAACACTTAAATATATCTAATAACCTAAAAAATAACTTCCTAGGTTGATATAATACTTGGGGTGAATTCACCAAACACCCCAAGACAAGGCAGCCTCTTGACAACTTTTGGCAGGCTTACAGACGAGACCTAACCAACGGACCATTTGTCCATCGACGGTCCGTTGCTGATGTTTCGTTGGTTAAGCGTGCAGTTTCTAAACTTGCAGGTCTTGCAAGTCCAATTGATGGACAAAGACGATGGGCCGTTGGTTGACCTACTGGCCGTCGTTTGGTCTCGTTGGTGGACACTGCCTAGGCAGTTTGGGTCCTTCTCTAGGGCCCCTTGTGGGTCCTAGGTGGGGTCGTGCCCAGACGTTATACCCCTAAACTATGTCATCAAGGTCTTAGGAACACCTCACACTAAATTCAAGCGAAACGAACATGTAAAACTCACTCAAACACCTCAAGACACAAGAACACTTTCTAAAGCCTATCTTCCGAATGTCATGGACGTTCTTGGTCGTTTGACCTAAAAACTTAACCAAAACTTCAAAAACTACCTAATAACACTAATGTTACACATTAACTTAAAATTAACCCAAGAAACCATCAGGAAGCTCTAGTTCACCTTAGTTCGTTTTAGGGCGTTACATGTATGTAGAGGTCTATGTAAACTCCGAGTAGAAGTAATGAAAAGTTTTCCACTAAATTTGACCTATGAATGTAATGATGTAAGCTAAGATCCTAGTCTTAGTCCTCAAAAAGGCCGCCGCCGCCTGTTACGTCTAGGGGGTATTCCCGGATGTGACAAACTTGGTATTAGAGCATGAGTTAAATATCTTCAAGTCTATGTTTCTCTCAACCACGTCTATGTAGGTTCCTATTTATAATTTTGAAGCGCACCACACTTATGAATAGGAATCTTTGAGATTTTCAGAAAACTCTCACTTTCTTGGAAGTCCAATATCGTGCCTTTGTAGTGTTAACTCTATGTGCTTTTAGTATCTAATACTTTTATTGTGATTATAGGTAATTAATACTCGAAGGAATGCGGCAAGAAGACTTGAATAAGAGATTTGCAATGTGGGAGTTCCTTCCCGTGGTGATCAAGTTACTCCTCTTGAGGAAGATATGAATGACCAAGCCCCCGTCAATCCTCCTCCTTTGATGGATGGTGACATAAAGGCTGCACTTTTATAAATGTCCCAAGCCATTACTATCCAAGCACAAGACCTACTACTCAAGCCCAAGCCATGACGGCCTAAGATAATCGGGAGGTTGTACCTCGAGCACAGCAATAAGTTGCTACCATGGCCTCCCTCTAAGGGATTTCACTAGGATGAATCCCCCTACTTTCTATGGGTCCAAGGTTGAGGAAGCCCCCATAGTTTATTGATGAAATCTACAAGATACACTATGCTATAGGGTTGTCTAGTGAGAAGGCCGAGTTAGCCACTTACCAACTCAAAGATGTGGCCCAAACTTTATATGTCCAATGGAGGGATAATAGGCCGTTAAGGGGTGGACCGGTGACTTGGGAAGTTTTCAAGAATGATTTTCTCGATAGGTTATTTCCTAGGGAGAAGAGGGAAGCCAAGGTGATGGAGTTAATCAACCTTCGTCAAGGAGGTATGAGTGTTCTTGAGTACTCATTAAATTCACTCAATTGTCAAAATATGATCCTTCTTTGGTTTTCGACCCTAGAGATGAAATGAACCGCTTTGTGACGGGAGTGTCGGATGACTTGCAAGACAAGTATTATTCGGCTATACTACATGACAATATGAACATTGCTCATCTCATGGTTCATGCTCAACAAGTGGAAGAGGCAAGGGATAAGAGGAAGAGTAGAGATGCCAAGAGGGCAAGATCTTTTATAGTGGTTCTTCAATGAGTAGGCTTGAGATACAAGACAAGACTAGGTTTAAAAAAAGGGTGTCCAATCAAGTTCCTTCCAAGTTCCCTAAGGCTCATGATGATAGGGTGTCTAACCCTAAGCCTAAAAAGGAAGGAGATACTAGTTCGCTGAACAAGAAGCCTACTTGTGCCAAGTGTGGAAAGGGTCATCTTGGAGAATGTCTAGTTGGAACGGAAATTTGATTTGGTTGTGGCAAGAGCCGCCACAAGGTTAGTGATTGTCCTAATGTGAAGGGGCAAGACAAGGGTAGTGGTCAAACTCAATTAAGTGGTTCAAATGAGGCTCCAAAGAAGAATCTCTTCTATGCTCTCTACTCTAGAGGTGAAGAAAACTCTATCGATGTGGTGACCTGTATGTTTAAAGTCTTCTTTATTGATGTATATACCTTACTTAATCCCCCTGCTACTTTATCATTTGTTACTTCTCTAGTAGCTAAAAAGTTTGACATTTTGCCCAATATATTGCATGTACCTTTTGTAATGTCTACTCCAATGGGTGAGTCGATTGTTGCAAAAAGGGTGTATAGAACATGTCTTATAATGTTGCCCAATAAAGTTTCTTATGTTGAGCTAGTAGAACTTGATATGCTTAATTTTAATGTCATCTTGGGTATGGATTGGTTGCATGCTTGCTTTGCCTCTATAGATCGTAGAACGAGGGTGGTGAAGTTTAACTTTCCAAATAAGCCCGTTTTAGAGTGAAAGGGGGGAAATTCTATTCCTAGGGGTCGTATTATCTCTTGTTTCAAAGAATTTAAAATGATGTCTAAAGGGTGTTTATACCATATAGTAAGAGTTCAAGATTTAGACTCCGAAGTTCCTCCCATTGAATCGGTCCCCGTAGTGAGGTAATTTTCGGAGGTCTTCCCTCATGATCTTCCCGGTATTCCTCCAAAATGGGAAATTATTTTGGTATCGACTTGTTGCGGGATTAAAATCCCATTTCAATTCCTCCTTATCGGGTTGCTCCAGCCGAATTGAAAGAGTTGAAGGCTCAACTCAAAGATTTACGAGACAAAGGCTTCATTAGACCTAATATTTCTCCATGGGGTGCTCCGGTCTTATTTGTGAAGAAGAACGATGGGTCCCTTAGAATGTGCATTGATTATTGCTAACTCAATAAAGTCACTATTAAGAAAAAGTATCATCTCCCTTGGATTGACGACTTGTTTGATCAACTCCAAGGGGAAAACTACTTTTCTAAGATTGACTTGAGATCAGGGTATCATCAACTTAGGGTGAGAGGTAAGGATATACCAAAGATGACATTTCAGACTAGATATGGTCACTATGAGTTCTTAGTAATGTCCTTTGGTGTCAAAAATGCTCTAGCGGTGTTTATGGAACTCATGAATAGGGTGTTTCGAAGTTACCTAGATTTATTTGTCAATGTCTTCATTGATGACATCTTGGTATATTCAAAAAAATGAGGGTGATCACATGGACCATTTGAGGGTGGTGTAACAAGTTCTTAAGGAGAATCAATTATTTGAAAAGTATAGAAAATGTGAGTTTTGGTTAAGGTTGGTAGCATTTCTTGATCATATCATCTCTAGTGAGGAAGTTGAGGTTGATCCAAGGAAAACCGAGGTGGTTAAAAATTGGCCTAGACTATTGAACCCAACTGACATTAGGAGTTTCTTGGGTCTAGCGGGTTATTATTTGAGTTTTGTGGATGGTTTTGTGTCCATTGCATCTCCCTTGACTACTTTGACACAAAAGAGTAAGAAATTTGAGTGGTCGGAGGCATGTGAGAGAAGCTTCCAAATCTTGAAAGATAGGCTTACTTCCGCTCCGGTGATGACTTTACCGGAGGGTACAAAGGGTTTCGTTGTGTATTGTGGTGCATCCCGAGTGGGTTTAGGGTGTGTGCTTATGCAACATGGGAAAGTAGCAGCCTATGCTTCTAGACAACTTAAGGTACATGAGCGAAACTATCCAACTCATTATCTTGAGTTAGCGGCCGTGGTATTTGTCTTGAAAATATGGAGACATTACTTGTATGGTGTCCATGATGATGTGTATACCGACCACAAGAGTCTACAATATGTTTTTACTCAAAAGGATTTGAATCTCTGACAAAGAAGGTGATCAGAATTGTTGAAAGATTACAACAAAAGTGTTCTCTGTCACCCCGACAAGGACAATGTAGTTGCGAATGCTCTGGTCGGTTATCCATGGGTAGTGTTTCTCATGTAGATGAAGCCAAGAAAGACCTAGTGAAAGATGTTCATAGGTTGGCTATATTGGGTGTGAGGTTGGAATATTCTCTGAATGGTTGTTTCATGGTCCATCATAACTCTGAGTCATCTTTGGTAGTTGAGGTGAAGTCCAAACAACACCTTGATCAATCATTGATGGAGTTGAATGAACCAATTTTTGGTAAGCATAATGAGTCATTCTCCTTGGGGAGCGGATGGTGTCTTAAGGTATCAAGGAAGGTTGTGTGTTCCCAATGTAGATAGTTTGACGAATCGGATCCTTGAGGAAGCCCATGAGTCCCGTAACTCCATTCACCGGGTTTGACAAAGATGTACCATGACCTTAAGGAAGTGTTTCGGTGGGAAGGTTTGAAGAAAGACATAGAGGAATTTGTTGCTAAGTGTCCAAATTGCAAACAAGTGAAAGTCAAATATCAAAAGTCGGGTGTCTTACTACAAGAAATCCAAGTTCCTACTTGGAAGTGGGAAGACATCAATATGGATTTTGTAGTAGGTTTGCCTCGGAATCAAAAGCAACATGACTCTATATGGGTGATTGTGGATAGGTTGACCAAGTCCGCTCATTTCATTCCCGTCAAGTCTACTTATTCGGCATAAGATTATGCAAGGATCTTCATAGATGATATTGTATTTCACCATGGTATTCCGTTATCCATCATATTATATCGGGCTGCACAATTCACATCTAGGTTTTAAAGGTCATTCAAACAAGAGTTGGGTACTAAGGTGAAGCTAAGCACCACTTTTTGCTTTTCATCCCCAAACAGATGGTCAAGCAGAGCGCACTAATCAAACCATTGAGGATATGCTTAGGGCTTGTATTATTGATTTCAAGGGAAATTGGGATAAGCATTTGCCTTTGGTGGAGTTTGCTTAGTTTCCATTCATCCATATCCATGACTCCTTATAAAGCCTTATATGGTAGGAGGTGTAGGTCTCCTATTAGATGGTTTGAAGTGGGTGAGCCTTCACTTCTTGGTCCCGATTTGATTTATAAGACCTTGGAGAAAGTTCATATCATAAAGAACTGATTGCAAACAGCCTATAGTTGGCAAAAGTCTTATGCCAATCATAGGAGAAGAGATTTAGAGTTTGAAGAAGGTGATAAAGTGTATTTAAAAATTTCTCCTATGAAAGGAGTGGTTAGATTTGGAAAGAAAGGTAAGTTGAGTCCTCATATATGGGTCCCTATGAAATCTTGCAAAGGGTTGGTAAGGTTGCTTATTAGATAAGGTTGCCTAGTGAATTGGCTTCGGTTCATCCGGTTTTCCATGTTTCCATGCTTAAGAAGTGTATAGGTGATCCCTAATCTATTCTTTCTATTGAGGGTCTTCGTGTGAAGGATAACTCTCTTACGAGGAAGTTCCAGTTCAAATCCTTGATAGGCAACTAAAGAAATTGAGGAATAAAGAGGTGGCTTCGGTGTGTTAAGGAGAATTACCTAGTTGAGGGTGCAACATAGGAGGCTGAGGTCGACATGAAGTCCCATTACCCTCATCTATTTGATAACTAAGGTTAGTTATTTTATTAATGATGAAAATAATCACTAAAAATTTAAGTTTCTTGATTTTTGGTGAAGTTTGCGAAATGTGCATTTTTGAATGTTGTTATTGAAACTTACAGTGAAGTATGCTAATAATTTTTAATTTTGCTTGTTTGAGTTATGTTGTGCATTTTGATATGGTGAGCCTTTATGAAATGAAATGTAGCATGTTGGTAAGTTGAACTTTAGCATAATTGATTCATAAATGCTAAGTTGAGCTCTTGTTGTTGTGAGAAGGATATTCCTCACAATGTGATGTGGAGCCTTATGTGTGGTAATTGAAGCCTTTTGAATTACCTTGTGTAAGTGATATGATTGATGTTGTAACTCATGTTGTTATGTGTTTTTGTTTGTTGGGCTACTAGTATGGAGTCTATTCCTTCCTTCAAAAGATTTTTAGTGTCATTAGAGGATGAATGTTCCTAAGGGGGGGGGGGAGATAGTGTAACACTTCGAAAATCCAAGACGCATTCTAGAACCTAACATAAGTGTCATAAGGTGTAGACACTTTTAAGGTCCCATTTAATGAATATAAGTCATCTAGGAAGTCTATAAATCAAAACGTCCAAGAACGTCCATGACATCCAGAAATTAGTTAAAGGAGGTACTAGAGTGCCTTAGCCGATTTGACCAGCTTTTAGAAGTCACAAAATGATGACCATTGGTGGAAGCGTGTATAACATGTGTTTAAGTTGATTCATGGTGGAAACATCCGGGTATGACTCCCCAAGGACCAACCAAGGGCCCTTGAGGAGAACCCTTGTATTTTGGGGTCAATGACTACCTCGCAGTGTGCACCCACGAAGGGAAACGATGGTACGTGTGTGGATCGACGGGGTGTCGATGCCATCCATCGAACAACTCTTAGAAAAATCCTAGAAGGACCTCTTGTGTCTATGAACTTACCTACGGATGTGCAGCACGGAAAGGAGGGGGGTTGGTCGTCGATTGACCCACGATCCGTCGATCGTGGTGTCGTCTGTGAAGGCCTGACTGTCTACACGTTTTAAGTTAGTTCCAATTAATTAATTAAGTGGTTAGGCCGTTATTTAGGGTTAGGGAAGCTTAAGTAAGTTAATTAACTCCACATATAAAGACCCAACCCCACTACACTAATCTAACCTCTCATAACTCACCAACCCAAACTCTCTTCCTTCTCTCATATTTCTCTCTCTAGTGATGAACACCATTGAAGACCAAGATAGGGGAGGGTTAAAGGGATTCAAAGAGTCAAGTTTCACCATAAATATTCATCAATTATTAAGGTATGGTATCTCTTTCATCTTTGAGACCTCTTTCCTCAAAGGGTTCCATCAAATTGATTTCCAAAGTTGAGTTTTCAAAGTGGGTTTATCCAATCTCGAAAATTATGTTATAAATTAATTTGTTAATGATATATTTTGGACATTTTAAAAATATTAACATGTATTCTAACTTAATTATTATATATATTGATGGTTTGGTCTAGTTTGTAGAAGATGGCCTTTACCCCTTAACCCTAGATGATGATCTTGTTATAAATTATATTGTATTGGTTCAATTGACTTGGTTATTGGTTGAATTGCTACTACATGATGTTTTATACTAAGAATGAATTAATTAGGGTGATTTATAGTCCTTTCATTCTAGTTCTTGAGAAGTGATCTAGGTTATGAAGTATATTTTGAGTTTGACCTAAGTATCTTGTCTTAAGCTATGAACTAGTATTGAATTGTGATGTAGTGATTCTCTTAGCCTAGTTATAATGTTGATCATTGAATTATGATGTTGTTTTACCCTAATCGGGTTGAGTTGAGGGTTGATGGTAAAATCTTGATGATGGATTATGAAGGAGACTTGGTAAGTCTTGTGATCCCTATCTTTTCTTCAATTTATGATTAATTATGATTAATTTATGATCTTGTATTTAAGTATGCATTGTATTAGCATTGATAGGGTGGTATGATGTTGAATTGAAATTTCTTGACTAAGGTTGTGAAGTGTTGGATAAGGTCTAAATGTTATAAGTATGGTGAATGAATTACCAATGTGCCTTATCATGATATGAAAATGTTAATGTGCTAAATTCACTTATATGAATGGTAATAAAAGTATTATACTCATGCAATTCTCGTTGAGCTATGATGATGATGATGATTATACAAGTTTAGACCCTATGACCTACAATAAGCTATGATTATTAATAGAGACATTAAATACATTTCAAAAAGGGACTTAACTTAGAACCGAGTAACTTGACAATAAGAGGTGATGGCTTCCCATAGAGGAAGATTCACCCTATAGTTCCATAAGAGGTGTTGACTCCCCTATGAGGGATATTTATCCATTGGATTCCAATGTGAGGAGGCCCCAATTGTTAAGTGGTATGTAGAGGGATTATACCTATCTCTTAATTCGTGAACTATGTTGCCCCCATAGGAAGACTAGCTAGTGGATCCACCTAGAAAGCTACGTTTATGTTTGGTTTTACTTTGTCCGGTAGACCACCTTCCATGGGTGTAAGTTTTCACCACACCGGATTCCACAGTTAGTTCTTGTGATCAATGTCTATTAAGGCAAGTGTTCCTTAAAATAAAATGAAGTAATGAAGTACAAATCAACTAAGGTGACTTAAGTGGTTTGACTTAGCCTAGGTAGGGGTATGAGACCATACCTATGACTAGCAGGAAGCTTTAGGAGGTTGTTCTTATGTATGTACATGCTTATAAGTGTAAATGGTGATAATTTGATGATCTTACAGGTAAATGAATTATGTGATGTTGATTACTCCTATGAACATGTATTTGGTCTCTATTGTAAAGTATGATGATATGTATTCTTAAATGATATGTTATGTGAAGTTCGATATTAGTCATGGTTCTTGTTGGGTTACTTCATTGGTAAAATTTGTGGGGATTTGCTTGGTCATTGCTATTGTTACTTAATGAGGGTTCATGGGTAATTGTCTTGCTTTGATTATGTTGAAATAAACTCTTATCTATGCTTGTTGCTATTATGACTTGATGATAGAGTTGTTTGATTAAGTGTCCAATTTTATGATATGCATGATGACTTGACTAGACTTAGTATTGTTGGTATTATGGTGTATATTCTTTGGACTTAATGAATGTGCCTAATTGATTGGTATGGTCTTCTTGAATGTACATAAGGTTTTCTATAACTATCACATCCGGGTTTAGCACCCTAGACGTAACCAGCGTCTTCGCCCTCTTTGAAGACTAGGACTAGCCTCTTAGACTTACATCATCACATTCATCGATCGAAAATACGGAAGAATTAAAAAAAATTCATTAACATCTACTTGAAGGTTTACATAGACCTCTACATACATATAATATATAGTCGTATCGAGTATACATAGACCCTTCGTATAGAAAAGTTACATAGCCTTCTACTTTTATTGCACATTCATATATAAAAGATAAAATAAAGTCTCAATGATTGTCTCATCTCATACCATCTAATCGATTATCACAATATGGGAATATCCCTACATCAAAGGTAAATAATCCACATATAGGCTTATACAAGTCGTACACAACGGAAATAGAATGAAATTAAGAGTCTTAAACCCATAACAAAGTAACTTCATAAGCATGATAATTGGCATCGCCTCGGAAAGTGAGGACCTACCCTATAACATTCCGAAAAATGTACATGTCTAGTGAAGAGCCTATTAAGTTCTAAGAATAGGTATTGGGGTACATAGGCATCCCAATGCCCGATATTGAGAAATATTGGGCATATCATAGAATATTGGCTAAAGGATGATAGACAATATCTATGTATTAAAATACAATTAGGTTCACATGCCCCAATCCAAGCTTGTTTAGGAATTGTACCTGTAATCAAGACCCTAAGCTAAAATTAATATGCCAACCTTCACACAGTAGGTACGAGACATCCAAGTGTCAAGCCTAGGTACCATAGTACATGATTATTTAAAATGATCATGTAGAGTAAGCAGTTCCCTAGAATATAGTGAGGATCCTTGGGACAACAAGAAGTGAGCAGCAACACATGCGCAACCCATGTGCAAGCACATGTTCCAGAATTCGGTTAGGGTGGTTAGGGCGGTTAGGGGCAGGTGCACATGTGGGGGTAAAGACATGTGGGGATGAGATTCCTAACAAACTCTAGGATCTAAATAACTTACCTAACAAGCTAACTAACCTAGGACTAACTGAAATAGACTAACTAGTGCACCCGACAATCTAAGACCTAACCGAGTGATACTAACCTAGTAATTAATTCAAGAAACATCCTAGTACCTAACCTAGGATGGTCCAAAAGTTTTGGTTATGGTCCTAGTGACTTAGGGGTACTTTAGAAATACCCTACGTCACTAATATTATTAAATTTACAAACTTAATTAATTAATTTAAATGGGCAACGAAATCCTTACACTAGACAAGTGACTAACTAAGAAACAAGCGTAGTACCTAACCTGGATGTTGAAGGGTTGGTTATGGTCCTAAAAAACTTAGGGGTACTTTAATTAATTATCCTAGGTTACCTACTTATTAAATTAGCAACTTAGGGGCCGTTTGGTTGCAGGTATTAGTTATGCAGGTATTAGTAATGCAGGTATTAGTTATGCAGGTATTAGTAATGCAGGTATTAGTTATGCAGGTATTAGTAATGCAGGTATTAGTTATGCAGGTATTAGTTATGCAGGTATTAGTTATGTTGGATTTAGTTATGCGGGATTTAATTATGCAGTGTTTAATTATACAGAGTTTAATAATTTTTTTGGCTGATGTTTGTTATATTAAAAATTAATAAACATTATATACTTGTTAAAAAATAATTTATTTAACACTTCAATTCACATAAATGTGCATCTTTGGTTTCTCTATTAACAAGTTCATCATAAACTTCTTAACTGGAGAAACCAAAGTGTACAATCTTTCATTAATCGAAGGTTAGATGTACTTCATCAGATATATAGACGTCAAAATTGGAACGTTAATCACAAATATTTCCTTCCTAGAGCCTGAAAGGATCACACTGATCAAACGAGGCGTGAGGGATACACAAATCCATGAAATCACAACTCAAAATCCATAAACTTTTAACTTTAATGGTACAAAATGGTTAAATGGAAGTTAATGTTGCTTCACTGCAACACATATCTCTAGCACTACTCGCATACTAGGACTAGGAAGTAGAGAAACTTCATTTACACGAGTGATCATCATAAGAAGTATCAACACACCCGGTGTTACAACTTGTTTATTGCAAAGGGCAAGGGAACTTATGTTCGTGGTCATTGTGAAGCTTTCGTTTTTGCTCTTCATATATTTAAAGTTTTGTGAGAAATCTTACTCTTCTCCCTCTTCATCCTCGTTGTCCTCGATTCCTACCCAATGAGTAAAGGCAAAAAGAAACTCTTTGAAGTTCATTCCATTTTTGTCCCAGTCCATTTCTTCTGCAAAACAAAACGGGGGCTTTACAGACTGCAATATATGAGGGAGGAAACTCATAGAGTATTTACCTAAACTCTTCCGATTAAACATGATAAAGCCTATAAAACATAGAACTACTATTATTTCTTCATTATACGTTAAAATCTTCGTGAGCTTGATGGACAAATAGATAAAATAGTAGCTAAAACAAATTAGTTATTAAGTCAATAGACTATAGATTAATAGTGTCCTCGTCATATCCTTCGAGCACAAATATCGTCCGAATCAGATTGGCGAGCAATGCACAAGAACAGATGGGATTGGTTCTGCATTTCGAGCATCTCTTTTTGACGAAGATTTTCACAAGTTCTCTTTGATAACAAGCTTAGTAATTGGTCTACTGAAAAGAAATATGTGAATCACATCATACTTGTCTTTCTACCATAAAGATTGCTGCACTTATAATTCCGGAGCATTCAGTACATCTTCCTAAATTATGACATATTGTACATAAGATATGTGCAGCCTCTGCATTTTCTAGTATGAAATTAAACAAACAGTGCATAGCGGCTACAACTCTTTGAAGACTTAGTCTTCAGCAGAAAAACAGATATGTTTCTCATTGCTATTCGACATATGCGCGCACACAGAGAAAGAGAGAGAGAACTTACCAAATCTTCTCATTGCGATTCGACCGGAAGACCTTTCTCCAGATATAGTTTCATTAATTGCTTGAACCATCTCATTCCTGCTTACATAGCCATCCTTGTTCTTGTCTAAAAACACAAAAGCATCAACAAGTGTTTCAAAAGAGAACAATCTTTGAAAAGCACCATCTCACTTGAAAGTAATCAACTAATGTCGTTTTCTGGAAAAAAAATGTTCTTTTCCTAACATTTCTGAAAAAGCATGAGTTAAAAAGAAAAAACTATGAGATGGATACAGCATGCAGAGCAGAAGGATCATCCTTCAGAAGATAGACAAGACAAAGAAGAACGATGAATTCGCTCAACTCTATTCCCATATCTTCGTTAATATCACACGCTTCAAACAGATCGTTGATTTCTTCATCACTAAAATTAATCTCAAGCTTATTGAAAGCGTGTTTCAACTCCTGCGGGTCTATTGCTCCGTTGCTGTCTTCATCTACAAACAAAACAGAATTCTTTTCATTCTTTTTCCTTTAAACAAGAAAGGGAGTTGAAAATATAAAAAGCGGTTTGTGAAGAAATCAGAGTTCATCCTAGAATGTGCTTATATACAAGTACACGTTACCAAAATCATACAATTAAAAATTGGACAAAGGATGTGCAGCCACCTAAAATTCCTGGAATATAACTTTGCATTTTCGCAGGTTCTCATCGATTTTGGGAAATTTTAGGACTAAGCTATCAAATGATCTTATGGAACTTCCTTCAGTTTCTCTCCGCAACATCGCTTCAGTTATTTTGGTCTCGAGCTTAGTCTCTGGGACAGAAGCCTTGGGACTAGAGGGAGATTCATTCTTACCCAATACACCTCCCATTACGTGACTATACAGATTATACAGATTAAGCCAAAGGAGACAACATTCATCAGGAAAGAATTCACTCACACACAATTCACAGTTAAAATATACACCTTCATTTAAAGTGAATGAAACTTAGCATAATTCATTGTTTAATTACAAAAGTTAACCCATACAACAAAGACATACAATTACATTTTTCCCCAAAAGAAGTCCCCTATTTTTGTAACATTATCCTTCAATGACAAACACATAAACACCAGCCTCAACAACACTTGACAAAATAGCATCTGAGTACTTTGTACTTCTGACTGGATCTTTGTGATTACCCCAACTGTTGAATAGTCTGCGAGAAAAGAAAAGTTCAATATAGTCTCAGAGAAGAAGAAAATAAAAACATCTTGTAGAAGATGATGAACTTACCGTTTGGATCAACTGCATGAGCAATCTGAAGATCATTTTAGTTGGCTACTTACAAAAGCACTAATATTGAACATAATCATGTATTTGTTATACAAAAACAACCTACTTTAAGCCCACAGCATTCACATATATGCACATTTGTGGACATTCTACTAGGTAACAAAAGATCCCATTATGGTTAGACCTTACAAAATAGCTACACAAAAACCATTCAGTGAATTAAAGTTTATCATTAATAATCATCCATATCATACTGTGACGTTCAAGTTCGCTGATGCTTAAGAAGAATTCCATTCTCTTTAAATCTTGAGTAATTCCCATTGCTGCCTTAACTCGTTCATCTGAGTTGTATATTTCATATGCAGGGGATCCAATAATAGAAAATATCTTACCACGAATTTCAGATAGATCACGCTCTCCTAGCTTGTCAATTAAAGAAGCCATTCTCTTATCATGGCTTTCAGTGAATTGTTTCATCACCTCCATCAAACCTTTAAGAACAGTCTCATTATCATCTTCAACTGTTTTTCTTTTTTTGCATCTACCTTTTTCGTTGACTTTAGAAGATGATGCTTTAAAACAGTTGCCCTTTTTCTGAGATTGATGGGTTTCACCTTTTTTAGCGGTGAATGAACTTTGTGCTGCTCCAGTTGATTCATTAGGTTCAGCTTGAGCGGTAAATGGACTTTGTGTTGCTCCAGTTGATACATTAGGTTCCTCTTGAGCAGCTTGATTTTCTCTTGTGCCTGAAGCATCATCTATGTCGACAACATCAATAGGAAATCCCACAGACATGCCATTAGTAATTTCTTGAGATTCAATTCTTTCTATTTCTTCAACAGCATCTTCTGGACCTTCTGCAAACTCTCCAGTAGCTCTATCCTTGCCAAATATCTCTTCCCAGTCAGCAAATAATGGCCATTTTTTTAAGTTCATTGATTTGGCATTTGGATCAACCTAGAAAAAAAAGAAAGTAACTGTCAATATTCCAAAGACAGAGATCCATAACCAAGAGAAAATACAAGTAAGTAGAAATTGCGTAATGATTTCAAATAAATATAAATCACCTTTATCAAGTCATCCCAAGCTTTTGGATAATCAACTAAGATACTTCCGTCACTATATTGAAATCCTAAACCACTTCGACTCTTTAGCAACGATATGGTTGCATAACTCTTTTTCCATGCTCTTATTTTAGAATCAACATGTGGTAGAGATTTCAATCCACAACTAGGATGACGAGCATTCATGTAGTGTTCCAATTCCATTAAATATCCATGTCTAAAGGTTCCATTATCTCCTCTCCAACCATTAACACACAATTCTTTTAATCCATCTATAAGAGTAAGTTCCTCTTCTGGAGTCCATATCCTTCTACATGAAGGTGTTGATTTTCTTGCCCTCTTTCTGGACGTGTTGGATGTTGCAGCAGGAAAACTAGCCATTTCAATCTGTAAAATTATAAATGGAATCACAAGTAATACTAAGTTACAACTTACAAGTAAATTATCACAATCATAATCAAATTTATTGTAATACAACTTTATTGGTCTAAGAAAAAGATAATGTGAAGAGATAAAGAGAATTTCACTGCTTATATTATAAAATAATAGATATACATTGAGATTCACTGTTTGTTTGTACAAATAACAATGTGAGACATACAAAAGATTGATCACAAAATAATAGACGGTATTACATTTTACAGTGAATGAAAAACCAAAAGCAAAAGTGCATAAGCACACCAAAAGTTAACACATAGTTTAAAATTATAAAGATTGATTTCCCAATCGTTCATTCCACATAGACTGAGCTAGTTCATCCCTCCAAGTGGTCCACTCATCAGATGTTTCAATTGTATTAATATTTTCATGTTCATGTTGATTCTCCATGTGGAAATCCATTTCCACATCTAAGGGGTCAGCTTCCATCTCTCTTCGAATGAAATTGTGTATCAAACAACATGCACTAATAATTCTATTGTGAACCTTAACTGAGTACCACGAAGGACTTCTAAGAATTCCCCAACGTCCTTTTAATAGTCCAAATGTTCTTTCAATAACATTACGTGCCCTAGCATGCTTCATATTAAAGAGCTCTTCTCGACATCGAGGTGATGGATTGTCACCTTGCCAATCCTTTAGCCAATATCTATATCCTCGATAGGGAGACAGAAAACCATTTCCATTTGTATATCCTCCGTCGCACAAATAGTAATTGCCTAAAAACATAAATAATAATATAATTACTTTAAATATTATTCTGTTTTGATGTAGTAGAAATAAACAAGGGTCTGCCTATTATTTAGCATACCATGAGGTACTTTCAACCCATTTCTTCGTACAACAGCATCTCGCAATACACGACCATCAGCGGCTGATCCCTCCCAACCAGGTAATACATAAATAAAGTTGAGATTTCTATCACAAACCCCCAAGACATTAGTTGCTTATATCTCCTTTTCGTGTTCTGTATCTTGGTTTATATATTGCTTCAACTCTAATGGAAATGTAAGTACCATCCAATGCACCAAGACAACCCTATAAGATAAATTCAAATCTAAATACTAAATGACTATTAAAAATAAAAATACTTTCACCATAATATTTCAAGTTTATTGTAGTAAATCAAATGTTAGATTGAAATTACCTACCTTAAACCATTTCCATCGATCATCACTATCATCTTCGAGCACCGGATTAGGTTTAACAAGTAACACTGGAGTTAGTTTAAGAATAGCTCTTAGACATTCATTAAAGGCTCGACTTACACTCCACCCCGATCTAATATAATCAACTTTGATAGACCTGTTCTTTTCATGATGAGCCAAAATATTTAAAAACATTGCTAACTTTTCAGTACTCGACATATTTTTACTGTCAGTCAAACCTCCAATATTCTTGGCTAATGAGGCTAATATGTGAAAGGCGTTTCTATCCATCCTAAGCTTGTCAATACATACAATATCATTGTCACGAATGAGAACATTCAGATGAGACAAGATTTTTGGAATTCTAGCACTCATACAATATCGAATGCCCCGCGTATTTGTAGATTGTTTTCTTAATAACATGCTGTAAATAGCCATAAAAAAGCAGATAAGGACAATATAGGAATGCACCACAATCTCCTCGAGAATCATAAAGGATTCAACATCGCACAATTGCTGAGAATCCATTTATACCTATTTTCCAATTAAAAATGACAACATCATGATTGAATCCCAAAAGAAAAAAGAGTATCAATCATGTTACTTAATTAAGTATTGCAGACACATTTTGTATAATAGGAAGGTAATAGATGGTTTTATACTAAAATGTTCAATTTTATTGAAAAGAAAAAAACAAATTGGACTTATATTGCAACAAACTATCAAATGTTCACAACAATCAGCCATACTTGAGGCAGAACTAAACATCCTTCTTTCTCTATTATACTAGGACCACAATCGCAAACTTATACAAGAACGGTTACAAATGTTGGTGATGCAAGCTCAACTTATATCGTTAACATCACTCAAATTCGAAGAGTCCACATAGTTGTCAAGCCAACCACACTTGTTTTCACCAAGGTGAACCAACAAGCAACTTATTCAGTTACCTTTACACAAATTGGTGATATCACAGGCTAAGTAACATGAAAAACAGGGTAAAATGTTTATTTTTGTTTGGCTTCTAAAGCTAGAATACTAATACTATTTTGTCAAACTCCAAATACATGTTTATCTTTTGCAATTTTAGAAGCTAAAGCAACTAAACTTAATGAACCCATTTGTTCATAAATCACAAATTTTGAACAAATAAAACAAAACCCACATCAAATTTAGGTGTACTCAAACATCAACTTAACTAGAAAATACTGAGAAGATCTACAATTTCATTCATCTCATTGGATTAACAAGAGGAAAAACCAAAAAGAAAAATTGGAGGAGAAGAAGAAGAAGAAATAAAAAATCACCAAAATTTGAGTTTGAGAACTTCTAACCTCAAAGAAAGAACGTCAGATTGAAAGTTTTTCAATCTACTTGCCTGGAAGATGAAGAACCATTCTCTAGATTTACATATGGATAAAGGATGGGAATTTTATCTAAAAGCTGTGGTGTATATTGATTGAGAGTGAAGGGTAAAATTGTCAATACATATTTTTATTCAGGTATTAGTTATTCACGTTTAACTTATTCCATCTTTTACCCTGCATAAAATAATACATAGATTGACTCATAACTTAAACATGTATTAGTTATGTGATTTTCTAATTTTATAACCAAACATAGTATTGTGTGTGTTGAATTTTATACTTTAACAAAAATATGCTACCAAACATGGTAAAGCTTATGCAATATTTAATACTTGAATAACTCAATCCTTATCCAGTAACCAAACGATCCCTTAATTAATTAATTTAAATGGTCAAACTGAAATCCTTACACTAGACAAGTAACTAACTAAGAAACATCCTAGTACCTAACCTAGGATGGACCAAAGGGTTAGTTATGGTCCTAACAACTTAGAGGTACTTTAGTAATTACCCTAGGTTACCTAATTAGTTAAATTATCAACTTAATTAATTAATTTTATTTGTCAAAACCGAAACCATTAAGCAATTTCTACATTTCGGTTATGTCAAGTGTTCTTATAATTCTAGTCAATTTAGTAGGGACGTTTTAGTAAATTAGTTAATTGATTTATTAATTAAGTTAATTAGTCTAAGTTAAATTACTAAATATTAAGTTCCTATACCTATACTCACGAACATTAACTGAGAAACGCACTACTAGAAAGCAGTAAAGAAATGCAAGAAAAACAAAAGTTCTCATTAGGCGATTTCAAGAAGTTCTTCAAAGTTTTCGTGAAAAAGTGCAAGGTGATCTTCGTAGATTCAATTCTACAATAAAGTGTGGGTTTTATATCCTTTAATTCTTTCTCTAATCAAACATTTTTTCAATCAAGAATATTGAAACTAGGGTTGTTCCCAATGAATCACATGTTCATCTCCCTAGTTCTCCTAATTTCCGATTCTTGCAAGTTGTATTATGTGAATTTCGAGCATGTAGTTGGTATGTGATGTTAACTGATTATTATGTGTATACTTCCATGATTTTATTGACCAATGAAACCTACATGTTACATTAGCATACTTAGGGTGTTATCTACATAAACGTTAAGTGTTGTAATGCCTACTTGTGTTTGAGAAGATGAAATTGTTATAAGTGTTCATTGAGTTGTCTCATATGGTAATTTAAGTTTAAAAGTTGTCTTGTTTAGCATGATAGTTTATCATAATGTATTTATGAAGTGATTGGGATGGCTAGTGACATCGTTATTACAAGTATCTATGACATTGTAATTTATGCCAACAAATTGGTAGCAAAACTATGTTCAACAATTTATTTCAAAAATATGTAAAGTCGTACCAATCTCTATATCAATGAACTCATAACATAGGGTATTGCAATCTATAGGACAAGTCCCAACATACCCTATCCACACGAACTTGTGAACGCAATAACATTGTATAAGTAGTTATAACTTTCATAGATAATTGTACAAAACTATGAATGAACGTTGAACTAGTTAAGGTGAGTAAAGAAGTAACTAAAATCTAAAGTTATGAAATTGACCTAATATAGAGTGTTAAAAGAAGTGAGACAAGTATGAATGACACTTAATCGATTACGTCAAAAATACTCACATAAAAGGGTGCCAGAGTCCCTGAGACAAGTCTCACTCGCACGATGATGATAACATAAGACCTAAGTTCATATTCATCAAGCAGAGAAAGGTATGACCAGTCATCCATAGAGTTAAGTAAATCTAATAACTAGAAGCAAGCTTCCATAATTTTTGAGTCAAACTCTAAGAGATAAGAAATTAAAGTAAATTTGAGCTTAGCACCGATAGACTAGCAACGAGCTTGCGCAGCACATGTAACTCTCATGAGACGAGGCTACCACCAAGGTGGAAAATTAGTCTCCGTATGTCTCCTATTTTTTGAACTATGTTTTCCAGAATAGGGGTACTAGTGGATGGAAGCCTCCGCCCAAGAATACTAGCAGTTCGGTTTCACTTTGGCCGATGATTTACCTTTTTTTGGTGTGAGAAAGACACCAGATTTCATGTTTATCTCACATGATCTATGGTGGTTATAGCTCAGGAATGTATCCTGTTCATTTCAGCTCTGAAGCCCTCTTTTCGGTGTGGGCAAGACACTGACTTGGTTGCACTTTAGCTGGTGAACCCCCCTTTTCAGTGTGGGGTAGACATAGAACTTGGTTCACCTTAACCGATGAATCACCTCTTTTTGGTGTGGGGGAGACACTAGATTTCATGTTAGCTAGGATGATGTACTTCTGTTAATGCTAAAGAATTCTTTAAAGAAAGTAAGAAAGAATGAAATTAGCATGTTCACAGTGAACAACAAATCAAAAAAGTAGAAACGTTAATTCAAAGTGAACTAAGAAAGTAAGAGCTCAAGAATATCAATCACCAATTTTGATAAGAATGAAATCTTAACAAGTTATGGGTATAGCCAATAAATATTGGCTTATAATGACTTCTTATATTATGCCAATAAAGGGGAGAAAAATGTAATGACTAATCAATGCCCCAATATCCTTATACTATGCAAAAAACCACAAAATGGGCATAACTAATAAAGATTGACTTATAAAGAGTTGTGTCAATTTAACAATAATAGAAGATATAACTTGTAAGTAAGGTAGCCAAATCATTTATTGAGTCTTTTTGATTACTTACTCGATTCATTGTAGGTATGAGACAATAATGAATCATTTCACCGGTAAGTAAGGCATAAGATTAAAGGAGATCATTGAATTACACAACAGAAAGAACAAAGACTGAAAATTAATCTAAGTGTCAGAAAAGGAGCTCTCGGCTTAGAGGGAGCAAAAATGTAAACTTCCATTTAAGTTGTTCTAAAATTATGATCATGATTCCAAGGTATTATGTTCATATAGAAAATGAGTTGTATGCCTTAATTCCATGAGAACATGTCATATTCGTAGCATAAATCAGAAGTAACGATTTAAGAAAGTAAAGAGACTTAATTTTCCAGAAACGACATGTTGCTTTAGGAAGAGATTTCCTTGATCTTGCATAGTCCTTATGTATTATGTGCATGAACCCATACTTTGTACAAGTGTGTACTAACCCTACATATTATTACTATTTTATAGGTGCAGGTTCTAAAGAAGATCGAAGACTCGACGAAGAGGTTTGGATTAGCGATCTCCCGACTTGGTTGGTCCTCTTGTGTTAGAGGATAATACTCTTTATTATTCTAGCGTAATAAATTATATATAGCTAGTGGATGTAGTCCCTAGCGTTTCATTTCAAACATTTGTTCAAGCGTTTGTAATAAGGCCGAGTGTCAAACTATTATTATTATTATGATTCTCTATTTTGATTGGTTAATCTTTAATAGATGGTTGCTTTATTTTGAGCTTATTAGAATATAACTCTTAGAGAGTATCATATGAAGTCTATGTACACTTCATTAAGTATTAAATTTGTTCAAAAATTTCTGCAAATTTAACTTTATGATTGTGATGAAAGCTAAGAACAGGCTTGTGCGTGACCTCTGAGAGGTTAACGATGCCGGTTGATTTCGGATTCTAGAATCCGGGTGTGACATACCCACTTGGATGAAAGAAGATATCCAAGCCTTCAACAAAGTCGCCTTCCGACCCTTCAACAACCGGAACCTAAAATGTTGGGGAAAAGGGAAAAAAATGGGGTTAGTACTCCACATGTACTAAATGATACCATATGCATATATAAGACCAAAACGTGCTAAAAAGAACCTTTGGTTAAAGCATGACAATTTACCTCTTTTAAAGACTTATGCACAATTACCAAATTATACCAATCATTTAGATATGTTCAACAAGTCAAATAAATCAAATACATATCGATCATAATTTAATCCATAATCTCATATAACTCTATCACCTAGTAATAGCATCATAACATGAATAAGAATTTATCACATAAATAGCAAAGTAAGACTCTAATTACAAATCCTCATAATATGAGCAAGTGCAATGATCAATCAAAGCTTACTTAATCAAGTAACACAACAATAACCATAAATAGTACCATACTTCAAATAACTTTGTATTCATCTACTCATAAATTCATACTTTTAAAACAACCACCAATTGCATGTTCATAATTATCATAACCATCATACATAGTCACTTAAATTTATCATCATCTATGTATATAATATTAACTTCCTAAAGCTCCTATCAAGGCAAACTATTGCAAGGCATAGGTAGAGTCCGATACCCCTACCTAAGCTAAGTCAAACCCCTCAAGTCACTTTAGTTAATTTATACTTCATTACTTCATTTTAGTTTAGGGAACCCTTGCCTTAACCGACATAGACCACATGAGCTAAATATGGAATTTGGTGTCGTAAAACCTTACACCGATGGAAAGTGGTCTACCGGTCAAGTTAAGACCTAATATAAACATAGATTTCTAGGTGGATCCACTATCTAGTATATTATGGTGGCAACAAAGTTTGAGGAACTAAGAGATAGGTATTCCCTCTACATACCATATCGTACTCGGGGCCTCACCTCATGGGAGTCATTGGATGAGTATCCCTCAAAGGGTAGTCAACATCACTACAACTCAACCAACTAGGGATGTTCATCATCACACAAATATAAACAATAAGATAACAAGGCCAATAGCATCTCTATAACACAATTCAACAGTAAATTATAGTCTAAGATAAGATACAAAAGCAACTTCACAATATGATTTATGCCCTAGATCACATCTTAAGAATTGAAATAATAGGCCTAAATTCATCTTGATTTATTCATAAGAACACTATAATATAGTAATCTAATCAATAACTAAATCAATTACAAGATCACAACACAATATAGGTCAAGATTACCATCTAGGGTTAGGGGTTGACCATTAACAAGTACTACAATTAAGTTAATATACATATCAATCTACTCAATTCACCCTAAATAAACCACTAAAAACTCAATTTACAACTTCAGTTTCATAATTGAATGAAACCCATAAGAAACTCAACTTTTGAAAACTATTTTTTAAGGAACCCTTTGAGGAAATAGTCTCAAAGGTGAATAGATCCCATACCTTAATGTTTTGATGAGAATTGAAGATGAATCCACCCTTTTCTAGCGCCCAATTCACCTCCCAAACTTAGATTTTATGGAGTCTTCCAATTAGAGAGAGAAAGAAGAGAGAATGAAGAGTTTGATTTTTAGAGTCTAATTAGTTTAACTAGGGGTTGGGGATTTTATATTTGTTTTTAGTTAGTTAATTAGTCACCCCTTAACACCTAATTACTTAATTAATCAAAATACTTACCACTTAAAATGTTATAGAATTTGACCCCTCACAGACAGAACCCGAATCGACAGGCCACCCGTGAGTCGACGGACCCTCACCCCTCCGTCCTACACTTCATCGATGAGTTCAGAGACTTGTGATGGCTGAGTCTTCCTCACCATGGACAAGTGTGGGACAACGCAGGCATCAACGGTCTGTCACTCCACAGATGGGCCGTTGGTTGCCTCATCGATCACCACTTCTCAGGCAGTGTTTTCAAACACCCTCAACGGTCCTCCTCAAGGGCCTTGGTTGGTACTTGGGGATTTGAACCCAAAAGTTTTGACCATGAAGCATCCCTAACACGTGTTACACATAAATTACCAAATTTTGTATAATTCCGACTCTTAAATACTAGTCAAACAAACTAAGACACACTAGCACACTTGTGAACGAATTTTCCGGACGTCATGGATGTTCTTAAATGTTTTGGTTCTTAAATACCATAACTGACCTAAATTCATTTAAATTGGCTTAAAAACAATGCTTAGACCTCATTGTCCCTATGTTAGGATTTACGACACATCTTGAAATTTCAAAATGTTACAATAACACCCTTCAAATGATTTAGGTGAATATAGATGATAACATGATGGTATTAGGTCCTAAAATTGTCAAAATTTTGGTATTGAGTTAGTGTCTATAGTTTCAGGTGGTTTCAAAGTGAAACATCAAGGGACGACCAAGACGTTCGAAGACTAAGTCACCTATGTGTATCATATATGGTTATGTGCCTAATCGTGTATTTAATGAGTTAATGAGGTCATTATATGATTTATTATAGTGTTTATAGGTATTTTTTCAATATTTGTGAAGTTTGGAGGTCAAACGTCCAATAACGTCCATGATGTTTGAAAGGTTTACCTTGAAACTACCTTGTGTGTCTTGGCATATTTTGTCGAGTTTATGTGTTAGTTTTGGATGAAATTCATGTGAGAGGTCATAAACTTGTATACAAACATATTTGGATTTGAAATGTCTGGGGATTTTTGCCCACATGAATTTCATCCTCTCACATGATTTTTGGTTAAGTGCTTCAAAGAATGATATGCTATACGTGATAAAGTAAAGTATGTTGTGTTTTGTTTTGGTAGACTTGTGTACCTTACTTGATACATATATGGATGATATGTTAATACAGTATGTCTTGACTAGGTAGTCTTAGTTCACCGTTGTCATGTAAATGAATGATATGTGTGACCTTAGATGATGCTAAGAAGGTCGTCCTTAAACCTAGTGGTAAGGTTATGAATGTTGAAGTCGAAGAGCCGCAATGGTATTCTTCATGTAAATTATGATGGACTTAGGGTTGTTTGGCTGGAACGACATCATATCATCCATAGGAAAGTCATGATGAGCTATTTTAGTCGCCATTGAAAGGTAGACCTAGTGGACCTCTTTGGTAGGGTGAATGTGATTGGGTTATCAACTAGATATGAAACCCCTTTATATGAACCTTTAGTGTCAATTAATCAATCAAAACAAAGGCTAGCACTGAGTGATTATGTCATGGGAAGTATCTCTACTTGAGAAGGATACTAGAGTGCATATAACTCTACTTGAGAATGGGACTAGAGTCCATAAAAGCCCTTCATATTCCTTTACCATGTGCCTACATGGGATGTGTTCAACTTCTACCCTTGAAATTAGAACAACCTTATCGGATTAGGTGAGAACTCTGGATTTCATGTCTAGTTATCATGGTCTATGTCAGTTATTGCCTATTCTCATCATATGGAACCTACTAGCATTAGAGAAGTTATATAAGGTTTAGGTGGTTGTATGAGACGTTATCTAGACATTACACAATAGGCTTTGAAGGTGTTATTTAGAGTCCCTAGGTCGTGTCCAAGACCATTACTTGAATGTCCTTATGTGATGAATGAGTCTTAAATGAACTAATGAATGTAATTACTTAATAAAGCATGCTAAATGACTAAGTACTTATTTAGAGTAGTTAAGGGTTGTCTAGTTATGGTGTGAAGGGGGAATAGGAAAGGTCTCTTCGTATCTTACCTAGATAAGACTTAAGAATGACTCTAGTTTGAGAAGATGTTGATTATGTGGGCATGCTCTAAGCCTTAGGTAGTCTTAAAAATTAGCTAAGTAATTTTGGAGAGGTCAGTCATGGACTTTATCGTTTTGATTTACTTAAAGTCAATTGATAACCTTTGGGAGGAGAATGTCTTATTATCTATATGTTGATGTATTGCATGAGAATGATTCTATTTTAGGCAGTGCATTTGATCTCTTAAGTGTGTGTGTAAGTGATTGTATGTGCGATCTATCTTTGTCATACTCAAGTGAGTCTTAGGATAGCTCTTAGTGAGGGGTTTTCATGCTTGAAAGTACCTCTTGTGAAGTTGAGAAAATTCACAGTAATAGTGAAGTTAGTTCACTGTTACTTGGCATGAGTTCACTATAATGTTGATGAAAATGTACTAAATTGCTTAAATGTTATGTTATGTGTTTCTAAGTTGTTAAATGTTATTATTATGATTATGGTATGGTATTTAAATGAAAAGATGCATATTTCTAATAAATGTCCGTTTTCATGATTTTATGCATTACGCCATACTTAGTACATGTAGTTGTACTAATTCCATGCTTTTATCTATCTCTATAGTGGTTGGTAGGTGAGAAACATTTGGGAAGCAAGACTTGGATCGTAGCATCATTCAAGTGAAGTTGAAGTATGTCTAGATGTCTTTTATTTCTTTTGAAGTATTGTAATAGACTAAGTATTTCTATATTCGTATTGTATGAGCCGTGTCCCAAAGTATTCTTGTGTCTATGATTTGATGAAATGAGACTTAGTATTTCCTATGAGTTTTATATGAAAAAGTTTTTAAAGTCTTACAGAATATTTATGAAAAGTTTTAATACCTTACTACTTTTCACATGTTTATATGCGATGAACGATACGGAAGAGCTTGTACAAGACCTCCGACAGGTCAAGTACACCGGTTGCATTCCGAGAATGCCATATCTTCTAGGGTATTGTTTCGGGTCGTGACAGTTTGAAAGGGTAAAATACCATTTTTTTCATGAAAGGTCCCCTTTTAGCATGTTTTCATGATATGTGTGCATATGGTCTCATAATTAGTACAAGTGGTGTGCTAACCCCAATTTTTTCCCCAACATTTTAGGTTCTGGTCGTTGAAGGTCTTTTGGAGATGACATTGAAGAAAACTTGGATTTCTGGATCATCCAAATAGGGCAGGTCCTTACTTTTCGAGGGCGATGCCACTATCAAGCCTATGATGTTTCTTTAGTTTTAAGACTCTTATGTTTCTGTCCTTTCATTTGAGTACTAAACATTGTTTGGACTATATGTGGTCTTATTGTATTGATGCATGGGCTAGGCCCAATTTGATATACTCTTGTTAGATGGTTATAAGATGAGATGACTATTTGGAGACTATGTTATATTCTATATATCTATGTGCAATAAAAATAGAAGACCAAATAATCTTCTTATAGGAAGGGTTTATGTACACTTGATATATATATATACTATGTGTATGTAAAGGTCTATGTAAACCTCTGAGTAGAAGTAATGAATAGTTTCAAAATTTTCCGCTAAATTTGACCTATGAATGTAATGATGTAAGCTAAGAGGCTAGTCATAGTCCTCAAAGAGGATAACGACATCAGTTACATCTAGGGGGTATTCCCGGATGTGACACACTTCCTTTTGCAGGATCGAGCCTCATCAATGGACTCAGCGGGACGGCTAGAAAGCCTCCTCTTACCACGAGCCGAGGTGGGATGAGGTTGTGTTTTTACAAGTTCCTTGATCAAGGCCTCAATGACAATATCCTTAGCCAACACTGTATGTAGGCTCTCAGTGAGGACTCGACACTCATGAGTGATTAGTCGGGACATCACCCCCATCTCATTAATCATCTTTCCATATTGATATACTTACCCTTGACCCTCGACACACCATCTATTTGGTTTATCGTCCACTGGATAAGGATAATCCGTTCTTTGTGCTGGTGCTACTTCCGATCTATTAAGCTCATTAGACGAGGTTTCTTATTCATTGTCACCTGATCCTTTGGCTCCCTTATATATGAAGCTGGAATTATCGGCCGGCTCGTACCCTAAAGAATGGTCGGACCTAAAGCCTGAAGTGGTGGCTGACTCAAAGCCAGATATGGAGCCATCTTCAGAACTAGAAGCAGCCCCAGGTGGTGACCCGATTAGTGTGCACACCTCAATAGACTGGCTGGCAGTGACTATATTAGGATTCACCTTCCAAAGGATTCCACTAGTGGCTTGAGGTGCAGTGGGTGATTCCCTTGTGCCTGGAGGAATGTAGGTTGGGTCCCTTTCAGAATCTTTCCCTTCATCAATTACCCGGAGGGTTAGAGTGGTTGACTTGGATTTTTGCCTCTTTGTGTAGACAACTTTCCACTTGGGAGCCATAGTACCTTTGGAGGGTTATTCGTACTAAAATAGACTAAAGAAACATTGGAAATAATTATAGGATGATGAAATAACAAAAACAAAAATTAAAAATTTTGTGACAGTGGCTTCATTAAGGTCCATATTTGTGACTATTTTCACATTTTCCTAGTCCACTTATGCAGTTTCACATATCATATGCTAGTTCATCATTCTTAGATTTCCAATTTCGCAATATTTACAATTATTTGAAGAAAACTATGGAACCCGAAGTCAGAACTTACAATTACGTGAAAATACACATTCTAGGGGTGGTTGAGTTAGACACAATCAGAACCCATCATACTAAGGGTGTGCACAATTTTATATTTTAGCACGATTTTCCAATAAAAAACCCCAAGGTCAATATTTAACTCATGACTTTTTATATTTGATCCATGAATCAAAATTCAAAGTGAGGGGAAGTCGTATTACCTTTCAAGAAATCAAGAGCGGTGTGATTGTGTGAAGAGACTATGATTTACAACCACAAAAAGTTTTATTCCCGCACCTAACCCGAACACAAAACTTTTTGGAATGAGATGGGGGAAAATTTGGTAAATAGGAAGTTGAAATGTTAGGGGTATGTGATGTGGGTGGTTGATAGAAGTGAAAGAGTGATTGAGGGGAGTTGAAAAGGGAAGAAATAGTTTTGGTATCTAAAAATAGAAATGGAATTTTTAAATGAGGAATCTGGATGGGGTTGGCAGGCTGGAGCGTTAGATCCACGAGACCCTGTAGATGGTCCATGGATCAATTGAAGGTCCATCAATTGGGACTGTCGATCACTTTATGACTTAAAAAATATTAGAGACTTTTCTGGGATCTACGATCACCATTCACGGTTCGTCGATATGTTGATGGACTGCCTATGGCTTCCGTATATTTCTGCACCAGACCATTCCTATTTATTTTGCCTTTAGCTCCTGCATAGGTAACAAAACTAGGCCATTGTTTTATATTTTCGGGACACTTTTTAGACACAGACGCTGTACTAAATCTAGCCAACACTAACACCAACCCTTGGCAACTAACTACTTTGTAATATGAAATCAAATAAACAAAAGGAAATTACTGAATAGGAATTATAAACCTATAGTTTGCTAGATTTTAAACCTTGGGTTGCCTCCCAAGTAGTGCTAGATTAAATGTCGCGGCACGACACAAGTCTCTTGATTACTTAGACTTCATCAAGATAATATTCCTCAATCACTTGTTGCACACTTTAAGCATTTCCGGGGTAAAGCTTGATCCTTTGTCCGTACACCTTGAATTATGTTCCTTCGTTATTCTGCAGCTCCACCGCTCCATGTGGCAACACTTGTTTGAGTAAAAATAGTTTGGAACACTTATAATTGAGCTTGCCAAGAAATAAGCGCAACTAATAGTTGAATAGAAGCCAAGGGCTCCAACTACAAAATCTCATTTTTAAATCATTTTATCATGGTACTTATTCATATTCTCTTTATACAAGGCTGAACTTTTGTAATATTTTATGCGAACTCATATACGAAATTCAAGTCAGTTACCCTTTGAGTTGAAGCGGCACCCTATCCAAGTTAAGATTCTTTACTTCCCACATGGCTTTATGCTCTAATTCTATTGACAAGTGGTAAGAACTCCCACATACAAGTTGGTATTGAGACATACCAATGAGAGTCTTGTGGGCGGCGCGGTATGCCCATTGAGTATCATCAAGCTTCCTCCACCAATCCGTTCTATTGGCATTCACAGTCTTTGCCAAGATTTGCTTTATCTCTTTGTTGCACACTTCGACTTGACCGTTGGTCTATGGATGGTAAAAAGTGGCTATATTATGGCGGACACCATACTTCTCAATCAATGTTTTAAAAAACTTATTGCAAAAGTGAGAACCTGCATCATCGATAATTGCCCTTGGGGTTCCAAATCTTGAGAAGATATTCTTTTTCAAGAATGCAGTGACACTCTTTCCTTTATTGTTAGGGAGCGCAAGTGCTTCCACCCACTTCGATACAAAATGTACCACAACAAAAATATACTTCATCCATATGAAATTACAAACGCACCCATAACGTCAATTCCCCATACACAAATAACTTGATTACCATGATCGGGTTCATCGGGAGCTGTTGCCTGTTTGAATTCTATCCTCTCTTTGGCAATGGTCAAAAGACTTGGCAAAATCATGAGTGTCTTGGTGGATGGTTGGCCAATAATATCCACACTGTAGAATCTCACGCGCAGTGCGAACACCACTATGAAGCCCACTAATTATTGATGAATGACATGCCTTAAGAACACTCAACATCTCAACTTCGGTCACATAACGATGAATAATCCCATCAACACAACTACGATATAGGTATGGCTCACTCCCAAAGAACTTTTCGACATCATGCATGAAATTCTACCTTTGGTGAAACGACAGATCCGGAGGTATCAAATATCTTGCCAAATAGTTAGCAATGTCAGAAAACTAAGGACTGAGGTCATGCGAAGCAACCAATACTTTTTCATCGGGAAATATATCATTAAACTCACCCTTGTCACCAACATCGAGTAATGCTTCATCCTCCAATCTAGACAAGTGATCAACGACTTGTTTCTCTGTCCCCTTAGGGTCTTATTATTGCAACAACAACACCATCTAATGAGTCGTGTCTTTGCATCCTTTTTGGCCATCAAATACCTCAATGTTGAATAATGAGTGTGGACTATGACCACAATACCAAGCAAATAAGAGCAGAATTTCTCGAATGCGAATACCACGATGAGAAGCTCTTGTTCCATAACTGTGTAATTATTCTGGGCTACATTTAAGGTTTTGGTTGTGAAGTAAATAGGGTGCATTATCCTCTCACATCTTTTCCCCAATACCAGGCCAAGTGCCACCCCATTAGCATCACACATGACTTCAAAGGGTTCCCTTCAATTTGAAGCAATAATAATGGGGGCAAAGATAAAATTTTTATTGAACTCTTCAAATGCTATCATACATGCATCAACAAAGTTAAATTTCCCTCCTTCTTAAGAAGCTTGCTCAAAGGGTGTGCACTTTTTGAAAAACCTTTGATGAACCTCTGGTAGAAGCCTACATAACCTAGTAAAATTCTCACACCTTTTATTGACATAGGTGAAGGAAGCTTTTATATTACCTCCACTTTGGCCTTATCTACCTCAATACATTTTTTTTCTTCAGAAATCCAGTGTCCCAACATTATACCATCTTTAAACATAAAGTGATACTTCTTCTAATTTAGAATAAAATTGCAATTCTCACACATTTTCAGTAGCTCAGCCATGTTTTCCGAGTATCTATCAAAAGAATCACCAACCACTGAGAAATTATCCATGAACACCTCAATAGTGTCCTCAACCATGTCGGAGAAAATCAAAATCATGCAATGCTTGAAGTTTACTGGAGCATTGCACAACCCAAATGACATGTGTTTAGAAGTGAAGTTCCCATAAAGGTAAGTGAAAGTGGTTTTCTCTTGATCCTCTGGGGCTATATAGATTTGATTGTAGCCCGAATTCCCATCTAGGAAGAAGTACTATCCCTTACTTGCAAGCCTATCCAATATCTTATCCATGAAGGGCACATGAAAATAGTATTTCTCTGTCCAAGCATTCAAATTACAATAGTTCATGCAAATTCCCCATCAGGTCACTGATCGCATTGGACAGGCTCATTGCTTTTATTTGGGACCACAATAATCTCATCCTTCTTGGGAGCACACTGAGCAAGGCACACCCAACTACTGTCTGGAATGGGTAGATGACTCCAACACCCAACCATTTAATAATCTCCTTCTTTACCACCTCTTGCATTGGCAGATTCAATATTCTCTAGTGTTTGATACTTGTCTTATGTCCGACATGAGCTAAATTTTGTGAGAAAAAATATCGGATGGGATTCCGAGAATATTTGCAATAGTCCACCCAATACCTCACTTGAACCTCTTCAATATTGACATCAAATACTCGACTTGTTGCCCGCTAAGATCTCATGAAATAATGACTGGAACTGTATCATTTATGACCCAGAATGGATACGTGAAATGTGGGGGTAGGTCCTTAAGTTCCAATTTAGATGACTCTTCCACAAATGCATTCGCTGGTGGAGTCTCGCCACTTTGCATATCAAAATCCAACTTCTTAGTCTTTGGACGATATTCATACCTATTAAGTGTTGCCACCAATAAGTTATACCCTTCGATAAAATCAATATCAAAGTTCATTATCACTATTGCTAATACCTTGACACCAAGTCTTTCCTTGAATTGCGCCTTCGAGGCACCATCGCTTCTAAGAGTTATAGCAGATACCGTTTAGAGCTCACCACTCTGCTTCATGGACCTACAAATATCAAAACTTGCTTATTCATGGTTAAGTCTGAACTTCATCTGCCCTTTTTCCATGTTAACCAACCTTATGCTAAGGAATGGTCTCCCAAGTATAACGGGAACCTCAAAGTCAATCTCACATTCAAGAATAACAAAATCGATCGGATAGATGAATGACTCCACTTTCACTAACACGTCATGGAGCACTCCAATAGGCCTCTTTCCATGAGAAACCGCATCCTAGTTGGATTTATATCACATAATCCCAACTTTTTGTAAATAGACAAAGACATGAGATTAATGCTAGAACCAAGATCACACAGTGCCTTGGCAAAGTGCAACAGTCCAATGGTACAAGGGATAGTGAAAGTGCCAGGATCTTCCTTTTTCTACACAAGGGATCCTATAGCTATAACACTACAATGTTGCAATTTAACATCATCCTCAAAACTCACAAATATATTATTTGTTACCATATCCTTCATAAAATTTGCAAACCACACATTTGCTCTAGAGCTTCCATCAATGAATATTGATGAGTAACTATTTTAGCATAGTGATGAACCTCTGGAACTTTCCTTCATCGGTCTTATTTGCTAATATTTGAGGAAATGGAGGTGGGGGACTGGGAAAGGGAACCACTTTCTCTGTGACCACTTCCTCTTTCTCAGTAGCATTCTTATGTTTTTCACTACCCTCTATCACCTCAATATTTTTTCTAGTATAAATATCAACGCCAGACGACATAGGTGTATCAATTGTTTGCTTGCCCCCTCGAGTGGTGACTACCGTAAAATGCCCATCATTTTTTTGATTCTAGATGGTGTTGCTTGGGGTAGTTCCTGGTTGCGGTGGGTTCACAGTAGTAGACAACTGATTCATATGTAGGTCAAGATACTTCTTTGACATTGCCTAGGCATCAACCTTTTGACTAATACTGGATAAATCGTTCCTCATCTCCTTGAAATTCTTATCAGTCACATCAGACTTACTCATTATATTTGCATTATATCCTCAATTCGCACTAGGTTACCCCGACATCCCTAGGGGCAGACTCCATGTTTTTAGGAGGAACATAACGTCCAACTCGCTCAAATCTGTTACCATACTTGTTTCAGTTGAAATTGTTGTCGTGATTGTAGTTCCCATCCTGGACATATTGGCCCTTTCGGTTGTGATTCCCATAGTTCCCACCTTGGTTTCCTTGACCTTGGAGCTAATTATCTGTAACGACCTGTTTAGTCGTTTTGAGCAACAGATTTTATTTCTGGAAAAACTGGCTGGGACGACGGATGTAACGACGGACCGTCGTGGTCACGACGGCCCGTCGTGGAGGTTTCGTTCATGACACTTAGAATTCTGAAATTGGATACTGAAAAATCGACTCTCTGTAAATTGTGATGGACCTGCAGGACGTGTCGTCACATCCACGACGAACCGTCGTGAGCTCCCGTTGCAAAACACTTCAACTTTTGGGAATTTGGTACAAGAAACGAGTTTCTGACCGTCAGGACGGAGGTGCAGGATGGACCGTCACAGGGGTGACGGGCCGTCATAGCTCACCTGGATTTTGGGAGGCTGCGACGACCTGCGTGACGGACCGTCGCAGGCACGACGGGCCGTCACAGGTTGCGCAAATCACAGGCAGAATGGATTTCTTCACACGTTTTAAGGGACGTTTTGGACTATTCTTTCCTTAATTATAAAGATTGAGGGTTTATATTAATAACTCAAATCCTTGAGGGATAAAAAAGAGGTAACTTTGGGTTAATTAGTGGGGTTTTATTGTCCTCTTTTACACTTAATTATATGTTAATTAGGGTAAGAGAAAGAGGGTTTGAATAAAACAAATAGAAAGAACAAGAGAGAAAGAAAGGGAGATCGAACGAGAGAGGAGAAATGAAGAGGAATAACAAAGCTTGAGGATTAGCTTGATTGATCAATTCTTCGGTGGAGGTAGGTTATGGTTTTCATGCTACTTGTAATAAACTCTGAATAGTGAATGATATGTGTTGATAGTATTGTAAACCCTATATATGCTTAAATTGTATGCTTTCATGATTATGATTATGTGATTTTGATAAAACAAAGCATGATGAAGCTATTGAATCCCAAATCTTGAAAGAAACTTTAATCTATGATATTAATGATGATGCCTTGGTATAAAAGAAGGCTTGATGAATTAAAGTAATGGGATTGATGATGCCTTGGTATAGAGAAGGCTTGATGAATGGATTAGAATGATGTTAGTGGATCGGAGTGTCACGTTCCGACACATAGTATTAGTGGATCGGAGTGTCACGTTCCGACACATAGTATTAGTGGGACGGTGTCACGAACCGACACGTAGAATTAGGGGATCGGAGTGTCACGTACCGACACATGTAGGGGATCGGAGTGTCACGTTCCGACACATATAGGGGATCGGAGTGTCACGTACCGACACATATAGGGGATCGGGGTGTCACGAACCGACATGTAGAATTAGGGGATCGGAGTGTCACGTAGACACAAGAGAAGAAGAGAGAAAGATAATGAATCTTGAAAGATGATAAATATACTCAATCTAATAAACTTAGTTCCCAAATGAGTATGGTATTGAGGCTTGAGTCCTCATGGATGAACTTGGTGGTATTTATTGATGATTTAATACTTGTTGTTGCTACATGTTGAGTATTGTAGTTGATTTACATTATTATGGATATATACTGTTCCCTATTTTGAGTTGGCCGATGATATCTACTCAGTACTTGTGGTTGTACTGACCCCTACTTTTATGTTTCTTCTTTGTTATTTGTGTAATGCAGCAAACGTTCCGTCAACTTCAACTCAACAGTAGATCTAGCCAGTCTTCACTTCATCGGAAATTCAGGGTGAGCTAATGCGTCTAGCTTGGACTGGGTCTTCTTCTTCAAGTCTTGATGCCTTGAACTTCCGGCATGGACTAGCTAGTATTTTGTTTTAGCTTCTTAGACAGTTTTAGTTTAGAAAATTGAGATAGATGTTCTTGTGATGATGACTTCCAGATTTTGGGGATATTAATAATAGTTTTGAATCGTTTTATTTATGAGTTTAAGTCTTCCGCACTAATTTCTGTTATTATCAATTGAAATGTTAAGGTTTAGATTGGTTGGTTCGCTCACATAGGAGGGTGAATGTGGGTGCCAGTCGCGTCCCCGATTTGGGTCGTGACAAACTTGGTATCAGAGCATTAGGTTCGTTGGTCTCATCACACAAGAACAGGTCTAGTAGAGTCTTAAGGAACGGTAGGGGGACGCCTTTACTTTTCCTTGAGAGGCTATAAGACTTTAGGAAAACTTCACTCTTTCATTCTTTCTTTCGTGCTACTACTTGAGTCCAATTGGTATCTAGGCGATACGAATTGGTATCTGACCATCTTCACTCTATTTCGCAGATGGTTAGAACTAGAGCAACGACCGCACCAGCAGCAACAACGACACAGCAAGAAACATCTGAGCCAGCCACTAGGGCTGTGGCTCGAGGAAGAGCAGCGGCAAGAGGCCGTGGTAGAGGTCGTGGGAGGACGTCCTCTAGAGGAAGAGGACGAGCACCTAGCCCATCTGATGCTAGGGCAGTGACTCCTCCACCGACCGAGGAGGTGATAAGAGAGGGTGAGGAAGGGGAGAATGAACAAGGGCAGAATGAGGAAATGCCACCCCAACCTACCCCAGAGATGATCACCAAGTACTTGCTTATCTTAGCGGTTATCTGATCAGGCGGCACCTCCAGTGGTTTTCACCAACACCTCCGGTTTCAGAGATACGACATGCGGCTACTATGGCTCCCCGCATGGATGCATCATTGGGAATAGGCACATTTCCACGTCTGACTACTGGGCCTATTATGACAAATGATCAGCATGAACTTTTCAGTAAGTTCTGGAAATTGAAACCTCCAGTCTTTAAGGGCGCAGAATCAGAGGATGCCTACGATTTCCTGGTTGATTTTCATGAGCTACTACACAAGATGGGTATAGTAGAGAGGTTTGGTGTCGAGTTCGTGAGCTATCAGTTTCAAGGGAACGCCAAAATAAGGTGGCGTTCACATGTTGAGTGTCAACCAACAGAGGCACCACCTATGACTTGGGAATCATTCTCTAGCTTGTTTATGGAGAAGTATATCCCAAGGACTTGAGAGATAGAAAAAGGGATGAGTTCTTGAGTCTTGAGCAAGGAAGGATGACGGTTAATGCATATGAGGCTAATTCCCGCATTATCTAGGTATGCCACCCAACTTGTTTCATTCCACAAGAACGGATCCGCCGTTTTGTGAAGGGGTTGAGGTCAGAATTGCGGATTTCAGCATTACAGATAGCGGCAACGGCAACATCCTTCCAAGAGGTGGTAGACTTTGTGATAGAGGTGGAAGGAGTGAAACCAGATGACTTCACCACGACATCGACATCAAAAAGGTTTCGACGGGGAGGTGAGTTTAATGGTTCTTACTCTAGAGGACAGAACTCCGGAGGTCACTCAGTTTGACCAATTCAGTCTTCACTACAGACTGTAGTTGGGGGTCCACCTCAGAACGGTCAACACTACTCCGAGAGACCTATGCCTGACTCCAGAGAGTGCTATGGATGTGGGGAGATTGGACATATTAGGAGGAATTGTCCAAAACAGAGTACAGACCCCCAATAGCTAGAGGTAGAGGTGGTCATGGTAGAGGCCGCTTTTCTGGAGGACGTGGTGGTCGAGGTAATGGTGGTCACCAAAACGGCAGAGGTGATGGGCAAAACGGAGCCACTACTACAAACATGGTAGGGGCAACGGACAGACAAAGGTAGGGCCCATTGTTACGCTTTCCCTGGGAGATCTGAAGCGGAGGCGTCTGATGCTGTTATCACAGGTAATCTTCGGTTTGTGATTGCATGGCATCTGTATTATTTGATCCCGGATCCACATTTTCTTATGTATCTTCTCATTTGCTAATGGTCTAAAATTACATTGTGAATTACTTGACATGCCTATTCGTGTTTCTACTCGGTGGGTGAGTCTGATAGTTGAAAAGGTATATAGGTCTTGTTTGGTGAATTTTGTGGGGAGCAACACTTATGTAGACTTGGTTATTTTAGAAATGGGTTACTTTGATGTAATTCTGGGTATGACTTGGCTTTCTCCAATTTTGCGATTTTGGATTGTAACGCTAAAACGGTGACGTTAGCCAAGCCTGGGGCAGATCCGTTAGTGTGGGAGGGCGACTACACTTCCAATCCGGTGCGCATCATATCTTTCTTCGTGCTAAGAAAATGGTAGTAAAGGGGTTTAGCTTTCTTGGCACATCTCAAGGATGACACTACCCAAGTACCCTCGATTGAGTCGGTTTCGGTAGTCTGTGAGTTTTTGGATGTGTTCCCTGCAGATCTTCCTGGTATGCCACCAGATAAGGATATTGACTTTTGTATCGATCTTGAACCGGGTACTCGCCCCATTTCTATACCCCCTTATAGAATGGCTCCCGCAGAGTTAAGAGAGTTAAAGGCAACAACTTCAAGAGTTGTTGAGCAAAGGCTTCATTAGACCAAGTGCATCTCCTTGGGGTGCTCCGGTCTTGTTTGTAAAGAAGAAGGATGGGAGCTTTCGAATGTGCATAGATTACCGACAGTTGAACAAAGTAACTATTAAGAACAAGTACCCCATTCCTCGCATTGATGACTTGTTCGATCAGTTACAAGGGCTTGTGTCTTCTCAGAAATAGACTGAGGTCCGGTTATCACCAATTGAAAATACGTGCAACGGATGTGCCAAAGACTGCTTTTCGAACTAGGTATGGGCATTATGAATTTGTGGTAATGTCTTTTGGTCTTACGAATGCCCCTGCTGCTTTCATGAGCTTGATGAATGGGATTTTTAAGCCATATTTGGACCTCTTTGTGATCGTATTTATAGATGATATATTGGTATACTCTAAAAGTAAGAAGGAACATGAGGGGCATTTGAGAATGGTGTTAGAGTTGTTGAGGAAGAAAAAGCTTTATGCGAATTTCTCAAGTATGAGTTTTGGCTAGATTCAGTGTCCTTCTTGGGGCACGTGGTTTCTAAAGAGGGGTGATGGTGGATCCATCTAAGATAGAGACGGTGAAAAACTGGGTAAGGCCTACTAATGTGTCAGAAATAAGGAGGTTTGTGGGGTTTAGCTAGCTACTACCGCCGATTCATCAAGGGATTCTCTTCTATTGCTTCCCAATTGACGAACTTGACTAAGCAGAATGTTCCATTTGTATGGTCGGATGAGTGTGAGGAAAGCTTTCAAAAACTCAAGACTTTGTTGACTACCGCGCCTATCCTTACCTTGCCAGTGGAAGGTAAGAATTTCATTGTCTATTGTGATGCATCCTATTCGGGTTGGGTGCAGTGCTAATGCAAGAAAAGAATGTGATTGCTTATGCTTCAAGACAATTAAAAGTGCATGAGCGTAACTATCCAACTCATGACTTGGAATTGGCCGCGGTAGTATTTGCATTGAAGCAATGGAGGCACTATCTATATGGGTTAAGTGTGAGGTCTATACGGACCATCGTAGCCTACAGTATGTCTTTACTCAGAAAGATTTGAATTGAGACAGAGGAGATGGATGGAACTACTGAAGGACTACGACATCACTATCTTGTATCATCCGGGAAAGGCGAATGTTGTGGCAGATGCCTTGAGTAGAAAGGCGGAAGCATGGGAAGTCTAGCTCATTTGCAAGCTTCTAGACGCCCATTGGCTAGAGAAGTGCAGATTTTGGCTAATGACCTCATGAGATTAGAAGTAATGAGAAGGGAGGATTGTTAGCTTTGTGGAGGCAAGATCCTCTTTTCTTGACAAAATTAAGGGAAGCAGTTTGATGATGAGAAATTGATCCGGATTCGAGATAAAGTGTCGCAAGGAGAGGCTAAAGAAGCGACAATCGATGAGGAAGGTGTTTTGAGAATCAAGGGAAGGGTATGGTGTACCCCGAGTTGATGATTTGATCACCACTATTCTGACAGAGGCTCATAGTTCGGATATTCTATACTCCTGGTGCAACCAAGATGTATCGCGACCTAAAGCAACACTTCTGGTGGAGTAGAATGAAGCGTGATATTGTTGAGTTTGTTGCCAAATGTCGAAATTGTCAACAAGTAAAGTATGAACACCAGAGGCCCGGAGGAACACTTCAGAGAATGCCCATTCCTGAATGGAAGTGGGAGAGAATCGCGATGGATTTCGTGGTTGGTCTTCCAAAGACAATGGGTAAGTATGACTCCATTTGGGTGATTGTATAGGTTAACTAAGTCTGCTCATTCATCATTCCGGTCAAGGTGACCTACAATGCAGAGAAGTTAGCCAAGATCTACATCTCAGAGATCGTTCGGTTGCATGGAGTTCCACTCTCCATCATATCAGATAGAGGTACGCAGTTTACTTCTATGTTTTGTAGGACATTACATGCTGAATTAGGTACTAGGTTGGACCTTAGTACTGCGTTTCACCCTCAGACTGAGGTCAGTCTGAGCGAACGATTCAAGTGTTGGAGGATATGCTTCGTGCATGTGTGATAGAGTTTGGTGGCCATTGGGATAAGCTTTTACCTTTGGCGGATTTTCATACAATAATAGCTATCACTCCAGTATTGATATGGCTCCATTTGAAGCATTGTATGGGAGGAGGTGTAGATCTCCCATTGGGTGGTTTGATGCATTTGAGGTTAGACCTTGGGGTACTGACCTCTGAGGGATTCGTTAGATAAGGTGAAGCGCATTCAAGAAAAGCTTCTAGCAGCGCAAAGTAGACAAAAGGAGTATGCAGACCGAAAGGTTAGAGACTTGGAGTTCATGGAAGGTGAACAAGTCTTGTTAAAGGTTTCACCCATGAAAGGGGTGATGCGGTTTGGCAAAAGAGGTAAGCTAAGTCCAAGGTATATTGGACCATTCGAGGTACTAAAGCGAATAGGGGAGGTGGCTTATGAATTAGCCTTGCCCCCAGGCTGTCCGGAGTGCATCCGGTGTGTTTCATGTGTCCATGTTGAAGAGATACCACGGAGATGGAAACTACATCATCCGTTGGGATTCAGTTTTGTTGGATGAGAACTTGACTTATGAAGAGGAACCGGTTGCTATATTAGATAGAGAGGTTCGCAAGTTGAGGTCGAGAGAGATTGCATCCATCAAAGTTCAATGGAAGAATCGACCGGTTGAAGAGGCTACTTGGGAGAAGGAGGCAGATATGCAAGAAAAATACCCACATCTGTTTACAGATTCAGGTACTCCTTTTCGCCACTGTTTTTCTTCTTTTGATCGTTCAGGGACGAACGATGGGTAAATTAGTATCTATTGTAACGACCTGTTTAGTCGTTTTGAGCAACAGATTTTATTTCTGGAAAAACTAGCTGGGACGACGGATGTAACGACGGCCCGTCGTGGTCACGACGGCCCGTCGTGGAGGTTTCGTTCCATGACACTTAGAATTCTGAAATTGGATACTGAAAATCGACTCTCTGTAAATTGTGACGGACCTGCAGGACGTGTCATCACATCCACGACGAACCGTCGTGAGCTCCCGTTGCAAAACACTTCAACTTTTGGGAATTTGGTACAAGAAACGAGTTTCTGACCGTCAGGACGGAGGTGCAGGACGGACCGTCACAGGGGTGACGGGCCGTCACAGCTCACCTGGATTTTGGGAGGCTGCGACGACCTGCGTGACGGACCGTCGCAGGCACGACGGGCCGTCACAGGTTGCGCAAATCCCAGGCAGAATGGGATTTCTTCACACGTTTTAAGGGACGTTTTGGACTATTCTTTCCTTAATTATAAAGATTGAGGGTTTATATTAATAACTCAAATCCTTGAGGGATAAAAGAGGTAAGTTTGGTTAATTAGTGGGGTTTTATTGTCCTCTTTTACACTTAATTATATGTTAATTAGGGTAAGAGAAAGAGGGTTTGAATAAAACAAATAGAAAGAACAAGAGAGAAAGAAAGGGAGATCGAACGAGAGAGGAGAAACGAAGAGGAATAACAAAGCTTGAGGATTAGCTTGATTGATCAATTCTTTGGTGGAGGTAGGTTATGGTTTTCATGCTACTTGTAGTAAACTCTGAATAGTGAATGATATGTGTTGATAGTATTGTAAACCCTACTATATGCTTAAATTGTATGCTTTCATGATTATGATTATGTGATTTTGATAAAACAAAGCATGATGAAGCTATTGAATCCCAAATCTTGAAAGAAACTTTAATCTATGATATTAATGATGATGCCTTGGTATAAAAGAAGGCTTGATGAATTAAAGTAATGGGATTGATGATGCCTTGGTATAGAGAAGGCTTGATGAATGGATAGAATGATGTTAGTGGATCGGAGTGTCACGTTCCGACACATAGTATAGTGGATCGGAGTGTCACGTTCCGACACATAGTATTAGTGGGACGGGTGTCATAACCGACACGTAGAATTAGGGGATCGGAGTGTCACGTACCGACACATGTAGGGGATCGGAGTGTCACGTTCCGACACATATAGGGGATCGGAGTGTCACGTACCGACACATATAGGGGATCGGGTGTCACGAACCGACACGTAGAATTAGGGGATCGGAGTGTCATGTACCGACACAAGAGGAAGAAAGATAATGAATCTTGAAAGATGATAAATATACTCAATCTAATAAACTTAGTTCCCAAATGAGTATGGTATTGAGGCTTGAGTCCTCATGGATGAACTTGGTGGTATTTATTGATGATTTAATACTTGTTGTTGCTACATGATGAGTATTGTAGTTGATTTACATTATTATGGATATATACTGTTCCCTATTTTGAGTTGGCCGATGATATCTACTCAGTACTTGTGGTTGTACTGACCCCCTACTTTTATGTTTCTTCTTTGTTATTTGTGTAATGCAGCAAACGTTCCGTCAACTTCAACTCAACAGTAGATCTAGCCAGTCTTCACTTCATCGGAAATTCAGGGTGAGCTAATGCGTCTAGCTTGGACTGGGTCTTCTCTTCAAGTCTTGATGCCTTGAACTTCCGGCATGGACTAGCTAGTATTTTGTTTTAGCTTCTTAGACAGTTTTAGTTTAGAAAATTGAGATAGATGTTCTTGTGATGATGACTTCCAGATTTTGGGGATATTAATAATAGTTTTGAATCGTTTTATTTATGAGTTTAAGTCTTCCGCACTAATTTCTGTTATTATCAATTGAAATGTTAAGGTTTAGATTGGTTGGTTCGCTCACATAGGAGGGTGAATGTGGGTGCCAGTCGCGTCCCCGATTTGGGTCGTGACATTATCCGTGTTGGAACCTTGGGAATTTGGTCGAAACCCCCTGTATGATCATTCATGCATACACATCTACTTCATAAAAAAACTCCTCAACTGGTGGTGGAGGTCTAGTCAAATAGTTTATAACATTAGCCTTCTCAGCCCCTCCAGTCATATGTTTTACACCAACACTAACTTAGTTCTCATCTGCGTCATCTCTTCACGAATCTCATTAGTGGATGAATTATTTGTAACTTAAATAATAATGGTGTTTCTCCTAGTGTCTAATTTTCTAGTGCTTCAAGTATGTTGTTCCGAGATATCTTCTCTATTTTCTTATTTAATCTACGTCCACGACCATTCGCCATACGGACCTCCTACAATAGTATCATGAACTACATTGCCATTATATCCTGCCCCGATAGAAGTACTCTTTCAATGACTCATCATTGATACGGTGATTTAGGACACATCTCATAAAGACAGGGAGTCTATCCCAAGAACTACTCACGGACTCACCAGGTTGAGCTGCAAAATTGTTGAGTTTGTCCTTCTTGTTAAGACTTTTTGACATTGGAAAGAGTCTCACTAAAAATGCGTCTGTCAACTGATCCCATGTATAGATAGAGTTATAGGGGATCTCATTGATCGATATAAGAACCTAGCAAATTAATGATAGCGAGAACACCCTCAACCCATGAGATTCATATTCCAGTATGGTCGACCTATGCAAGTTTTGAAAACATAGTTTTGCTTGGTTATGTGAGCATGTGGGTCATCCACCGAAAACCCTACAAATAAACCCCTTACTGTGAGCATCTGCATCAAGCTATTGTTCACTGCAAACGTACACCCTGGAGGTAGAGATGGAAGGAAAAGAGGTCCATCAGACTCGACAATATTTATTTTGACCCTTTTTAATTATCATTCAGACGTTCTCCTTTAGGGTCTTTGGCCTTAGTGCTTCTCCCACACTGTTTTCAGGTAGAACCTGATTGATCTTATTGACTTCCCATGGTGGTTGCAGCCATGATCTACTACCTTATCCTCTTCTACAAGGCACTAACCAATTATGGATCCTTTTGTCCGATAAGTGGAAACAAGGCGAGTTTTCATATTTGCAACCGCCAAAGGACTTCAAAGCAAAAGAATTAACAATTCCTGCAACAACACTATTCAATACATTATTTTATAGAAAAAATTATGAACTTATGTAATGAAATCAATAAACCCAGAATTTCAAATTGAATATCAACACTGAAATCTTGAAAATCAACTTAAGAAATCAATAGTTGCTATGGTGTGCAAAAATTAACCTCCCGAGTCTTAAACTAGAACATTAATAATAATACCTAACCCTAAAAATGCGGTTTTAATACAATATTTGTAGAAAAAAACTCCTAAAAAGGAAACAAAATAACGAAAGTTTGTTCAGGCACACATCTTCATTCTATGAGACCAATTTATGGACTTTTTATGGATTTATGGTCTCTAAGTTCCTTTTATACGCCAACACATAGAAAATATTTCAGCATCCAAAGTTCCACCCTCTCTAAATCAAACAACGGACCATTAGTACGGTCCATCAGTCCATCAACGGCCCGTTAATGCCCTCTGTGACTCCATTCTTAGAATCTTCAATAAATCACGTACTGGAACCTTCTCTAAATAAATCGACAGTTGAGCAATACAGTTCGTCAATTGATTGACAAATCGTCAACACTTTTTGTGGTTACACACTTGGTCAAATTTCCCTGATTTTCTCCCAAAATCCTAGGCTGCCTACCTACGATGCCAGTCTATGGGGTGTCAATGGGTATACGATCTGTCGATTGTCTTCGTGGTTGCTTTTTCTGCATTTTTTTTAGCTGTCTCTTTAATTTAGCACCTTTGAAGTTCAATGAACTAGACTAGAGCCTCATCTATTGAATAATAACTAAAATGATGAGGATAGTTTTGCAAGTCCTGAAGGATGCCAAACTCAATGCCAAGTATAGTAAGGAGAGTTTTGGTTGAGATCAATTGCTTTTTTCTATCACATTGTGTCTAGTGAAGGGGTAAGAGTAGATCCAAGGAAAACAGAAGCGGTGAAGAGTTATCCTAGACCATTCAGCCCTACCGACATTAAAAGCTTTTTGTGTTTGGCCAGGTATTATAGGAGGTTTGTTGAGGGATTTTCATCCATTGCATCTCCATTGACTCAAAATAAGTCTAAGTTTAAATGTTCATAGAATTGTGAGAAGAAGTTTCCATTGTTAAAATATAAGCTTACGCCCGCTCCGGTATTGGCCTTACCAGAGGGCACGAAAGGGTTTGTGATATATTTTGATGCTTCTCGAGTAGGTGTGGGAGTTTCATATGAAGTCTAAAAATTTTAAAATGACTTTAAATTGGTAAAATAATGTTTATAGGGTAGAACGTCCAGTTATGAATCTCCAAGGACCACCCGAGGGGTCCTTGAGAAGGACCCGAACATTGCAAGCATGCTACCAAAGCAGCCTGCCTGCAACCAAGATATGAGGGCTGTCATGCATCGCGCAGCCAGTACTTGGAAGGAAAAAAGTTCCTCGTGACGCGGGGCCTTCACGACGCTCACTTCCTCTAGATGACTTTAAGAAAAAAAGATTTGGAACTTTCCCTGCGACGCGCAACCACTTCCCAGATTAGTTCGCATTATTTTTAAGTCAGTTTTAACTTCACAAAAACACCCAATTAAGTGAGGGGTATTTTGAGTAATCTAAAGGGTTACTATATATTTATTTAGGGTCAGTTTTAGGTCATTTTTACCCATTCAAATCAATTCCCCAAAGCACTCTAACTTCTCTCTAAAAATTCTATACTCCACCTCCATTGAATGGCAATTGGGAGCCTGAAAAAGAAGACGCATTTGTCAAGTTTTTCACTTCAATTTCGTGGGAAATAATCAATTAAGGTATGGTATGTTTATTCATAGATTAGTTTCTCCATGAAGCGCTTCAAAACATTTATTTTCAAATTCTACATGGGGACAAAAAATAGGTCTTTTGATCTAGCCATGGGTTCAATAAAAAAATGTTTTCTTTTTGTTATATGCCATGAATTATGAATATATTGGGAGTAATTGATGATTTATATTATGACAATCTTCCAAGAACCCATGTGCACCCTATGACCTGATTTCTTGAATGTTGATGGCTGAATTGAGTACATATGAACATGATGCATTATAATTGATGCGTTTGTCAACTGATCCCATGTATAGATAGATTTATGGGGGAGATCATTGAATTATGTAACAACATCACCGATTAACGATAGCGAGAACACCCTCAACCCAATGGCATTCATATCACAGTCTGGTCGACTTATGCAACTTTTCCAAACATAGTTTTGCTTTGTTATGTGAGCATGTGGGTCATCCGTTGGCAACCATACAAATAAACCCATTAATGTGAGCATCTGCATCAAGCTATTGGTCACTGCAAACATACACCCTAGAGGTAGAGTGGAAGGAAAACAGTTCCACCAGACTCGACGATATTTATTTTAACCCTTTTCAATTATCATTTAGACGTTCTCCTTTAGGGTCTTTGGCCTTAGCGCTTCTCCCACTCTGTTTTAAGGTAGAACCTGATTGATCTTGTTGACTTCCCATGGTGGTTGCGGCCATGCTCTACTACCTAATCCTCTTCTGATAGGAGCAATTAGGACTCCTTGATTATTCATTTTATGCAAGACACTACCCAATTCTGGATCATAAGGAGTGAGTGGTTCGCCTCTTGCTACGTGTACTTGGCATACACTTGAGTAAGAACCTGAGAGAGACAAAAACAAAATAAAAAGTAAAATTAGGAAATATTTGAACAAAAGTAAATAATGTAGATAAACTTCATCTAAAAGCCTTATTCCCCAGCAGCGTCGCCAAAATTTGATATGCTCAAATTACATCTCCCTAAAGAAGTAGAAACGATTGTAATGAAGTAAACAACCCAACTTATAGGTTGGAGTTAATCCCACAAGGAATATAACTTATTCTTAACTTCAACCCACGATTATATCCGTTTAGTTAAGGTATTTCCAAAACAATTAACAAAAAAAAGGGGGGGGGGTTGTGAATTTTTTTAAGATTATGTAAATATCAAGTAAGATAGAGTTAACTTTGGTTATTATCAAAAGGAGAAATTTATTAGGGTAAATGTTTTCCCTACAAGCTTATAAAGCGGTAATCCTAGTAATAATGATCCCTTCCTAGTGTATTGTATTACATGCAATGTGATAAGATATGTATCTTTAAGTCTTTTGTCCGATATCTAGAGAATTTCACCCCTCACCATGGTCCAGCTACGTGTGTATTATTTACTAACCCTTACCTTTTACCTTATATTAGACATCGCATCGATGTATGACTTATTTTTCACCCTCGCACCAATCGACACTAGACTATTAGATAGTATAAAACTAAATCTATGTTGATAATTCTTTTCTTATTAACTACCTTCTCGTTTGAAAAAGTGGCAACAAGGCGAGTTTTAACATTTGCAACCGCTAAAGGACTTCTAAGAGAAAGAATTATCAATGCCTGCAACAACACTATTCAATTCATTATTTTATAAAAATAAATTATGAACTTATGTAATGAAATCAATAAACCAAGAATTTCAACTTGAATATCAACGCCGAAATCTTAAAAATCAACTTAAGAAATCAATAGTTGCTAAGGTGTGCAAAAATTGACCTCCCAAGTCTTAAACTAGAAAATTAATAATAATACCCAACCCTAAAAATGAGGTTTTAATACCATATTTATAGAAAAAAAACACATAAAAAGGAAACAAAATAAGGAAAGTTTGTTCAGGTACACATCTTTATTCTACGAGACCAAATTAAGGCCTTTCAATGGATTTATGGTCTGTAAGTTCCTTTAGTCATCCAACACTTAGAAAATATTTCGGCATCCAAAGTTGCACCTCTCTGAATCAAACTACGGACCATCAGTACAGTTCGTCAGTCCATCAATGGCCCATTAATTCCCTCCTTGAATCCATACTTAGAATTTTACATAAATCAGGTACTGTAACCTACTCTAAATAAATCGACGGTTGACCAGTACGGTCCATAAATTGATTGACAAACCGTCAACGCTTTTTGTTGTTCCACACTTGGTCAAATTTCCCTGATTTTCTCCAAATCCTACGCTGCCTATGTACGATGCCAGTCTATGGGGTGTCAATTGATCTAAGATCCGTCTATTTACTTCGTGGATGCCTTTTTTTTTGCATGTTTTAGCTGTCTCCTTAATTTTGCACCTCAACATCTTTCCTGTGAAACATGATACAAAACCATCAAAATCACTTCAAAAAGGCTCTAGACACATGTAACACCTCAGAAGTTCAATGAACTAGACTAGAGCCTCATCTATTAAATAATAACTTAAATGATAAGGATAGTTTTGCAAGTCCTAAGGATGCCAAACTCTGTGCCAAGTATAGTAAGTGCGAGTTTTGGTTGAGATCAATTGCTTTTTTTGATCACATTGTGTCTAGTGAAGGGGTAAGAGTAGATCCAAGGAAAACGGAAGCGGTCAAGAGTTTTCCTAGACTTTTGAGCCCTACCGATATTCAAAGCTTTTTGGGCTTGGCCAGGTATTATAGGAGGTTTGTTGAGGGATTTTCATCCATTGACTCTCCATTGATTCCCTTGACTCAAAATAAGTCTAAATTTGTATGGTCATAGAATTGTGAGAAGAAGTTTCAATTGTTAAAATATAAGCTTACGCCCGCTCAGGTATTGGCCTTACCAGAGGGCACGAAAGGGTTTGTGATATATTGTGATGCATCTCGAGTAGGTGTGGGAGTTGCATATGAAGTCTAAAATTTGTAAAATGACTTTAAATTTGTAAAATAATGTTTATAGGGTAGAACGTCCAGTTACGAATCCCCAAGGACCACTCGAGGGGTTATTGAGGAGGACCCGAACATTGGCAAGCAGGCTACCAAAGCAGCCTGCATGCAGCAAAGATATGTGGGTTGTCATGCATCCGCAGCCTGTACTTGGCAGAAAAAAGTTCCTCGCTACGCGGGGCCTTCAAGACGATCACTTCCTCAAGACGACTTTAAGAAAAAAAGATTTGGAACTTTCCCCGCGACGCGCAACCACTTCCTTGATTCGTTCATGTTGTTTTAAAGTTAATTTAACTTCACAAAAACACCCAATTAAGTTAGTGGTATTTTGAGTAATCTAGGGGGTTACTATATATATGTTTAGGGTCAGTTTTAAGTTATTTTTACCCATTCAAATTAATTCCCCAAAGCACTCTCACTTCTCTCTAAAAATTTACTCTATACTCCATCTCCATTGAAGGGCAATGGGGAGCTTGAAAAAGAAGACCAATTTGTCAAGTTTTTCACTTCAGTTTCATGGGAAATAATCAATTAAGGTATGGGATGTTGATTCATAGATTAGTTTCTCCATGAAGCCCTTCAAAACTTCTATTTTCAAATTCTACAGTGTGCAAAAAACTAGGGCTTTTGATCTAGCCATGGGTTAAATCCAAAATCGTTTTCTTTATGTTATATACCTTGAATTGAGAATATATTGGGAGTTATTGATGATTTCTATTGTGACAACTACCAAGAACCCATGTGCACCCTATGACCTGATTTTTTAAATGTTGATGGATGAATTGAGTACATATGAACATGATGCATTGTAATTGATAATTATCTAGTCATAGAATCTTGTTTTCATGCCTATTGTGATGTAGACGGGGGTGATCATGATACTTTATTATTAAGCTTGAAAAAAGGGGTTAATTCTAGGGTTTGTATACACTTTGGATATGCTACTTATGAAAGGATGCAAGAAAGGTAATTGGGATGTTTTCATTCTTTTAAAGCTTACCTATTGTATGGAATGAATCATGCATAATGTAGTTGATATCTTTTGTTGATTGAAAGTATAGTCCTCATGGAAACACTATAATTGAGATTGTGAAAGTGCTACTCACATATGTATGCTGATTCTAGGATGAAAGTGTATTCTCACTTAATGAATCTAAAAGCTTGATCTTGAATTGTATTAAATGAAAATGTATTACTTTTAACACTTGTAGATACAATTAAATAATGGTAGTAAGTTGTGAAAGTATACGAAGCACCAAGATGATATGACCAATGAGGAAAAGAACCTTCCATTAATACAAGAGGTTGGGTCATCCTAGTGATACTCATGAGATGGGGACTCCTTCGCTAATGAAATAGGTAGAGTACATAGAAGCAATCTCCCTATCCCTTAAATATGTTCCCCCGTAGGACTTAGCTAGTGGATATACATAGTAGGTAGTATGTAGGTTCTACCTTGGCAAGTAGAACACCCTTTTTCATGCAAGCTCTCATGATCTATGTCAGTTATGGTCGATATTCCCTAAACAACAAAGTAACAAATGAAGTATGAATTAGCCTATGATATCCTATAAAGTAGACTAAGTTCAAATGGGGGTATGTGACTTCACTTGTTCATTGCACTAGAACGCTTTGAGGGATGTTATAGGGAGTTCTTTGTCGTCATGAAGTAATATGAGAATATGTAAGTTGTATGGATAATAGTTGAAGTGAACATATACTTATGTCCAACTTTTCTCATGATGTATGTATTTCACTTATGATTACTGGTATGTGATGAATGTAAATGTAATATGTGTGGCCAAGGTGGTTTCTACGGGAATGCTTGGTAGGGTTGGTAGTATGGATGCTAACTCTACATTGCACAAGTGGACCCTAGCAAGTGCTAAGGTTATGCCTTCATTGTAGTTTTTGAAATTTTGGAGTATTGTCTTATGTATTGTCTTGATGATGTAAATGGCTTTCAAGAACCTCATAAATGCACACTTTACATGTCAATGTCCCTTTCTCATGTTTCAATGGTTTTTATGCATTTCTCCATACTTAGTGCATTAATTGTACTAACTCCTTTCTCCCTGTTCTATTATGAGTACAAGTTTGGCTAATTGGTTTGCTCCTAAAACCTATTGAAGAAAGATTGAACTTCTATTCTCCAAGACATTGTGTTAGGTCCTCAAAGATTCGAGGACATAAACACTACTCGACACTTAATGATTTCTCTATTGATGTAATAAGACAGTAATCTTCTCTTATATAATTTTGTTCTAATAGACTATTGTGTCTAAAGGGCTAAGGAGAACTTTTATAAATAGATAGTTTTGTGAGAAAATATTAGAATATGATCATGAATCGCTTATATTGCTTAACGAGGAGTCTATGTAAAATCCATTTATGATATATGAGAAGTCTAAGTATACTTTAGTATATAAAAGTTTTAAAATTTCCGCATTATTTCAAGTACATTATGCCATGACGAGTATGATAAGAGGATTGGAGATCTAGTACGCGGTAACGTCTAGGGGGTACTCTTCGGTTGTTACAACACACATAAATCTTAAGTGAAATGCATTAGAAATACCATAACCTCACATAAAACATTAGCAGTGTCAGAAAGATTATTCTTAGAGATTTCCTATAATATCTGGAAGTACACGTAAATCATCCTGAGCTAGGAGTTATGGCCGTTTAAAGTCGACAAAAAACTCAACTTATCCTAACTTAACCAAAATTCCAGATTTTCATCCTTTCTAAAAATAACCATTGCAAATTCTTAACTCCTTCCTAGTTATTTCAAATCGTGAGAAGTTACAATATCTTCCTATTGGGAACATTCGTCCTCAAATGAGATTACTCTTACTAGTGTAAGAGGTTAATATGAATCATTCAGTTTAAACACCCAACACACAAATCTAAGACATCAAATATATAAATTATAAAGTACTAAAAAAAGAATTATTACCTTGATCTCAAACTTCTCCGGTTTCAAAGAGACATGTATATTTCTTCTTTATATCTTAGTCGACCTCCCAAGTTGCTTTCTCGAAAAAATGGTTCCTCCAAAGAACTTTGACTGATGCTACCATCTTATTTATCAACTAGCAAACTTAGCGATCTAGAATCTTAACCAAAATCTCTTGTCTATCCTTGATCCCAATATCTTCAGCTAGTATGATCAATAAAGAATCTCCCATGAACATCTTCAATATAGAGATGTGAAATACCGGATGAACCATGACTAACTCTTGCGGTAGCTCTAATTCATAAGCAACATTTCCAATCCTCTTGGCTATTCGATAACATCCAATATACTGGGAACTAAGATTTCCCTTCTTACCAAATCTCATAACGCCCTTCATAGGTGAAAATTTTAAATACACCCAATTATCTAGTTCAAATTCTAACTCTCTTCTCCTAATATAGATGAAGAATTTCTAAGGATTCTGCACCATTGTCAGTCTTTCTTGAATCACCTTCCCCTTCTCCATAGCTTGATGAACTAATTTTTTCCTATCAACCCAACTTCACAAACTTCAAACCATCCAACAAGGTATTTGCATGTTATCCCATAAAGATCTTCATAAGGAGCCATTGGATGCTAGAGTGACAACTATTGTTGTAGTAAACTCGATGAATGGTAGGTGACCATCCCAATTACTCTTGAAACTGATCACACATGCCCTAAACATTGTCATGACCCGAGTCTACACCCTGGAAGTGGGCGGCACTCAAGAACAATTGATGGTCCCAAAGCGAAGTCTATCCTAGCTGACTGCACGCAGAAGATTAACTCAAGTATGAAAAAGCTTAAAAACTACATAAAAATCAATGACTCAAATACAATGTTTTAACTTAAAATTAATTGTGAATTTTTTTATATATTCAACTCACCATAAAATTGAAAGCTTAAGTCATTCAAAAATTTAATAAAAAATGATAAAAGCTTTTCAAAAATACTGACTATCTATGAAGCCTCTAATTGATAAAGATGAAAGTCGGAACAAGACTCAGGACATCTTAAAAACTGATATAACTAAAAGGTAAATGAAATCCTCCAGAATAAAGGAGGCTTACCATAACTTACATGAACTCTCAGATGTGTCAAGAAGCTCCTATAGAGGAACATGAATACATGTGTGTGAATCATGAAAAGATGTAGGCCAAATTGCTCAGTACGTGGAAGTACGAGCATGTAGGGGGAATTGTAAAACATAACATAAGATTGAATTTGATAAAATATAAATATACTTACCTCTTTTGAAACTGAACTCAAGAAAAACTCAAGGATACAAAAAAACTACTCAAGCTTACTCAACTCGGAAATACTTAAGGATAAGATAATCAACTCAGAGATCAGATACACAACTCAAAGATTAGATACTAAACTCAAAGATAAAATATTCGAATTTGGGTACTCAACTCAATATAAAGCAAGAATACACATGCAATATATTGAAAGCTTAATGAAACATTAAAAGTAACATAGTTCGTTAAAGAAAATGCAATAACAAAGTCAAATTTACTTATATAATGAAGTAATATAATTTCTACGGGAGATTCTCTAATTGAGAATTCACAACCATCATCTAAGTGGATCCACTAGTCTACTATGAAAATGATTCATCCAAAAACTATGACCCTTTTCTAACCATGGTGGATACATGGTTTAATGGATAGGTGAGTTATCTGAACTCATGCTCGTCCCTAATTCATTGCTCAATACTAATCCCAAAATATACTAGCTCTTATGTTTTAAAAACATACTTATCCTATGATTTGAGATTAGTGCTAAAAAATTTAGCTTAAAGGCTATCTTGATAATCTCAGTTTCCGTTCTTGCTTCATTTAGAAAGCTATTACTCTTTTTTGAAAACTAGCCCGAAGGCTCTTTGGAAATCTCATCTTTTGTTCTTATAAATGTGAAAACATTTTAAATATCTTTGGGAATACATAGTATCCATATACTTTTGAAGAAATGAACTTCAACTTTACTCTTTACTCAACTGAAAATGCAAATCTGAAAATAAAATTGAAACATTTGTAAAAGACTTCTTAAAAAAAGGTTCATGCCGAATTATGGAGCTGAACACTTAATGCAAGGTTTTCAATAACCATAGATAACACTTAATACTTGCAACTGAAGAACTTTAACTTCTAGAATGCTGGATTTATAGGGTTCATGAAGAATGATGAGCATGAACAACTCAACTCAAAGACTCGAAGATATTCCTTGTCTCAAGACTTCTCGACTTATAGGGTTCATGCGGAATTATGAGTATGAACTACTCAACTCAAAGACTTCATGGGTAATGAAAAAACCCTAAAAATGAACTAGGTTAAAATAGATCCAATCATGTGGGTTATTATAATAAGGTGTTAAAATAATGAATTTTAGCATTAGAAGTCGGTTTGAAGAGTTTGGCAGTCAAATGTCGAAGAACGACCAAGACGTTCGGAAACTAGTCTTGTGTGTGTGCTAGTGTGTCCTTGTTTGTTTTACATGTTTTGGTGTTTTTTTTGAGTCTAAAATCAGTGTCTACGACCCTATAACCTAGAGGGACATAACTAGAGTCAAAACGTCTAAGCACGACTCTTCAATGACCAACCAAAGGGTCCTTGAGGAGGACCCAAACATGGGCAAAGGAAGATGCCGAGGCAGCCCCCTTTTGAAGGTGGCTGCGCATCGCACAACTGATACTTGGTAGGCAAAATGTTTCATTGAGATGCAGTCTTATCACAAACCTCAATGCCTCAAAATAATTTCAAAAATAAAAATACGAAGCTGCCTCTGTGGCGCGCAGTGGCTGCCCAGTTTTGGTCGTGTCGTTTTTAATTAAAATAAGACTTGGTTAAAAGTTCCAATAAGTGCAGGGGTATTTTGGTTACTTTGGGAATTATTTATTGACGGTTATTGAGTCATTTTAAACCCCAAAAATCACCAATCAAACCAAAACCCATAAGCAAAAATAAAAACTCTCCATTCCTTCTCTCCAAAAACTCCATAGAGGAAGCTTTGAACCTCCATGGAAGAAGAACACATTCTCCGAGTTTTTCCTCCCAATTGCGGGGCTTTTTACAAATAAGGTATGGTGATTCATCCTTAATTATTCTTCCATTCAAGGAGCAAATTCCAAAGGCTTTTCAAAGATATTGCAAAACCATGAAATTCTATTTTGAATTCTTGCATGAAAAGCTTAAAGTAATGTTTATGATTGATCAATGTTAATTGAATGTTTTAAGATCCAAAAGTCCATGAACCCATGTATTCCTTGAATTCCTTATTTTTTCTTTAATGTGGATGAATTGATCATGGCTTAATTATGTTGAATTCATGTGTAGATTGTATTGGGCTATTGAATTATGTGTTGATTAATGTTAGAATTGCTCAAAGATTCCTTATAATGTTGATATCTACATTGAGTATTGATGGATCGTTGATATGAATGAATTGTTAGCCGAGTGTTATATTGATTATTATTGTAAAGACCTCTTGTTATGTGGATTTTGTTGGAAAGGCTAAGGAATGGTGATTATGGATATTGTAAGGTGGTGAAGTGACCTAATTCCCTTGTTTAACATAGAATTGGTATTAAATTTTCATTAATTTATATGGCCCACATATGGTGGCGGTGTTTAATTTTTGTATGTGTTTAATTGTTATATGTTTTATGAACATGGCCTTGTCGGCATTATTATGTGAATTATAGTACGATCATGTTATATAAATGAACAATGTGAAGGATGATATTGTGTTTGTGCATGTGTGAGGTGAAAGTATGATCCCTCTAAATGATGGTATGATTATGTTGTGTCTTGATTAGTAGACTTAGGTCCCTCTTTTTGATACATGAAAGCTTATAGATTATGAAATCTTGACTTGGTAGGCTTAGGAAACCTTGTCATGTAAGTGTATGAACGAATGAAAGAATGAAGTCTAGGATCAGTAAACCTAAAGTAGGTGTCCTTATACGAAATACTTATATGGAACCTTGAATACTAAAAAGAAAATTAATAGAAGCCTTGAAGTGGAAGACCCTAATGGTGCCCTTCTTGAGCGGAATAATAGACTTAGGGGTAGGTTGGCTGGAAAGGCATGAAACCATCTCTAAGGAAGTCATGAGAGTTATCCTTATAGACCTTGGTTGGCATCTATAGTGGACCCATCCTTGGAAGAAAAGGTATTATGAGTTGGTAGGACTTAGTGATGGTACCTTCTCTAATAAACCTAGAGAATGAATTACTTTATGAGAAACAAGGAAAAACACCGAGAGGATATGCTTGTGGTAGTATCACTACTTGACTATGAGACTAGAGTACAAAGAATTCTTGATATCCCTTAAACCATGTGCAAAAATGGGAAGATTACTAGTTCTACCTTTGTCAAGTATAACACCTTCCACGGTGTGGGGTCCTTATGACACCGAATTCAATGCCTATCTAGTATGGTCTATGTCAGTTTGTACCGATTCTCATCATATGGGATGTGCATTCTAGTATTGGAAAAGTTCTACAACGTGTAGGTAGTGCAATGAGACACTATCTATACATGGAACGAGTAGGCTTTGAAGATGCTAGGATGAGTTCCCTAGGTCTTCCAAGAGCGTTAGGTGAAATCCTCTAATTGTTTACTGGTCTCTTAAATGGCTCAATCAATAATGATTACTTAAGTTAATGCATGTTGAATACAAAGGTTCTTATCTAGGGTAGCTTTTAGAATTGCTTTGGTAGGATTGAAGTGGGTGTATGGGCGGTTTCTTCTACGGGCGGTTTCTTCATGTCTTACTCAGGTGAGTCTTAGAGTAACCTTAGGTAGAGAGTCTAAATGATGCAAAGGGAATAATATTACTTTGGGAAGTCTTGAGGATCATAAAGGTGTGTGTGAAGGGGTTGTATGGGCGGCCACTTTATCTCTTAATTAGGTGGGTCTTAGGATAACCTTTGGTAGGAGGTCTAAATGTTTATATAGATTTATGTGATTATGGTTGTATCTTATGGATTAATTGAATATGTCTTATATGAATATTGTCTTGAAGATGGTTCTTATATTTTTTTTTCATTATATTTCTATTAAAAGAGCATAAAAAGTGTGTTTTAATGTACATATCCATTTTTGCATGGCTTTCTTGCATGTTCACTATACTTAGTGCATTCAATGTTCTAATTCCATATGTTTTCTATTTCTACAAGTGTAGGTGGTAAGTGAGGATATTCTTAGAAGTTGAAGATTGGGAATACAATTCCCTTAAGATTGGTATGTCCTCATATGTTCGAAGACATGGCTCAAGTTTTAATTTCTTTTTTTAAAAGACTTTGTAATATACTATTAGTTCCTTTTCAAATTGATGTAAGGGTCGTGACCCTATGACATTATATATGTCTAAGATGGCGTATGTTGAGACTAGTTCCTTCTTATATTTCTATAAAAGAGTTTGACTATCGCTGTGAAAAGTTTTAATTCCGCACTATTTTTCACATATATGCGATGAATAATGTCTAAGGGCTTGTATAAGACCTACGTGAGGTTGTGTGACAACCATGGGGGTGCTCTCAGGTCGTTACAGGTAACATGTAATAGTCCATTTATTAGGAATATTATCTCAAATGGGTTAGAAACTCAATACTCAACACTTAGAACTTAAACATACTACTCCTCTCAAAGGTACTCAGCTGATGGAGTTCATGCAGAAGTTATAAGCATAAACCACTCAACATAAGGATAAAAAGATCAATAAAAGAAATCTGTATATGACTCTTCTCATTTCATACATACTTCTCAAAACGAAGCTCAAATCGATAGTTGATCTCAAACACTTTCTTGCGCTCTACTCTTAACTCTCTCTTGAATGTGAATTTTGAATTCAAGAATTGTGGTTCATAATATGAATGATATAGGTGATAGTTTAGACTCATGAATACATACTCTTCACTCTTATACTCACTTTCTCGAGTCTTGCAATAAGTTACTAGAAGTTGTAGAAGACTATTCGAAATGACTAAGAAGGACTTTCTTAGAACGTTCGAAAGAATTCTCAAAAGATAATTCTCAACTCTACCTTGAATTTGAATTATGAATTCAAGGTTATGATATTGTTAGGAACTATTTTATGTGTTTAGAAGTATTCTAGATTAGTTAGAATCGAAATGGAGTGAAGGTAAACTTTAAACGAACTAAGACAACGCAACCGAAGACAAACTGGATCGGGCAGGCGACCGTGGAGTTAGGGGTGTCACAGGGCACCAGCCTCTAAAGTTCAGAGGATGGTTTGGGGCGCTATGGATGGTGCATCACGTCAGGCCCCAACCATAAAAAACTGACGAAATTCTTTGCTCGTTTTCTCACCCTTATTCATCTAGAATCGTACGGTTTCTTCCCCAATCACTTGGACTTGATTAATTAAATTAATTACACTCTAACGTACTGAAAATAAAACTAAAATTACTCAATTTAATCTCAATAAATCATCAAAACCCTAGCACAACAAGATCTAAAATGAACTTCAAGAACACCTATCAAGAACACATCAAGAAATCTTTCCTTTCAACTTAAAGAATGAAATTTCGCTGAAAATAACATGATATGCATGTTGTGAACTATCCCAAAATAATGTAATCTTCATATATCTTAGGGATTAAACTATGACAAAAATCAACGACATCACGCAAGAATCTCGACGAACGCTTGATCCTCTCTTTTTTTTCTCCTCTTTTTCATCTCTTCTTTTCTTGAACTCTCAACTAAAACACTAGGCGTATATTAGGACCATAAAAATGAACCCAATAGGAACAGACCCTTAAAAAATTAATGAAAATGAATTTAATATGTTTGGGTAAGGAAAAGACCAAAATACCCCTTACTAATTTTTGCTAACTTTTGTTAACTCGACAACCTAACTTCAAAAGGCCATATTTCACTCTCCGAAGTTGAAATTCAGCTAACTCAATGGCATTGGAAAATTAATTCAAATATATTTCCTAAGTTATATTGTAGCATACTTAACTCATCATTTTCTAGGAGTTATGCTCGTTTGAAGTTGACCCAAAACTCATAGTTAGCTTAACTCTCAAAATTTCAGATTTTTGTTATTTCTAATTAGTTCTTTTTAGAAGTCAAGGTGCTACATATAGTGATATAAAATTAAAACTAAAGAAAGTTTTAAATTCCTTGGAAAAAACTTACTCACTACGAAGGATGATTCACGTCCTAGCTCAAAAAGTTTTCGGGTGTCTCCCCTTTTGGATTATTCGTCCTCGAATGATAAATGAAATAGGTATATAATGGGGTTATTCTTATTAAGGTTTGAGTCTACTGATATTCTCTTACTATATTCAAGATTAAATCAAATCCTTAATTTCATATTCTGTACTTCTCTATAGGGAATCTCATCACGAACTATTACTCTTTACCACCACAATAAGGCTTAGTACTCTAACAACTCCATGGATACGTACTAGCAAGATCCTTAAGAAATTCTCAACACTTGACTTGATTTATCATCTTACCATCTCCCCCTTAGGTCTATAGCTAACACTTGAAGACTATGGACTTATTCTATATTGACAACTCAATTATGCTATCTAGGCACACATGGAAAATAACAACTTAAATGGAACCTCTTCCGGTAATATACAATCTCAGCACACCTCTTAATACTCTAGTTACTCTTGTGACTTATCCACACTTTAATTCCCTTATATAAAGGTTAGGATCTCTCACTTGTACTACTCACGTTCATTGCAATAACATATCAATTCCTTACCTACTCTATGTGAAGTCTATAGGATCAAATCTTAAGACAAACACATCATCCCAATGTTTTCATTCTTTTGGTCATGACACTCATCTCAAATTCAAGCTTGGTTTACTAATAAACGCGAATATCAATGCGATTTTCTCACTGAATATAATAATTTACAACTACTAGATGCAAAGTTGATAATCATTCTCCAACAAAAATTTCATGACAAATAGTTTAACCTCATCTTATAGTATGTATATTTACAATTTACTCACATTTCCATTGACAACTTGAGTACTATTCACTCGTTTAATATACATCATTGCCTAATTAGTTTTATAACACTTTGAACATTATGGGTTCTTCCTAAAACATCATAAGCCTAGCTTAGAGCTATAACCTAATGAATACTTCTCTTCTATTCTCCACTTACACTTGGTCATTACTAACACAATGACACATCACCACAAACTCCTTTATAGCTACAATACACTTTACCTTCTATGATGAAATCTTCACAACTCATGACTTCTTAGTCTACCCATAAGGGAAAACTTTTCATTATTATCTTACTAGGTGCATGACTATAATAACATAGTTTTCCAAAACACCATCTCCCTTACTTCAATTACTAAACCTCTGCATACTTTTCTCTAACTCTGAGCTCGTTCACTACTACTGCTCATGATCTCGTAACTCATGCTATCTTTTTAGATTGAAATATTAACCAAGCTCTAAACATACTTTTTCTTAAGGATCTTAGCTGAAACAAGACTTAACAAAGAGAAAACAATTCACTTTTATCCCAAATTCACGATTCATATAATTATTGGTGCATTCCTTTGAAAGTGAACAATTAACTTACTCTTGGGCTTCTCTCAAGCCCCATTGGAGTCTCATGCTCAAGATTTTTTCTAAAAGAAATTCATAGATAAAGGACTGACTTTTCTTTTCAACCACTTCTAGTATGACGGGTAGTCGAATGAATATGAGAAATGCATGAGCAAGAATAAAGTATATATGACATAGATCTATTGAACGATTCAGAGTAGGAAAGAAGATAAAATTTTCTTAAATGTTTATAGTCCCTCATTTATAGAAGTAGGGCTCTTACAACCATAAAAAAGATCCTACTTGACACAGCTTCAAAGACACCATAGGACACTTGAACCCTATGCTCTGATACCATATTTTTCAGAACTAGAGTCTACACCCTGGAAGTGGAAAGCACTCATTAACCATTTCTGGTCCCCAAGCGAACCCTCATTCTGGCTGGCTACAAGCGGAATACTAACTTAATCACACAAAAGCTTAAAAAATGAAAAAAAATTAAGTAACTCAAATACAATTCTTTACGTGAAATGATTAACTCTGAATAAGATTTATATATTCAATTCGCCATATAATAGACAACCTAAATATTTAAAATATTTGATAAAATAAATGATATAGACTTCTCAAGAATGTTGACTATATGTGAAGCCTCTAACGGATAAAGATGGAAGTTGGGATAAGACCCATGACATCTTAAAAATTAATATAACACAAAGGTTCATAAAATCCTCCGAAACCAATGAGGCTTACCATAGATAACTCAAACTCTCGGGTGTATAAACGAAGCTCATGTTAATGATCAATAATACCTTTGTTTTATTTATGAGCATAAGCATGCCAAATGTCGTAGTACTTGGAATGTACGAGCATGTAAGGGGAATTCTAAAGCATCACATAAGCTTGAACTTGATAAAACTGGAAATATACTTACCTCTTTTTAAACTTACTCAATTGAGAGGAATACCTAAAGCTACTCAAACTTACTCAACACAAAAATACTAAAGGATAAGATACTCAACTCAGAGATTAGATACTCAACTCAGAGATTAGATACTCAACTCAAAGATATGATATTTGACTTTTGGTACTCAAATCCAGATACTCAACTAAATATAAAGCAAGAATAGACATGCAATATATATAAAGCTTTATAAAACATAAAAAACAACTTAGTTCGTTAAAAAAAATTCAATAATAAACTTAATTTACTTATATAATAAAGTAATATAACTTATGTGGGAGATTCTCTAACCGACAACCATCATTATGAGCCTAAGTTATTGTACAACATTTTACCTCACATTGGCAAGGAGCGTCCTATACGTTGTCATTTGCATAAAACCTAAACTTCTAAGTGGATTCACCGGTCTATTGTGAAAAGGATTCATCTAAAATGTACTACCCTTTTCTACCCATGGTGCCTACATGGTTTTACGGAGACGTGAGTTATTTGAACGCATGCTCGTCCCCAATTTGATGCTCAATACTACTCCCATAATATACTAGTTCTAATATTTTTAAAACATACATCTTCTATGATTTGAGATTAGTGCTAAAAAACATAGCTCAAAGGGTATGTTGGAAATCTCAGTTTCCCTTCTTGCTTCATTTAAAAAGCTATTACTCATTTTTGATAACTAGCTTGATGGCATTTGTGAAATCTTAGTTTCAGTTCTTATTTAAATGTGAAAACATTATAAATATATTTGGGAATACTTAGTCCCCCTTATACTTTCGAGGAAATGAACTGCAACTTTACTATTTAATTTTACTCAACTCAAAACTAAAGTCTTAAAACAAAGTTAAACATTCGTAAAAGAATTTTTAAAATTAGGTTCGTGTCGAATTATGGATGTGAACACTCAATGCAAGGTTTTTAATAACCATATATAGAAATCAATAGTTGGAACTCAATAACTTCAATAATACTACTCACTTCAAGAATGTTGGATTCATAGTGTTCAAGCGGAATTATGAGAATGAACAACTCAACACAAAGACTAGAAGATAGTCCTTGTCTCAAGACTGCTCGACTTATAGGGTTCATGCGAAATTATGGGCATGAAATACTCAACTCAAAGACTTCATGGTTAACATGAAATATTCCCCTGATTAGGAATATAATCTCAAATAGGTTAGAAACTCAATACTAAAGACTTAGAACTGGAAGATACTACTTCTCTCAAAGGTACTCAACTAATGGAGTTTATACAAAAGTTATGAGCATGAACAACTTGAGTCAAGGGTCCAAACATAAATAATTATATCATGTATAAAAATTTTCTCATTCTCATACTTGCTTCCTCAAAATCTAGTTCAAATCAATAGTTGATCTGAAAGGATTCACACTTGAACTAAACAACTTTCTTAAGCTCTACTCTTAACTCTCTCTTGAATGTGAATTATGAATTCAAGAATTATGGTTCATGATGTGAAGGATATAGGTGATAGTTAGATTCATGAGTACATACGCTTCACTCTTATACTTACTTGATCGAGTATTGAAACAAATAACTAGTTGTAGAAAACCCCTCAAAAGGACTCAAAAGGACTTTCTAAGAATGTTCTAAAGATTTCTCAAAACTTAAATCTCAACTCTACCTTGCATTTGCATTATGAATTCAGGGCTATCATAATGTTAGGAATGATTTTAGGTTTTTTTTTATAAGTAGCTTATATTAGTTAGAATCAAAAGGAATGAAGGTGCACTTTAAACAAATTCAAACGGATAATTCAAAGACGAACTATACCGGGAAGGAGACCTTGGCGCTAGGGGGGGGGCACGGGGAGCCATCCCCTAAAGTTCAGAGGAGGGTTTGGGGGCGCTCTCGAGGCCCCAACCTAGAAAACTCAATGAAATTCTTTGCTCGTTTCCTCACCCCAATATTCCTATAATCGAATGATTTCTTCCCCAATCACTTGGATTCGATTACTTAACTTAATTACACTCTATATATTGAAAAGAAACTTAAATTACTCAATTACATCTCAAGAAATCATTAGAACCCCAATACAAGATGATTTAGAATAAACTTTAAGAAAACCTATCAAGAACTCATCAAGTACTCTTTTCTTTCTACTTCAAGAATGAAATTTCGTTGAAAATAAGATTATTAGCATGTTGTTGAACTAAACCAACACTATGAAATCGTACACACCTCATAGGGATCAAACTTATGGAGAAAATCAACGACATCACGCAGGAATCTTGAAGAATTCTAGAGTTTCTCCAATTTTCTCCTTTTTTTTTATCTTCTGTTCTTTTCCTATTCTCTCAACTAAAACCCATACATATATTAGGATTATAAAACTGAACCTAATAGGATTATACCCTTAAAAACTTACAAAAGAACGAACTAAATCTGATTGGGTAAAGAAAAGACCAAATTACCCCATACTATTTTCGGCTAACTTTCCTTAACTGGAGAACCTAACTTTAGAAGGCCATATATCACTCATCTAAACTCAAAACTTAGCAAACGCGCCTACTTTGGAAAGATAATTCAAAGATATTTCCTAAGGTATGTTTTCTATCACCTAAATCATCATATTCTAATAGTTTTAGTCATTTAAAGTTGAACCAAAACTCATACTTAGCTTAACTCTCCAAATTTTTCTGATTTTTTTTATTTCCAATTTAGTTATTTTTAGAATTCAAGGTACTACATCTAGTGACATGAACTTAATATTAAAGAAATTTTAAATTACTTGGCAAAACCTTACTCACTACGAAGGGTGGTTCAAGTCTTAGCTCAAAAAATTTCCGGGGTGTTAGAAACATATCCTTTAAGATTTGAATAGTGCGCTCTAATTTCCCATCTGTCTATGACTGGAAGGCAGTACTTAAGTTCACTTTTTAACCCAAGCATTCTCGGAATGACTTCAAAAACATTGGAGTAAATTGTGCACCTCTGTCTGAATATTGGAGACCGAAACCCCATGAAGTCTAACTAATTCTTGAATGTATAGCTTAGTATAATCCTTTGTTGAATGGGTAGTCTTTAAAGGTAAAAAGTGGACTAATTTTGTGATGCAACCTACAATCACCCAAATAGAATCAAGCCACGTGCGAGACCTTGTGAAACATGTGATAAAATCCATATTAATCACCTCTCTCTTCCTTTTCAGATGTTTTATATTCTAAGCAAAACCTGTGGGCCTTTGGTGCTCTACTTTAACTTGTTTGCAATTCGGGTACTTAGCCACAAATTCAGCAATGCCCTATTCATACTATTCCACCAATAAATATCTCCCAAATAATGATACATATTTGTGGAACCCCGATGAACGGAATATCTAGAGCTATAGGTTTCATCCATGATCCTCTTTTTGAGTCCATCCAGCATTGGTACACACAATCTACCTTGATATCTTAATATGTCCCCTCCTCCTTGTTAAAAGCTAATACTTTTTGCTTATGAGCATTTTCCTTCAAATTCAAGCAAAATAGAATCTTGGTCTTGCTTTTCTTTAATTTTAGACACTAAAGATGATTCACCCCCATTCATCACCGCTACTCCTCCTATTGTGGAATCAATTAGTCAAACTCCTAAGCGGTCAAGTCTATGCAAACCTTTTGCTTAATGTACCTTTTTTTCTTCAACATGGGCGGTACTACCCATAGAAAACCTTATTAATGAATCATCAACAACATTACCCTTACCTGGGTGGTAAAGAATACTCATGTCATAATACTTGAGTAATTCTAACCACCTATTTTATATGAGATTAAGCTCTTTCTATGTAATCAATTACTGAAGACTCTTGTGATCAGTGAACACATTTAATCCTACAAATAATGACGCCATATCTTCAAAGAAAATACTACAATATCCAACTTTAAGCCACGGGTTAGGTAATTCTTCTCATGAACTATAACCTTCATTCTGCATTAATACTATTCCCCAACCAACTATAGACGCATCATAATACACCAAAAACCTTGAGAACCTTCTGGTAGGGTCAAAACTTGGGTAGTAGTCAACCTCTTTTTCAATTTCTGAAAGCTTTTCTCACAAGCTTCATATCGTTTAAACTTCACTTTTTTTGAGTTAACTTGGTCAAAGGGGATGAAATAGATGGCAATCCCTCTACGAACCTTCTATAACAACCATCCAAACCCAAGAAACTCCTAATGTCGGATGGAAATATGGGTCTAGGCCAATTATGCATTGCCTCTATCTTTTGGGTATCGACTCTAATTCCCTCTTCAAACACAATGTGGCCTAAAAATACCACCAACTAAAGCCAAAACTCACTTAGAGAACTTGGCATACAACTCTCTATCTTTTAGAGACTGGAGAATTATTCTGAGATGACTAGCATGATCTTTTTATTCCTTGAATTAATTAGTATGTCATCAATAAAGACTATAACAAACATATCTAAATAAGGTTTGAGCACTCTATTAATAAGGTCCATGAACGTTGTAAGAGCATTGGTAAAACCAAAAGACATGAATAGAAAGTCATACTGACCATAACAAGTTCTGAAGGCTGCCTTTGGAATATCAAATTCTTGTACTCTTAACTGATTGTAGCCAGATCTGAGATCTATCTTAGAGAAACACTTAACATCCTAAAGTTGAACGAAAATATCATGAATTCCCAAAAGAGGATATTTTTTCTTCATGGTAACCTTGTACAACTAACGGTAATCTATACACATCCTAAGGGAACCATCATTCTTCCTCACAAACAAGATAGGAGGCCCTAAGGTGAGACACTTGGTTTAATAAAACCTTTATCTAGGAGATCTTTTAACTTTTTTTTAGCGTTTTCAGCTCTGCTAGTTCTATTCTATATGGACGAATCGAGATAGGCTGCGTATTTGGAAGAACATCTATACCAAAGTCTATCTCTCTTAGGAGAGACTACGGGTAGATCATTTGGAAAGACTTCTAGAAATTGTTTTACTACTGAAATTAATTGAATAGGAGGCATCTCAACACTAGATTCATTAACTCCCACTAAGTGATAGTCACACACATTGGAAACTAACTTTCTTGCCTTAAGGTACGAAATAAACGACCCTTAGGCCCTACTGAACTACTTTTCCACTCTAAAATTAGCTAATTTGGAAATCTAAACTTGGTAACTTGAGTTCTATAATCAATGCAGGAATAATATGCATGAAGCTAGTCCATACCTAGAATGACGTCCAAATCTACCATATCTAACTCAATTAAATAAGCTATGGTGTCTTTGTGATTGAAGGAAATGACATAATCACGATATACTCGCTCAGCTAGAATAGATTCCCCAACATATGTTGAATCAAAAAAGGGTTCACGTAATTTATCAGGATGAACATCAAAACTATTTGCAACATAAAGAGTTACAAAACATAAACTCTCTCCTAGGTCTAGAAAAGCATAAACATAAATAGTAAAGGCTTTAATCATAGTAGTGACAACATCTAGAAATTTCTCTTGCTCTTGATTACTAGTGATCGCATAAAGGCGGTTTGTTCCTCCACCAATATCGAAAGTAGCTCATTTAGGTGCAACTTTATTTGGTGGAACATTTGATGAAGATTGATCTCTATTTCTCTGATTTTGCTACCTTGGCGATCCTTAGAATACCTTTTATGAAGTGACCCTCTTTTATACACTTGAAACAACATGACTGGCCAACACAACACTTACTTGGGTGTTCTACCACACCTAGAACATGTAGGATCATAGTTGCCACACTACCTTGAGACTGTGCAGGTTTAGCTTTGAAGTGTGGGGAATTCTTGCTATTATAATTACCGTTCCTTTTGGTTTTTCTGACAGGACAAACGTTTTCACATTACTTTTCTATTGCCCAGACTGATTCCCTATCTTAGCTTCCTTATTTATTAATTCCTGTGTATCCCTCAACCTCTCTTCTTCAACCTGATGCACATAGACCATCAACCTTGACATATAAATTTCCATAATTACCATCGATGTCTTCCCTCCTTGCTTGATAGAAAAAAAAACGTAGCAACAAATAGACTTGTTCTACTCCTCATACCAACAACCATCTCCGAAGCATAACGTGATAGTTAGGTAAACTTCAACCCATACTCATGGAAACTCAGTGACTCTTCCTTAAGGTTAAAAAACACTCGTACCTTAGCCTCTTTCAGTTTTCAAGGAAAGAAATGCCCCATGAAAGCCTCCTCAAAGTAAGACTAACTTGCAGGTGGTGCATCCTTAGATCTATGCTCCTTTCACTAGTCGAACCAAGTCCTAGAAACATTTACATTTGATATACATCTAGTTCAACCCGCTCAGTATCGAAAATATGCATAGCCTAAAATACCTTTTTTAGTTCCCCAATTAAGTTCCCCGGATCTTCAAAAGTGCTTGAACCCGTGAATCTTGGTGGATTCATCCTCAAGAACTCTCAAATCCTCGAAGTTTAAGTCATCTCTTGTCTAGCTCCTCTTTGTTGCCCATTTTGGTTGGTCACAACTTAGCTCAACATCCATATATCCTCACAAAACTCAACATTCGTAACTTTTTGTTTGGGTTGATTTTTGGTGCATTTGGTACCCCTTGCTCCTTAACATTACGCCTTGCAGGATGACCTCTAACAACTCTTTTTGGAGGGATGATTAACTGAGGCACGCACAATCACAAAGTTGAATGAAAATTATTAGAGATCAACTTTAAACACGAACTAAGCATGACATAAGTGAGAATATTTTAGGAAGTGTTGCAGCCTCCTAATTATAGATGTGGGGTGCTTCACACTAATAACTTGGACTCTACAAGAAACGACTTCATAGATTCCCTAGGACCCTTGAACTCTGTACTCTAATACCAAGTTTGTCACACCTCGATCCTACAATCCAGATGTGGTTTGCACTTGAGAACCATTGGTGGTCCAAGCGAACCCTTGGCCTGCCTTACTTACTCAGCGGAAGACTTAAACACAAGAAGTACAACTAATGGAATGACTAAACGAAATAATATCTTAGAAAAATGTAAACCAAAAACTTAATCATGTACAACTGAAATGAGTAAGAGTAAAAAACCATAACTATCTGTTTATGAAGCCTCTAAAACAAACAGGGATGTTAGGACAGACCCCCGATCATCCTAAAAACTAAAAACTAGAAAGAAAATTATGAAAAGAGTCCTAGAAATTACAAGGAGGCTTACAAAACGACTCTCAGTACTCAACTAGATCAACGAGGCATTGGGTGATAATCTTTGTTATTTGCGACTGTATCATAAGACGATGCAGGCCAACTGACATCAGTACATTGATTGTACGAATATATGAGTTGGAATGCTAAACATAACATTGGCTTAAGATGAATCTGAAGGGAATACTTACCCAACTTAACTCAATATAAGCAATAAAACACATGCAATACAGAAAAATATTTTCAAATAGTAGAAAACAACTAAGTTTGTTAAAGAAATGCATTAACAAATTCATATTTACTCATGTAATAAAGTAATATAGTTTATGTGGAAAATTCTCTAACCAATAACCACCACTATGAGCGTAAGTGTTGATACATCGTATTTCCCAAACTGACAAAATTGACCTATACTTTGTCGTCATATAGAACACCTTAACTAAGTGGATCCACTAGTCTATGCTAAAAAGCACACTTAAGGAATCATCTAATAATTACGATCCTTTACTACCGATGATGAGTACATGGTTTATGAGTTTATATTAACTCGTATCCCCATATGAGTATTCATTACTACTCACAAGATATAATTAACTCATATGTTTTTAAAATAAATTTCTTTCTTTGGTTTTAGATAATTACTCAAAACATAGAAGAAAAATTCTCTTGGAATCGATATTCCCATTCTAGCTCAAATGTGAAAACATTTTAAAATTCATTAGGAATATTTAGTTCCCATCTACTTCTTCGAAGAAATGAACTTCAATCATTACTCTTTACTCTTTACTCAACTTAAACTTTAAAATGGTTGTGAAAGACTTTTAAAAACTTTAGAAACTTCGGTTTGACTTGCTTCTTAACTCTAGACCTGTCTCTTAACTTCTTGACTTCGCTCTTAACTTTCTTTGAATTAAATCATGGATTCAAGGTTCATGATCTTATGTTTATAGATGGCTTCATTACTTTTAGATGTACCTAAGAGTTTTCGAATCAACTAGAAAACATTGGTACATCGCGGAGAAACTAGTATGAAAATATGGGGAAGAAATGGGAAAAATTGGCATCCATGGCGCTCTGAGATGCGCGGGGAGCCAAAGGGAAAACGTCCGAGCCGCGTTGGCTGGCACTGCCCCCGAGGGTGAGACTTCAAGGAACCTTTTTGGGTGCACTAGCTGGTTGACGCCCCACCCCTTTCCTAGGTGCTTGGCGATTTTTTTCTCCATTTTCATGTCTAAACCCTGTAAGTCAATTGGTTCTTTGCCCAAATACTTAGAATCTTTATACCTTCAATATATATCAGATTCTACACAAAAAAACACAACTAAAAACATGAATCATTCTCAAGGAAAATCCTACAACAGAACCCACAAAAATTCAAACCAATTTAATTAACAACTCAAAGGATTTACTTTCAAATCAAAAATACTTCGCTAAATTGAATCATGATTAACTCATGGATGGACTAAACCAACGTTATGTGATATCACATACCTCGTAGGGAGCACCCCTTGATGAAATCCACACAAAATTCTCCACGAAATCGATGAATCTTGAACTTTCTTCTCTTAAGCCCTAGCGTGAACTTCAACTTTTCTAGAATTGACGAAAAGTAGTAGTAATAATAACAACAATAAACACTAATAACAACAACAACAACAACAACAACAACAACAACAACAACAACAACAACAACAATAACAATAATAATAATAATAATAAACATGCTACGAAATTTTTGTAGGAAAAGGAAAAGACTTTTAATTGATTATTTTACTTGATAAATTTATTTCGTAAGTGTTATTTCTTGTAAAATAATTAAATATATTATACTACTAACTTTATTTTTCTTTTTTTAAATTTTCATGTCAAATAAATTTTTTTCTTAAGGGTTAACTCAAATTTTCTAATTAAATATAATTTCCATATCGCGATAATTATTCGTAATCATTTTTTTTAAAGATATGAAAATTTAATTAGTGAATGAGTTACTGATTTATATTAATTATTTTTAAATGATAACTTTATCAAATAAGCTAGTCTTGCAAAATAATTATTTTTAATTTAATAAATTTTGGTTATTTAATATAGAGGATGTTATAATTTAAATATATTTAATTCGAGCAAAACATCGCAAGCCAAGTCTTTTTAATTCAACCAATACGGGCGTACTACGTAGGAAGCACATGGATTGTGTTTTTTCAACTTAGTTTGTCTCTCTCTCCCCCCTTTCTCTCTCTCTCTTATATATATATATATATATATATATATATATATATATATATATATATATATATATATATATATATAATATATATATATATATGTACTTTGTCTTTTTCCACTAAGATTTGCATTTTCAAGAATTAAAAGTTTGAATTCTTGGAACCCCAAATCGACTATAAAATGAGGACTTCGGTTCTCATTCAAAGATCATCCATCTGCCCAAAAAAACAAGTAAGATCATCCAAGGCTTCGAAAAATCTCCCAGCAATAGAGAGCGCAACAAATTTTAAGGTTATCTTTTGTTCTCTGTTTTTTTTTTTTTCATTTTTCGAGTTGGAGAGAGAGTTTGAAGTGGAAGTATATTGACAACAAGTTCTAGTTTGCTGCCCTATACAAGCTTAGTAGTCGTCAATATCTTTTTATATATTTTGATTTTTGGATTCTGAAACTTTGTGGCCGTTTGCATATCCTCAGTTCATATAATCTTGTATTTCTAAATGTCTCCCACAATCTGTCTCATGCATCTCTGAATTAAGAACATACTGTAATTAGTTTGGATAAAGTTATAATGCTCGTATCTTGTTAGTGTTGTGAATTGAAGAATGACTAATGGTCTGTTTTCACTTCATTAACGATCAGTATACAAATAAGTTAACATGAAATTATTCCCTTTTGTGAAGACTATGTGAGGAGTTAAAATAAAATCAAGCAGACTTGAGTTTAGATGTCCTAAAGTCAAGTGTTAATATCGTAATAAAATTTATCTTTACGTGATACTTAAGGCAAATTAGTTTGTCTTTATGTTTGTAAAATATTGTTCCCGAGTCCGTTCCTAGCTAAGAATAAAGTTGGCATGAAAACTTACTTTCTTGTTTAAATTTGAGTGTGTTTAAATCACTATAACATTGGGTTGAGAAATACAATCTTTTGTTTTGAAGTTATCTTAACTTACTGTTTTGTCTTGTATATGACTTAAAAGTATTTCTTAGGGACTTTTCCAATTCGTGATTGTTTTTACTTAATTTCAGTATCGACATAGTTATTATGTTGTAAAGTCTATAATGATATCGGAGGAAGCGTTAGGTTAGTATTTTTTGCCTATCGTTTATTTTATTTGTGACTGGATGGCAAGTGGTCATTTGAATTCCCGCTTCTTCAGGCAATTTTGTGGGTTCAATTGATTTCCGCAAGTAGTTAGTAACTCTCACATGAATCACGTATTTCAGAAATTTCTACTTTCTATCACAAGAAATGGTTCAAGCTATGTTGTGAGATTTAAAAAAAGAATTTATTATCTAAAGGGGTTGTAGGACATAATGAAATGATCAATTCGAACTCATATTTACATGTTTGTCAAAGCATACTGCACATATAGCTTCAAATAAAGTTACTACTATGGATTAGATACACTAAATAAAATGATAGATTCAAGAGTCTTTGGAATCCCATTTTATCCTAATGACTTCCTCCATTTTCTAAATAAGATTACGATAAGTTTCTCTCTTTGTTCGTCTATCTCGACTAACTGAGTAGTAGAACTCTAGGATAGTATATAAACAGGGGTGGAAGAATATCGTTGAAAAATGTCCTTGTCCTTAGTCCCAGAACTTTGCGGCCCCCATTTTTTTGTTAATTAGGTAGGATTAAACTTTTTACAAAAATAACAACTAAGACTCAAAATTCAACAACACTTTTAAGTGATAGATATGACTATTACTTTTTTACTTTCCCCATGAAAAAATATGTGTACTTTTATTCTTTTTCTAATTTTATTTTTAGGTATTATATCCTCCTCTCTTCCTCTGTTTTATTTCTTTTCACTTTTTCTTTTCTAATCTTGCATCTTTCTCTTATTCAAAGCTTTAGAATTTTTTTGTTCTATTGATAATTTTTATTTTTAAAAAATATAGTTTGGGTCATAAATTTGAGAAAAATATATCGTAGTAGCCCAATTCATTTTCAAAAATCAAGCCTTCATAGTTTGTAGTTCCGGTAATATCATTCAAATTTCTAATATTATTTTTGATTTGTATCTTATGCTTATAATATTTTTTATTTGATATTGTAAGTAGTGTTAAAAATAGTTTTTAGATTTTCATATTTCAACTAGAAAATATGAATATGGTCATTCAAAACATAAAATAAAACGAGAGTTGATATCGTAATAAAATATCAAAAAGGCGCTCTGGATAAATTTTTAGAAAACCATATTAAACTTAAACAAAAAAGGATAGCGGGATGCCCTTTAAAATAAAAATTCACTAACATAGTTGAAATTGTAACATCTCGCAAATTGAAATAACTAGAAGGAGTTAATAATTGATAATTGTCATTTTTTGAAAGAAATGAAGTCTTCAAATTTTGTTAAATTAAAATAAGTTGAGTTTTGTCAACTTCAAAAGTCCATTAATCCTAGCTCTGGATGGTGAGATATACTTCCAAGTATGGCTATAAATATCTCGGAAAACTCTTTCCAATGTTTTCGAGTTTGTGCTATTCCGAGCTGGTATGAGTGAGATATGTCCTTTTGAAGTTGGGCTGTTCAAATAAGGAAACGTCCAATTCGAACTTTTAAAGGGTGTTTTGGTCTTTTCCATACCATATTACTATAATTTGTTTTTGGTGAATTAATTAAAGGTCCAAACTGAATTGGTTCAGCTTACGCAATTAGAGATTTACGCTAGGGTTTTTGGAGAAAGAATGCAAAAGAAGAAAAAAGGAGAAAGAGAAAAGTTCATCGTTCTTAAAGGTGTGGCTTGTGTATTTTGATAAGGTTTGATCCCCAAAGAGGTATGTGAGTTGTTCATAGTGTTGGTTTCATTCACCAACATGGAAAATATGTTTATTTCAGCAAAGTTCGTGCTAGAAAAGTTTAAAGTTAATGAATCTTTAACTGTATTCTTGAATTTGTTTTCCGTTTTTAAATTTGGCTAAATTTAGAACTTCCTGAGATATTTGAGTCAACTTGTAGAGTCGTTTTGAGTTAGGTTGTTAGATACATATGTGGGGTAATTGAATCAAAAGAGGGATTAAGAAGAAGAATCGAAATTAAGTGAATTGGGGCTGTAAAATGGAGAAGGAAAAGTCAAGCTTATTTTGGCACACAGGTCCTTGTCGCAGTCTTGCTTTCCATGTGTACAAAAATTTCCTCCGCATTGTGATTCGGATGCGGACTCCTCTATTTTTGAATTTAAATTTTGCGATCAATTATTTAGAAACATCTCTGCGTTGCGACTTGTTCCAAGATGGTGATTTATTGATCGTATCTCATGTTTAGCTATCTAAAAATCATTCCTAAACATTACAATATATTTCCTATCACAAATCACAATCCTTGAATCCATAATTCACTTAAAGGAAAGCTAAGAGTCATGTAAATAGAAGTTAAGAGTCTAGTCAAAAAAATTTAAGAGTCATGTCAAGAGAAGTCAAGAGTCAAGTTAAATCAGTTCACAAAGTTTCCAAAAATATTTTTACAAACGCTTTAACTTTGTTTTAAGACTTGAGTTTTGAGATTAGTTAAGATTAAAGTTTGAAGCGCATTTTTTCAAAAGAGTATATTGAGACTATATATTCCCAAAGAGTAAATGTTTTCACATTAAGGGAAACTGAGATTTGAAAAAGAGCATTTGTGTTAGTTTTTGGTAAGAAGGAAACTAAGATTTCTAAGACATATTAAAGCTATGTTTTGAGGAATTATCTCAAACCAAAGAAAGAGTTTTGTTTTAACAAACTAATGAGCTAAAGTATATTTTGGGAGTAGTATTGAGCATCGATTGTAGGAATGAGTTTGAGTTCAAATAATTCAACGTCTCAATAAATCATGTAGATCATGGGTAGTAAAGTATCATACTTTTTAAATGACTCCTTAAGATGATTTGAGCATAAGCTAGTGGATCGACTAAGTAGTTCTATGTGACGACAAAGTGTAGGACAGTTCTTGCAGGGTGAGCAAGACATATCACCACTTAGATTCATAGTAATAGTGTCATTAGAGAAACTCCCACAAAAACTATATTAATTTGATATATGAGTAGATTTGATTTTTTTCCTCCATTTTCTTTAACAATATAAGTTGCTTTTACTATTTTATAAATCTTTACATAGATTACATGTGTTTCATTGCTTTGTTATTAGTTATGTTATTCATGAGTCGAGAAGAGTCAAGGTAAGTGTTTCTTTCAGAGTCTTTTCAAGCCTATGTTTATTTACCATTCCAAATCGCATACTCGTACATCCAATCTGCTAATGCCAGTTATCCTGCATCATCTTATGATGCAAACACAGGTAATAAGGATCAACATCCAGCACATAGTTGATCAGGTTGAGCACTTAGAGTCAGTTGGTGAGCCTTCTTGCTTTCCAGAGAGCTATGTTTTCATTTACTTCAATAGTTTTCAGTTGTTCGGAAGATCGGGGATCTTGTCCCGACATCCATATTAGTCATTAATGAATTGATAAGCATGATTGAATCAATGTGAAAGTTTGACTCACATAAATGATTTTAGGTTGAAATAATAGCTCACCTAAAATGAATCTAGACAAAAATTATTAATGAATGATGAGGCTAGAGGTGATTACCCTTAATCTTCATATGAAAGGATTAAAGGTAATTCCCCTACTCCTTAGACTTGAACAAGAAGTGAGTCCCCACGTTCTTACAATGATGAATGTACATGGAGGCAAGTACTCTTGCTCTTCATTAAATGATGTGAAGGGAAGTATTCATATTCTAAAAGAAAGTAAGGTGAGAGGAAAATACCCATTAGACTTTACGAACGAGGCATTGAGGCGAATCCCCATGTCTTTAAAAGTAAGTATTATTAATGAGATTATGTTAAGAAATTGACTTGTGTGGAGTGTTTCTAGATATGTCTTCCATTATGTAAGCTTGAATAACGGTGGATGACCTATGTTTTGGCTAAGCTTATGTGAGGTTAATTAAGGTAGTACTTATATTTCATTATGATGCTTTATATGTAGTGATTATGCTTATGGCTTATGTATTTTGTTGACTAATGCTTACGTTTATATTTTAATTGCTGCCATTAAATTTAGTACTTGATTGTACTAACACATACTCTTTACTATATTCGTATCAAATATAAGGCTGGGGCTTTCCCGATTCGCACACTTGTGGCTAGTTTACTAGAGTATTGTAAAGTTAAGATTTGGTGAGTCCTCATTGTATTTAAGACTGAGATATTGTATCACTTTTATGTCTTTCCTTTATTTTTGAGATATGAGTATAACTGAACCAAATTGACATTTTGAAAAAGGTCTCATCCTCGCCTTTTGTTCCAATGAGCTGAGCCCTGAAGTAAAGGATCAAATGGTGGGTAAAAAACAGGCGTCGGCGTGTCGCTGAGCAGTTTTAGAAAGAAGTACTATGTCGCAAGATGATCCACAATATGAAGATGTTGTAGGCCAGCACAACATGAAAATGAATATACCAAAGGGAGGATTACTGAGATGATCTATGATCCCGACTAACTACGCAAAGTGGTCCTTCACAAAACAACTTTTAGACAACTATAAATAAAGTTAATGTTCTTAGCTTAGTAGAGGTTTTCAAGTTTTGAACTATAATTTTAGACTTATCTATTATTTTGATTTATTGAGAGCTTTTGGGTAACATTGCTCTTGAACCTTGGAGATTTGAAGATTCTCATCTTGAAGAAATTCAAAGTGGGTGCTAGAAATTCTTAAACCTAGACTTGATTGAAGCAAAAATAAATCATACCCAGTTGATTTTACTTCTATTTGGTATCATTTTCTTCCTTTTCTTTTGTTTGTGATTTTAGGAATATGAGGTAACTCAATTGTATGGTGTTTCTTATTGTTGGTGTATTCGATGTTCCAGGATAAATCCTAATGTTAAGATATTTGGAAGGTGAAAAACTTCAAGAGTCATGGCCGAGATTAAAAGCACTTCTGATTCAATGCCCAACTCATGAAATTACCGACATAGTTTCTCTGGAGTGATTTTACATAAGTCTCAATCTAGAAAATGGAGTATTGGCTAACTAACTTGCCCATGATTGTTTGGTACAACAACCTTATGCGGTAGCTGCTCGACCATTGGACAATGTCCAACCAAGAAGTACAAAGGGACTTTATCTTAGCAGGCCTCTTAAATTAGATGATGAGTTACCCTAAAAGGTTAGAGAGCTTAATATCTAGTGCATAAAATACGACCACTATGTCCCACCTTATGAGCATAGAAATATCAAGAGCAAAGAGGAATATCAAGAGCAAAGAGGAGGGGACATACTAAAACGATGCTCACATTCCTCATCGTAAATGCCAACACTCAGGATATGGTATTAGAAAAAGTAAGGGAGAATGTATTGAAGTTAAAACTAATGACTAACTTTCACGCTGTACTCATTACTCTACTAAGCTATCAAATTGATTAAGTGTTGAAGTATATCTATACGAGTAAGAAAGAGGGGTTGCCTAACGAAATTGAGACATCTTCTACTACCAGAATTTGAGAGTGACTCTGGTCGCGCCACGACGTTAACTAAGGCAATGTTTGGAAGGCAACCCAAAACCCTTTTATCGATTTAATTTTTGTTTTGGTAAATAATGGTGTCTTTAGTGTGCAGATTTAAGTGGGGAAAGTGCTTGGAGAAATGCATATTGACAAATAAATTGTCCATCCAGTTATTTGCATAGAGGCCACCATAAGACTTAAAATCACCTTTTGGTTCAATAAAATATAACTTGGAGCCAATAAAACTCGGTGAGCCCAGAAAAACATTAGCAAATTGCCAAGTAAGTAAGCAAATCTGGTAAAGAGCATCGTTTGGACCACACTTATTTGGGGGTCATGTAAAACATGGCTAGCTAGGAAACAACTATGTGTGTTGTCGAGTGGATCAGCGAATACAACTAATTTCGCCGAATGAGCTCGAATTGGAGGATTTTAAATAGAAAAGAGTTTTGAAATTTCAAACTCTTCACTTTCGCTCATTTTTACATTCTACAATCTCACATCAAACAATTATTTTTATGTTTATGCAAAACCATTAGTATTTTTAGTCGATCGAGTAGTGCTTTGATTTTGATATTTTTTGCCGCCTAGCATTTCAATTTTTTAAAATTGGCGATAAAGGTTAGTTGTCCTAAACCCCGTATTTACCTTTTTTATTTTTACTCTTGTGCAAATGAGTTTATTTTGTTGATCTGTGTTGGGCCTCTCTGATAGGATTAGATTATTTTGATGCCTTGTCCTAATTTGAAATTGTTGCTCGTCTTTTTTTGGTTGTTTAAATCCCAAGTGATGATGATTAATTTTTGTGGGGATATTCTTATTTGTCATATAGTGTTGGTGGGTGAAGTCTGAGTAGACCGAATTTGTAAAAAATAGTTTAATTTACCAAAATAATGAGATTGTTGACATTATTTTATAGGGTAAAAATTGTAAATTGGCTTAATTTAACAATACGGGAGAATTCTGAGTATCTAAAGTATTGGGTAGTACGAGTCTTTTTAAATTTTGGTAGTTCATACTTTAATTTTTTTTCTGGGGTTGCGAGGTTGATTTTGAGATGATGGGGTGTAAAGAAAAGGCATATTGAGTTGTTTGGTGAGCTGGGCTGATCTCGCCGAACAACTGGATGGTTCACCTAATATTCCCATCTCTTTATTGAATTGATGCCTTATCTGAATTTTGATTCTAAAACTTTCGACGAGAAGCCTGAGGTCGCCGAATGCACTCAGTGGCTCGCCAAATGCTCTTTTTAACGCCTTTTATATGTACCTCTAGACCCCTGATGCACTCTAGCATTTGGAAGACAAACCCTTGTTCGCCAAAAGTAGTCGGCGGCTCGCCATATGGACCTTTCTATCACTAGCTTGTTGTAATTTGTGAGTCTATTTTCGGCGAGCCTACTCTATCTCACCAAAAAGGTTTGTCGACTTACTTAAAATTGATCGGCGAGTGGTTATGCAACTATTTATCTGTAATCATGAATGAATGGTTGTATATCTAGACTCATAGTAGCATGGAGATTTATGTCATCCAGACTAATCAAAGCAAAGATTTCAGTTAGAATAAAAAGGCAACAGATCCTCCAAAAAATAACAATGGCAAAAAGCTAAGTTCCAGCAAGATAACAAATCTCTGAGACCCACACTATCCCTCGTGGTGACGTGGATTCTTCACAGTGATAGACTTGTTTTTGGCTGATCATGACTTGGATAATTTCAGCAAGTCAACTATCACTAGATATTCTAAAGAAACTTTAGGGGCTATTATTCTATACCAGTCCGACATATCGGGCACTAATTTCCAAACTGATGGAGTGACTTTGTATATAGGATCAACTCTTTCCCCTCTCTCTGTCTTTCTCTATCTTTACTTTTCATTTTTTTACATTTGCATTTGGGGACAAATGCCTTTTTTATGTGGTGGGGTGAGGCTCACCTTTTGTGTGTTGTTTGTGACTCGTGTTTTTGTGTGTATATTTGGGTTGTTCTGTTTGAAAATGTGTTTTATAATACTTTTTGCGAACGTTTGAGCTTGTTGCTCCTTTTGTTTAACTTGAAAATATTTTGACCTATTCAAAAAATATCTTCTTTACGCCATCTCTTCGATATACTTTAATGTGGCTTCTTTTAGGCAAATTCGAGCCTCAATTTGATCATTACCGATGACTTCGATACTGCTTGCAATCGAACAAGCATGCATGTGCGGCTACAATGTGGGCAAATGAAGTTTCCTAGACAATATGTGAACTCTTTGCATATCATTATGATTAACCAATTATCAAATTGAGATTCTTGCGATGAATACTGGATACTAAGTGTGGAGTCTTGTTTGACTGTGGTGCCAGTGCCTAGTGAGATGAGCTTACCATGAATCATGCATGATGAAACCTAGAATTTTCCCCGTTATTTTTGTTGACTAAGTGATGTGAACTCATGATATGTCTTAGGCATCGTTGAAAGAGCGTGAATCAATTTGAAATATACCTCTTCTATGGCTTACCTTGTAAGTATGCGAACCGTTTTTAACCCTATACCTATAATCCTCTTGATTTCTAGTTTATTGAATAGCCAACATAGGCCAAATCCTATGTTGGAGGTGTGGCGAATAGAGAAGACAAGTCAAAGAATGCAGGAATAGTCTCCCTTAACCCATGGTATTGAGAAAAATGGAACTCCTTCATACCAAAAAATAAAGAAAGAGAAAATATAGAAGAAAATAATGAAAAAAAAAGAGAAAGTCATGGAATAAAAATATGAAAATACAAAAATAAATGGGGTCTTCTAAACAATCCATCTAAAGTGAATAAAGGGATGACTTATGAGCACTAGAGAAAAGAATGAAGAAGGAATATAAGGATAAAAGTCAGTGCGCCTAAATGACCATACCTATACATTCTGCCATATCACAGGACTATAAAAGACCTTTTTGACCTTGAGTAACCTAAAACACAAGTTGATCTGAAATACAGGCAAACCTATGGGTTAATCATGAATTGTGTTAATATTTATGAGTGTGACAATTGAAATTGATTTCGAAATATTCAATTTTGAACCATTGTGTGTGAGCATGGAATCATTTTCTTTATGTGAGCGCATTCGATCACTTTGGTTGAGCTTAAACTTGAATTTTAATCAAGTATCATGAGATTAAAAATCTTCGATAATGGTGTGTAGCAACTCTATTCTTTGAGTGTACATTTGGTATTTGCATCAGTAATTTCAGTTTTGTTGTGTGCATACAATATTAACTGTTTAAGCTATCCTTTTTGAACTACTAAACTTGAGTTTTACTTGAAGACAAGCAAAAGTTTATGTTGGGGGTGTTGATGAGTCAACGATTTGAACTCATTTAGGGTTGTATTTTGATAGGTTTAGTGTCCTCAAATGCAAAATTTGTTTTTAAAACTAAACAAAACCTTGAGTTTCAGGTATTTGGAACTTAGAGACATGCCATGGACACACTGGAGCAAAAACAAACAATCAACTAAAAGAACGAAGAAATAATGATATGAGGATCGACGACCCCATACGGCATGTCGCCAAGAAGGTCTCATACTCGCCTTCTGTTCTAGTGAGCTAAGCTTTGATAAAAGGATCAAATCGATGGTGAAAAGGAGCAATCTGCATGTCACCTACCAGCTTCGTGAAGTTGTACTATGTCGCTCAAAGATACTAAAACACAAAGATGTTGTAGTATAATAAAAGACGATGATTACACCAAAGGGCCGATCACTTAGTTGATCGGCGACCCCGACTAACTGCATCAAGTGGTAATTTGCAGCATAAGTTTTTGAAGCTATAAATACGTGTCAATGTTTTCAGATTAGTATAAATTTTCATAGTTTTAAATAGTAATTTTTAGACTTAGCTTCTTTTTTGAGTTTTTAAGAGCTTTTGGAAAACTCAGCTCTTGAACCTTGAAGATTTAAAGATTCTCATCTAGAAGTAAATCAAAGTGGGAGTTCGACTTTATTCATCCTACACTTGATTGAAGCTAAATAAATCATACACAGTTAATGTTACTTCGATTTGGTATCATTTTCTTCTGTTTCTTTATATGTCTAACTAAAACTCCAATTCTTGGGGTGTGATTTTTTTGATATGCGGTAAGTTTATTGTTGGGTGTTTCTTATTGTGGGTATATTCTTTGTTTAAATGTGATTTCACTTAGCTATTGTATTTGAACTAAACAAGGTTGTAGTTTCAAATACCATTTTGCCTTAGTGTTTTTGGCTTTCTCGAGAGAAAGGTTTTAATACTAAGACTAATAAGTGGATAGCTGGTAGTTATTGGGTCATCGTGGGTGCAACTTGAGAGTGTGAATCCTAATACTTTTCCCTCACTTTCAGCTTGAGAGAGTGTTGGGCTACGATGGAGGCTGTGCTTAAAGGTTGCAATTTTGTGTTCGAGAGAGACCGAGTTGATTCGGGTTAAGTTGCTCGAGAGATAATTTACCCCCACTAATATCTAGCCTAGATACATATATTAAGTGATCTACTATGAATAGCAACTACCCTTCTATGTCTTTTATATCATATTACGGTCACAGCCCACGAATCCCATTTCCCCATTAGTCTCTCTTATTGTTTATACTGTTTTTAATTGTTGATTCGATATCAAAACCTGCCATCGTTAATTGACACTTGTGTCACCACCCCTCCTTTTATTTTGTTATGTTTTCGGCGAGCCTACTCTAGCTCACCAAAAAGGTTTGTCGACTTACTTATCGAATTGATCGGCGAGTGGTTATGCAACTATTTATCTGTAATCATGAATGAATGGTTGTATATCTAGACTCATAGTAGCATGGAGAATTATGTCATCCCGACTAATCAGAGCAAAGAATTTCACTTACAATAAAAAGGCAACAGATCCTCCAAAAAAATAACAATGGCAAAAAGCTAGGTTCTAGCAAGATAACAAATCTCTGAGATCCCACTAATCCCTCGTGGAGACGTGGATTCTTCACAGCGATAGACTTGTTTTTGGCTGCTCATGACTTGGATAATTTCAGCAAGTCAACTATCACTGGATATTCTAAAGAAACTTTAGGAGCTATTATCCTACACTAATCCAACATATCGGGCACTAATTCCCAAACTGATGGAGTGACTTTGTATATAGGATCCACTCTTTCCCCTCTCTCTGTCTTTCTCTATCTTTACTTTTCATTTTTTTACATTTGCATTTGGGGACAAATGCCTTTTTTATGTGGTGGGGTGAGGCTCACCTTTTGTGTGTTGTTTGTGACTCGTGTTTTTGTGTGTATATTTGGGTTGTTCTGTTTGAAAATGTGTTTTATAATACTTTTTGCGAACGTTTGAGCTTGTTGCTCCTTTTGTTTAACTTGAAAATATTTTGACCTATTCAAAAAATATTCTTCTTTACGCCATCTCTTCGATATACTTTAATGTGGCTTCTTTTAGGCAAATTCGAGCCTCAATTTGATCATTACCGATGACTTCGATACTGCTTGCAATCGAACAAGCATGCATGTGCGGCTACAATGTGGGCAAATGAAGTTTCCTAGACAATATGTGAGCTCTTCGCATATCATTATGATTAACCAATTATCAAATTGAGATTCTTGCGATGAATACTGGATACTAAGTGTGGAGTCTTGTTTGACTGTGGTGTCAGTGCCTAGTGAGATGATCTTACCATGAATCATGCATGATGAACCTAGAATTTTCCCAGTTCTTTTTGTTGACTAAGTGATGTGAACTCATGATATGTCTTAGGCATCGTTGAAAGAGCGTGAATCAATTTGAAATATACCTCTTCTGTGGCTTACCTTGTAAGTATGCGAACCGTTTTTAACCCTATTCCTATAATCCTCTTGATTTCTAGTTTATTGAATAGCCAGCATAGGCCAAATCCTATGTTGGAGGTGTGGCGAATAGAGAAGGCAAGTCAAAGAATGCAGGAATAGTCTCCCTTAACCCATGGTATTGAGAAAAATGGAAATCCTTCATACCAAAAAATAAAGAAAGAGAAAATATAGAAGAAAATAATGAAAAAAAAAGAGAAAGTCATGGAATAAAAATATGAAAATACAAAAATAAATGGGGTCTTCTAAACAATCCATCTAAAGTGAATAAAGGGATGACTTATGAGCACTAGAGAAAAGAATGAAAGAAGGAATATAAGGATAAAAGTCAGTGCGCCTAAATGACCATACCTATACATTCTGCCATATCACAGGACTTTAAAAGACCTTTTTGACCTTGAGTAACCTAAAACACAAGTTGATCTGAAATACAGGCAAACCTATGGGTTAAATCATGAATTGTGTTAATATTTATGAGTGTGACAATTGAAATTGATTTCGAAATATTCAATTTTGAACCATTGTGTGTGAGCATGGAATCATTTTCTTTATGTGAGCGCATTCGATCACTTTGGTTGAGCTTAAACTTGCATTTTAATCAAGTATCATGAGATTAAAAATCTTCGATAATGGTGTGTAGCAACTCTATTCTTTGAGTGTACATTTGGTCTTTGCATCAGTAATTTCAGTTTTGTTGTGTGCATACAATATTAACTGTTTAAGCTATCCTTTTTGAACTGATAAACTTGAGTTTTACTTGAAGACAAGCAGAAGTTTATGTTGGGGGTGTTGATGAGTCAACGATTTGAACTCACTTAGGGTTGTATTTTGATAGGTTTAGTGTCCTCAAATGCATATTTGTTTTTAAAACTAACAAAAATCTTTAGTTTCAGTTATTTCGAACTTAGAGACATTCCATGGACACAATGGAGCAAAAAATAACAAAATCAACTAAAAGAACGAAGAAATAATGATATGAGGATCCGCGAGCCCATACGGCATGTCGCCAAGAAGGTCTCATTCTCGGCTTCTGTTCTTGTGAGCTAAGCCTTGATAAAAGGATCAAATCGACGGTGAAAAGGAGCAATCGACGTGTCACCTACCAGCTTCGTGAAGCTGTACTATGTCGCTCAAAGATAATAAAACACAAAGATGTTGTAGGACAATAAAAAATGACGATCAATACACCAAAGGGCCGATCACTGAGTTGATCGGCGACCCCGACTAACTGCATCGAGTGTTACTTTGTAGCATAAGTTTTGAAGCTATAAATACGTGTCAATGTTTTCAGATTAGTATAAATTTTCATAGTTTTAAATAGTAATTTTTAGACTTAGCTTCTATTTTGAGTTTTTGAGAGCTTTTGGAAAACTGTGTTGTTGAACCTTGAAGATTTAAAGATTCTCATCTTGAATTAAATCAAAGTGGGAGTTTGACTTTATTCATCTTACACATTATTGAAGCTAAATAAATCATACACAGTTAATGTTACTTCGATTTGGTATCATTTTCTTTAGTTTCTTTATATGTCTAACTAAAACTCCAATTCTTGGGGTGTGATTTTTTTGATATGAGGTAAGTTTATTGTTGGTGTTTCTTATTGTTGGTATATTCTTTCTTTAAAAATGATTTCACTTAGCTGTTGTATTTGAACTAAACAAGGTTGTAGTTTCAAATACGATTTTGCCTTAGTGTTTTTGGCTTGATCGAGAGAAAGGTTTTAATACTAAGACTTCCGCACTTTCAGTTTGAGAGAGTTTTGGGCTACGACGGAGGCTATGCTTAAAGGTTGCAATTTTGTGTTCGAGAGAGACAGAGTTGATTCGGGTTAAGTTGTTCGAGATATAATTTAGCCCCGCTAATATCTAGCCTAGATACATATATTTAGTGATCTACTATGAATAGCAACTACCCTTCTGTGTCTTTTATATCATATTACGGTCACATCCCATGAATCCCATTTCCCCATTAGTCTCTCTTATTATTTTTACTGTTTTTAATTGTTGATTCGATATCAAAACCCGCCATCGTTAATTGACACTTGTGTCACCCCCTCCCCCCTTTTATTTTATTATGTTTTTATTTCATAATTTCTTGTAGCTATGAATGGCATAACTTTATTTGCGCTTGGCTGAAATAATCTCAGGACCACTCCATGTGGGAAATATATCAACCCTTGGTTGGGTTATATACCGATTTATGATCGTCGATACTTAGTACTGGAGAGTTTTTTACCAAAAACATCCTTAAACAATACCCCAAACTTAAAGTACATCCTTAAAGTAAAATTCTTAGCAAAAAACACCCTTTAAGTATTTAAAAGTAAACAATTTTCATCCTTCTATTAGATATCATAAAAAAACAAATCAATCCTACAAAAACATGAGGAAATTGCGTGATTATCAGCAAAAGTTTTCCTAGATGATTACATTACCTTCTATAAAAAGTTCCTAGAAATTTTAAAAATCTTAGAAATCATTACTTACTAAAACAAAAAAATATTTCAAAGGTGTGATGATACATGATTTGGTCCTTTTCTAATTTAATAACGGAAAGAAGTTGGAGCTTCATAATTATCCTTACTTTTTTCAAATAAATATTGTATTTTTATCAATAAACTTTTGAGCCAATATCATATTGAAGTGATCAAAATATTGATTATGCCTTGCATTTGAGTTTCATTCTACATTAAAAGAAGCGAAAGTCTCCAACAAACGTCGCTTCTAGCATATTCAATTGAGAAGAAACATATAGATTCTAAATAGAAAAATGTTCAATAATATTTTTTTGTTGAAAGTAATTTTTTTAATGTAATTTCAATACCTAAATATTCAACTAATAATATTTTTATGTCTAAGTACGTGAAAAACTGTCAAATTTAAATATTTTGCATAATACTAAATTCAATTACTGAAAAGTTCACGATAGCATTTTTGGTGTATCTATAAATAACAATCACGATAAAATTACTTGATATTTGTGGGATCTGTTAGTTTTCTTATAAATTCAAATAAAAGGATAAAAATTGTTCATTTTCAAATACTTGAAGGATGTTTTCTGCTAAGAATGATACTTTAAGGATGTAGTTTAAGTTTGGGGTATGGTTTAAGGATGAATTTGACTAAAATCTCTAGTATTGGATGATGTAACTCTGATGACATCACCGATCAGTGGATTATAATGAATGCTGATCCATTTGAGTGGATTATGATTGTTTATTATATTGAATTGATAAAATTACATGTATTTAGGATGAAATTACATGTACCCATGTCTATCCCATGATTTTAGGATTGATTTTATTTATTGTGTTTGATGCCATATGAGGGAAATTTTATGGGATAGAAATATTCCGTAGGGTTGATGAACTATGAATACAATTGCTCTAGATTAAGGCATTTATGATGAATATAATTTTAATTACTTGACACTAAATCATAGATGATGATTATGAGATGTAATCCTTTGAGAGTAAATCCTAGACTATGCATTGTTGATTGAAAATGTTATGATGTGGAAGAGATACTTCCTATAATGAATTAATAATGATGATTGAATTAATGTGAATGGGTTTACTAATATGAATGATTCTGGTTGAAAGGATTTCTCACTTAACATGTATCTAGGCTAAAATGCTTAAAGAATGAGGATGCTAGAGACAATTACCCTTGACCCCCATATAAAAGGATAAGAGGTGATTCCCCTACTCCATAGAATTTACAAAGAAGTGATTCCCACATTTTTACTATGATGAACGGACATGAAGGCCAGTATCCATTCTCCTTATGAAAATGATATGGAGGAGAATACCCACATCATATGATGAGGTTGTGGAAGCGAGTACCCACAATCTAAAAGTAAGTATGGCAAATGGCGAATACCATTAGCTTTTCTGAAATAGGCAATGAGGTGAATCTCCATGTATTTAAAAGTAAATATGATTAATGAGATTAGGTTATCAAATGGTATTTTGTGGAGTGTTGATACATATGCCTTCAATTATGTACGCTTGACTAGAGGTGGATGACCTATGTCTGTGTTAAGCTTAACTGAGGCTGTAGTGATTATGCTTAAGCCTTATGTCTTATGTTGACTAATTCTTATATTTATTTTATTTATGCTCGACCGTCATATTTAGTACTTGATTGTACTAACATATACTCTTGCCTGTATACTTATAATTTGTAGGGTCCGACGTTCCGATTCACACACTTGAGGCTATGTTCCTAAAGGATTGTGAAGTGAAACTTTGGTGAGTCCTCATAGTATTTGTGGATTGGGTCACCCTGTCTCTTTTATGTACTTCTTTTATTTTTCAGACCACTGTATAGGTTGCGTTCGAAGACTTATATATCTTATAATTAGATGCTTTGAGGCAGTGTAGTGTTATATTTCTGCTTCATATTATAAAAGACCTTGATTGTACATGAAATGTTTAAATTCCAGCACCTTTTCTATTACTCTATGTTATTGTATGTTAAGTGACTTGTATGATGCCTATCAGGGTCTTATACTCCTTGTTATATCGAGGGGTTACCCCTAGTCCTTGAACTAATCAAATCTAACTAAAGTGTAGAGTGTTCTCAAGAAAGCACATGCTAATAATCATGAACACCTTTATCTACATCATTAAAACATGCATGTCGAATGACATTAGTACATGGAATGTACGAGTATGTAATATAATTGAATAACAAACAACTGAAAGAAATGATTGTAATAGATAGTCAATTGAAAGTAAAGAAATAAAAGAGTGAAATCGTTAAAGCTTTACAAAATACTTACTCATATCTAAACTTAACATATTTAGTGATATAATAAAAATACACTTTTAACTACATTTGGGAGATTATCTAACAGACAACCATCACTATGCTACGTGATGATACATCGTCTCTCCCATGCTACCAGAACTTCCCTATACCTTGTCGAGGTATAAAATTACTCAACCAAGTGAATCTACCAAGCTATTCTTAAAAGTAATAAGGAATCGTCAAAAAAGTATTACCTTTTAGTCATGTTGGCATACATGGTTTATGGGGGCTGTGAGTTGTTTGAACTCAAACTTATATCGACACTCAATACTACTTCCAATAATATATATATATGCATGCTAAACTTTTAATAATACACTCTTCCTTTGGTTTGAGATATTTTTTAAAAATATCATCTTAAAAGAGGTAAATCTTTTGAACTCATAACTCATTTAGAAATTTCAGTTTCTCTTTTATAAATGTAAAATTTGATGTCTTATGGAACACATAGTCCCTTATACCCATACTTGAAAACTCTTTCTCAAAAACATTTCAAAATCAAATTATAATATGAATATTGATGACTCGAGAAGTCATACTACATTAACATTGATGGTATATCTAGATATCGTACTACTTAAACATGGATGGTATATCTAGATACCGTACTACTTAAACATAGATGACATACTCGATTTTCATACTAATCATGTTTTAGAAAACTCTTTCTCAAAACACATCTTTACTTTATCAAAACTTAATTTAAGAACTCAAGTGTTAGCTTTAAAAAGCTTCTCAAATTTAATAACTCAAAATAGGGTTCATAGTGAAATATAGACTTGAACACATTAACTCAAGGATCTCAATAGAAATAATGAAATTTAATACATAGGAATAAATTTCAAAAGAATCACGAATTAAAGTACTCAAAATCGACTAATCTCAAGAATAACTCAAATCTAGGGGTATAATCCTAGATCTCATTTTTATTGATTCGGAAGTAGATGTAGGACATGAGGAAAAACTAGTCTAACACTATGATGGCCTTACATATCTGAATGAAGAAGTTTCTTAAACAATATTCAAGAATCTTGAAAAAGAACTTGATTAGAAGTTCTGAAACCCTATCTTGAAGGAGAACAATCAAGAAAACCTTTCTTGAGATTCTTGAATTACTTTCTTGAAATATCTATGGACAAGAATTATGATTTCATTAGTAATTTATAATTTTATGGTGGAATATTAGTTAGAAAGAACTAAATTCTTGGAGAAGCATTTACTTGAATAAGAATCTTGAAAAAGATTGAAAGAATCTTGAATGAAGTCTTCTACTTTGATATTTCTTTAGAATTTTGCCTTAGGGTTTCAAAAAGAAAAGACTAATGGATTAAAATATGAAAATCTTATTATTTTTGGTGTTTAATTAGTAAAGAAATTTTTATGGTTTACTTAGATATCAAAATACAAATATTACACTTCTTAATGTTTTCTTGTTGGCTAATTCGTCACTAGATAGTATTAATTACTAAAATGGCCATAATATTTAACTTTGCTATTGGATTACGTGAAGTTAATAGCTTTGGAAAGAGGATTAAAATACTTTAAATTCGATAGGTTATGGGCCTCGTAATCTTTATATTTTCACATATATAGTCATTTTAAGTTGACCTAAGTAGAATCTTACACCAAAACTTAATCTTTAAGGAAACATTGAACTCAACTTTGTGCTTGGAGATTCAAGTGACCTTAATTGATATCCAAAAATCATTCCCACGGTAGAGAATTTAAGTCTAAGAATATGGTAAATTTAAGAATCACCCAATATGAACATACAAGTAAATGAAGAATCATCTGAGTCTTAACTAAGAAATTTTTTGGGGTGTTACGGATAACGTACACTTCTCAGCAATTGAAGAAACATGAACAAAACTGCCAACTCATTATTTAGAGCTCAACACAATGGTTTCTGCACTTAATATTTCACAACACTATTTGTATGGGTACATGTTGATATAATTTACAGATCAAAAGAGTTCCCAATATCTTTTCAAGCAAAAGAACTTGAATATCACATAGAGAAGGTGGTTGTAGTTGTTGAAGGACTATGATGTGAATATTATCTACCACCCAGGTAAACCTAGCATTGTAAAAGATGATGTTTGTCAACTATCAATGGGAAGTCTTTTACATTTACCACGTCTACAACAAGAAGTAGCACACGATTTTCACAAATCAGCCAACATAGGAGTCTGACTTCCAGAAGCCGATGATGGAGGCGTAGTCGTACAAAATACTGTCAAATCATTGTAAGTTGCATTGGTAAAAGAAAATTATTATGAAGATCCGATATTTCAATAGTATCGAGAAGATATCCGAGAGCACCTAATTACTGCATTGGAGAAAGCAAAAGATGGCACCTAGAGATTCCAAAGAAGATAATGTGTTCCAAATATAGAAGGGTTAATGTAGAAAATCATGTATGAAGCACATTATTCCCGATGCTCACTTCATACAGGCTCCACAAAGATGTATCATGACCTGAAAGAGGTCTACTGGTGGAATGACATGAAAAGGAATAATGTAGAATACGTGTCACAATGCTCCAATTGCCGACAAGTTAAAGGAGAGCATCAGAGCCCGGTGGCCTAGATCAGAGAAATGGGCATTCCAATATGGAAATTGGAAGCTATTAATATGGATTTCATTCAAGGTTTTCCCTTCTCTTTAAAGTGACATGATACCATTTAGGTGATAATTTATCGGTGGACGAAATCAACCCACTTTTTAAAAGTTAAATCCAATAGCACAACCAAAGTGTATACTAATCTATGTATAAGGTAAGTTGTTCGTTTGCATGGGACAACATTATTTATTACTTCTTAAATGGTGCCCAGTTTACGACATATTTTTGGAGATCACTCCAGAATAGTTTGGGAACACAGATGAACCTTAGCACTATTTTTCGCTCACATACAGACAGCCAAGAAGAACACACTATTCAAACACTCAAAGATAGGTTGAGAGCATGTTTAGACTTTTAAAGGCAATTAGGATGATCATATTCCCTTCGATAGAATTTGCCAACAATTATAGCTACCATTCAAGAATTGGCATGGCTTAGTTTGGAGCTTTTTATGGGATTCAGTGAAGATCATATATTTGTTGGTTTGAAGTAGGTGAGGTTCAAATAAAATGCAAAAAATTTTGCTTATTGCCATTGAAAAAGTAAAGTATATAGAACAGAGACTAAAGACTCTTTAGAGCTTACAAAATCATATGCTGATATACGTTGTAGAGACATAGAGGTCCAAGTTAATGACTGGGTATTCTCAAAGGTAGGTATCCCCTGTGAAGGGCACCATGATATTAGGGAGGAAATGTAAGTAGAGCCTCAGGTAATGTGGGTCACATACAGTTATACGTAGAATTGTCCAAGTAACATATGAGCTGGATTTTCCTTGAGAGTAAGCTGTAGTACACCCGATATTCCAAGTATCTATGATACATAAATGCTTCGGAGATCTTACACAGGTTATCCCATAGATGGTATAGAAATCTCAAAAGACATATCGTGTGAGGAAGTCCCATTGGAAATATTAGATCGACAGGTCAAGAAGTTGAGGACAAAAGACGTAGCATCATTGGAGGTACTTTGAAGAAGTTAGAATATAGATGAAACCACTTGGAAACATAGGCTGGCATGAGGTCCTAGTATCCCCACGTATTTCAGTAGCCACAAAAAGGGTCTTAAATTCATAACTCATTTCATTTGTGTATGTTTTGGTACATGATACAAAAAAAAGTATTCCTCAAAGTTGAAATTTCCACCATATAATCTATTTTATATTAGTTGGTGTAGTTTCTATTTGTATAAGACCAAGTAGAGCCTTGTGTATATTCGCTGTGTATTATCGTGTTGTAATGCTTTGTGAAGCAACGTGAGTGTATTTGGTTAGCGGATAGATTTTGGATAGTCTTGTTCGCAAAGTAAGCACCACAAATTTTTAAAATAAATATAAAAGACTTTGAATCTTCTTATGGATCATATTTCATCCAAGGATGAATAATCCAAGGGGGGATAATGTAAAACCCCATAACTTAAAATACATTAGTGACTCGTAAACACCAATGCTTAGGTGTGATATCGGGGGAAGGATATCATTGCAAATGGTTGATTATACCATGTTACCCCTTTATCATGTCATTTGAATGCCTAAACAAAAAATTTATTCCAAGGAGATCATTAAAGAAAAGATTCAAGTTGAAAGGTTCATAGGGGAGCAATATTATAAATGATCTCATTTATCAGATGACTTTGAACGAGCATATCTCATTATATATAATGAGTTAGAGGACCTACAACGTACATATCAAATTAAATGTATTTGAGTTTAGTTTCCATTAAAATAAACCGCTCATTAAAACCTATTGGAATAAGAAGGTATGTTCATTCTACGACAGACTAGCGACACTATCCAATCACTGCAGGACATGTAGCAGCTTAGAGAAAGTCGTGCAGACCAGTTATTTTTATATTATTCGTTTAAGGTATCCTCTCCTATATACTCAAGAACTTTTAAGGACTGCTTTCAAGTAATTTCTTCATGTTTTTCTCATCTCCAATCCTCCAAAGCTTAAGGTAAGTTGGTTTCTTGAAGAATCAAGTGTCTTCATCTCCATAGACCATAGACCTACATATATATACTTAAGTTAAATGTTTTCTTGGAGGAGAAACTATTATTCTAAAAGAATAGAAAGGGGAAGGGCTGATATTTCTTGGATATATAAGTATGACTCCTTTTATATTTCTATAAATAGTATTCAAGGATGATTTAAGTATAATTTGCGGGTAGGACTCATAGGATAGTGATAGGACCTGTGAGTCCATGTTTTACCCATGATAATTGATGTTTTGGAGACGAGGGAGATTGTAGAAGGGTGTGTGGGCTATCGTTCTTACAATATGATATGTGAATGATATTGTATTGGGGCAGAAAGCTGGTCAGGATAAAATGGAACGCTAGGTATAGAAAATGTAACTTTTATAGTTCTTGAAGTTTGTCTCTAGCTAAGTGTTTGATGAAATGCCAAGATTTCTAGCAATGTGTTGTAACTGGTTATATGATCTCCTATTAATTTAATTAATAGCATTATTTCTCTACCAACTTAAACTATGTGCTTATAAAGGAATTTGACGTCGTTCACAAAGAACATGTGGGATGCTTTTCGGAGGCCATGAGTTTGACTTTTATGTTAATTTTAGATGATTAAGGGGGCTGCTTTTTTATGGTTAATGCATTGAGGAGTAATATTGAACATGTGATTAAGTCATGAGCCTTCTAATAAAGTAGTGAAATATAAAAGTGTTGCGATACACCAATTATCTATGGTAATTATTCAAATTGTTGTTCCTAACTATTATTGTGTTGTCGGAATTGTTGAGCTTCTTGATTAGTTTCTTATGGTATCCTTTTATGGTGTTATTTGACGATAATTTTCCCGCGAAGGAGTTTGACGAAGTATGTTAGTAAGTCATAGAGTAAGGTGTATAAAGATAAAACCCCTTTCGCCGTCAAAGCACAACCTAAAGTCGCATCTTGTTCCGATAAATGTCATCAGAGATTATATGATACTTGAAATAAAGATATCCTATTTTATAAGTCCCCTCATGTTGGATTCCTAAACCTATAGAGTTATTGTACTCTTTTCTGGTAAAGGAATCCGTATGTTTCACATAACTACATGTGTCTTCAATTGAAACTCTTAAAAGTTAGCGGTGTACAAGTTGCATAAATTTAAAGTAAGAAGATGGCCATAGATTATTTGTAAGTGTATAGGTCACAAGATTTTTGATTCTCAATCTAAAAAAGTAGTTACGTATTATTTTATTAAGAGCTATATGATTTGTGAATTAATTATTATAAGACTTTTTTTAATGAAATTATGAGTATAGCCTACTCTACACTGTGAGATAGATATTTTTGGGGCTACTACGTGCGACATTATTATGTGCACATAATTTGTATAGAGTCAGCTTGAATTTCCCATCACCAATTCACCAAAATGATACATGCAGGCAGGCAGACCATATCAAGAGACCCGGGTGTGCCTTAATATACCTAGTTAACCAGATTATGAGATTTCACGGGTAGGTAGGACAGTGGGCTATAGATGTCATATAGGGTCCACTAATTGTCAAGAACACGCCATCATGTGATTCCTTAACAGTTAGTTTTATAAAAAGCAAGAAGGAAGTTATACAACATAGTAAAAATATCACTTAGGAAAACTATAGGAATTTTATATATAAATGAATAAGCAATGAAATGTTAGATATGGACACTTAAGATTTGTCACAGTACTAGTTTTGGATTATATCTCAGCATATATATGGACAAGCTTATCTATAGTGATATTTGATTGATTGTAGCATTATTAAATGTTACTTGTTATCACTATACTTGCCATACAAGTCATGTGTTATATGTACTGACATCCCTATTATACTAGTGCTTCATTTCTATCAATACAGACTAAGGTAATCAGGACAACAAACATTTAAAGTAGACTAGAGACTTGCAGTTTAGCAGTTGGTAAGATCCACCTATACTTGGATGTATCATATATTTAGAGCCTACATTTTCTATATATGTACATATGTCATAATGGGTATGTCGAGGACCTCCCTTGACTAGTTATCAGGTTCTCTGATTTATACTCTTTAGAGGCTTCTTATACCTATTTTTGTTTTAGATGTAAAGTAGACCAGTGGGCCCTTTGTTATAGATGTTTCAGTATGTATTCTGATATACATTCCGTTGCTAATGAGTCTATAGCTTTAGAATGAGTTAAGCACATATATATAAGGAAGTTCTTACTTATATACTCTATGTCTTCTACTTTCTAGTTTGGGCGTGACACCCAATCCCAGGTTTGATGACTTATTCGACAAACTTCAAGATGATAATTGCATTTCTAACTTCAGATCCAACTATCATCAGCTCATAGTCAGAGATAGTGAAATCCTTAAGACAACCATTAAAACATAGTATGGTCACAATGAATTTGTAGTTACGTCTAATGGACTAACAAATACTCCAACAACTTTCACATATTTATTAACAAGGTGTTCAAACATTATTTAGACTTATTAATAATCATTTTTATTGATGATATCCTAATTATTCTCAGAGAGAAGAAGCGCATGCGACTCATCTGATAGTTATTCTACACCTTAAATAAAAACATTTGTTCGCTAAGTTCAGCAAATACAAATTTTTGTTACAGTCCGTCACTTTCCTTATCATCTGGTATCCTGCGAAGAGATCCGAGTGGATTCTCAAAAAATTGAGGTTGTATAGAACTGGCTCAAAACCACCTTTGATGAGTTCACAATTTGGACTTATTTAGGTCTTTATTTTAATAGGTTTATTTCATCAAATTCATATTTTGTCCCTATAACTAATATAAATCCTTGAGTTTCAGGGATTCAGAGTGAGGAACAAATCATGGACACTAAGGACCAAATAGGAACAAGATACTAAAAAAGAATGAAGAAAAAGAAGAATTGGGGATCTCCTAACATATCAGGCGTGTTATGGAATGACCTTGATCTCGCCTATTGTTTCATTGTGCTAAGCCCTGAAGGAGAAAATCAAGTTGACAATCGAAAGAAGAATTCATTGCTGAACGGTTTTGATGATATACCACTTAAAGTTATAGAACGTAAAGGATGTTGAATGCACAAGCAATATGGCAATAAAAATATCAAAGGACGAGTTGCTGAATGGATCGACTACTCCAACTTAATGCGTCGACTGATCCTTCGCAGCATAATTTTTTACAACTATAAGTATGTTTTAAAATTCTTAGTTTACAGTCTAGATATAGAGTAATCATATAGAGAATTATCACTCTAGGTTTGAACATGTCTTATGTTTGAAGCCATTTTTCTTAGGTTTAAAAAACTTGAAGATTTCAAATTTCAAGAAATTGGAAGTTGGTGTTGAAGGTTGTTCATCATTGACTTAGTTAATGACAATATCAATCGTGCCGAGTTGATAGAAATACTTGTGTCACGACCGGAATCTAGACCCCAGACGAGATCGACATCATTGACCTCTCAAAGGTTGCAGACAAGCCTACATACGTCATTCCTTCTTCATCTAGATTAATTTTAGCGGAAAATTTGATTTTGTGTTCTTATTTCATACTAAACATTTTAAACTTAACATTATAAGCGTTCATAAATCAACCATCTAAATCAAATAAAAAAAACAGTTCATAATAGCATTAAACGTATTCTTGCCAAAATGGCACCAATACAAAATCTGAAATGGAAGTGGAAAGAAACACTAGTAGAATATTCTCCAGTTGCTAAAGCCTACATCTAAGATAGATAATAACGATAGACATCCTCGAAAGGATGAGGGCCTACAATGTCCGAATGAAATCTCCACGTCCGGATAACTGCACGTCAACCTGTAAGCTATAGTGTCCACCTATGCCTGCACCTAAATATATAGAGTTGTATGGGATTAATACACACTTGTACTAAGTATGGGTATATGCAAGCACACACCAAGGACATGCATGAGTAAGAATAACTCTTTCCTAACAACATGATTATGGAAAGTCAAGTCACTAGACTTGCCAAATTGGGATTAGGAAAGTTAGTGAGCTTTCCAAATTGTGATTAGAAAAGTGAGTGAGATTTTACAAATTTGAATTAGGAAAGCAATGCCATGAGAGTAACATGCATCATCATACATATCATATTGCACACAACACATAACATCTTGCACCTATCACATAACATATTGCATATAGCACATAACATTTTTCATATCATTCGTTCATATTCCATGAGACCTTGGAGTCATGGACTTGACATCAAGACTTCCAAAAATAAGGGCTCAATATATGGGATCTCAACTAGAGAGCCTTCTTTATAAAAACCCAGAGTTTGTTTCATTCAATCATACGTACTTTATTACATTTCATTCATAGGCTAGTGTGAACACCAGCTATACCTAGGATGTAGTTTAAGACTTTCATCAGGTTTGCATTGCAATGATAAAGAATGACCTAGTGTCATTACTTGAGTCTAGCTCACCATTTTGATTATTATATCCTTACACCTTTGGTATCATTTTTGATTATGTGCATTATTTGAAGCAGACCTCATTCATTCATTGGGAACTTTACCTTTACCGATATTGATCATGTGAGAATCATGAAATACAGTGCCTCCCCCACACTGAAAAGATGTGGAATCACCAGCCAATTGACCTCAAAACATTCTAGCGTACATGGGAATTGAACCCTGCCAGATTCCTATATTGGAAGTATAATTTGAAAGACTAGGAGATATAAGGAGACCATACCCGGCATGCCATAAAATATCATCTCTGAGAGTTACGTGAACTTCTCCGTTTTCGAAAGAAGGCATCACTGCTCAAAGCTAGTCTATCAGTTCTCACTATAAAGTTTCATTACATTCAACTCATACGTCATGGAAGCTGGCTTCTTGCATGAGGACATCATAGCTCAATAGATGATTTCTCATCTCATCATTAGTATTAAGTGTATTTATCTCAATACTTTCAGTAGAATGTTCATAGAGACTTGTCTCTTCATTAACTTTACAGGTGTTTCCTCTCATTCTAAAACAAAGAAAACTTTGAACTTTTTTTTGTCTTCTTCTTCTTCTACAATTATATATTTGTGTACTTTTCTCATGATTGGTTAAGTGATACCATTGGTTATGTTAGAGATCTTGGTACGTATTTTACCGTCATTAATTTATACTTATGTTATTAAGGTTAAATGATACAATGTAATAATTTTCATTTTTCTATTCATTATAAATATTTTATGTAAGATAATACAGTGTTTAGTTTTAATGACCGATATATTTTAAGTATTATTAAATTCCCATGAGAAGCGTTGGTAATTTTATAATTTATTTCAGTTAAATTTCCACCATATTCATGTAAATTTCCACCATGTTCATTCTCTATGTAAATTTACACAGACTTTTTCCTTTACTTATAGGTCAAATCCCATATGTTTCAAAAAATAAAAATGAATGTACAATCAAAATCTATTTTTTTTACTCAATAAAAAACCTACTACTTATCTATTTTTCTTTAAAACTGTTATTCAGGGTAGCGCGGGGTACCCTTCATCCATTGAGTAGTTTTTATTATTAGTAAGTAGAAATCACTTTTTCATGAGCGAAATTTTCGGTTGCAGTGAATCTGTCTCCAAATAATAGTTGTTGCAATGAAAATGTATGTAAGTTTTTATTAATTTTCACATTTACAACTCCTCTACAAAGTAGTTTATATTTTCTTATCCTCTACTTTCAATTTAAAATGTACCCTAGCAACTCATAACTATTCCACAACATTACAATGATATTTTGAAAACTAAGAGCAAACTAGAGTTCATTACATGATTTGCTATAGGTCGGATTAAATTTATGAACTTTTTGTTTCCAAATTTTTTGCATTGCTTCAAATTATCCAGCTTTTAGGTGTTTCTGCTATGCTCATTGTTGCGTAAGTTTAAGAGACGAGAAATTGTTTAATTCCCTCCTTGGCAATATGCTTTTTGAAAAATTTTCTTGCGAATCTAATAAAATATTATGATAATAATCAGCTTCACCAGGAGGGAATCTCAACTTTTAGAACAAGTATTCGAGAATGTATGTCATAAGTGTTAGATGAGCGATTGTAGATCATATACATTTTTACATTTCCTTAGGTCATACAAGATACCTTACTATAAATGGTGTACAAAGTCAAAAAGATAACCATTATGGGAAAACATAACAAGGATCATTAAAAAGTCTGTAAACATGTATATGTAGTGAAAGAAGGATATATTGGAGTTTCTCAGGTTGCTTACTCTTGTACAAGTTTTGCTCTATCTGAATTTTGACAGTTGAAACCTCATTTAATTGTGAAGGCAGATTGTTTTGGTTGACAAGTGATTTTGCAGGCCATAGTTTGGGACATGGAAAAGCATAAGATCGTTGTGGTCGTAATTTGAGACAATCAAGCAAGATAAACAAATGAAAAGAAATGAAAGGTAAGGGAACATAGGTTGTCATTTAAGCTGACATATGCAAGGAATTAGAAACAGTGCACTTAAACCTTTAAAATTTTGAGGCATAGCCACATTGCATGAAGCTTTGCAATTTTTCTATCCTCGAGTGAGGTATTGGCTATTTAATTTTCATTATCATCTACAATGTAAGAAAGGTAAAATAATATCTTTATTCCTTTGATCCAGTGTTGACACGATGAAGGGTAGTTGCAATTTCTCTGTGCTCTTTGTAGTCTTGTTATAAATAAAGTTACAATGCTCGAATCTCATTAATTTGTGAGGGTAGACTGTCTGGATAATAGGTGAATTTATATGTCGTAGGTTTTTTTTTTATAAAACTAATTAATAATTGTTTAGTTTTGTTGTCATGTTTTTTTTCATGTTTAACTTGCAAGTTCAAATAAAGTTGTACTTATTCATGATATTTTCTTCTCAAAAAAGTTAAACCAAAGTAGACTAAGAATGTAACATATTGCCAAACTTTGTAAATTAGAGATGTTTCATCCGATAGAGTTGTCGTAATTATTTTCATGTATGCAACCACACACCATCATTTGTATAGTGGAATTAAACCATTATTTCCAAATTAACTCATAGCTAATATAGAGGAAGATAACACAAAAATTTGAGGCAAATAAAGTATTTTAGTAAGTGAAAATCAAAAATATTTGCATTGTCAAAGTATTAATTGAAATATTTCTAGCAAATGGTATTTTTTATTATATTAGAAAATAATTTAGATAGTCTGTGCTTTACTACATTTTAAAAGATTCATTTGTTACTTAATAAATAAAAATATATATATTACAAGAGCACCATTTTACAAATGGGAGTGCTTAATTGACATGGAGGAGATGAATTAATGCATTTAGATACGGAGACTCGAAATTAGAGTATTTATTAGTTTAACATATGAAGTCAAGCATAAGTTTATGTGTGTATATTATCCCACAAAAAAGAAAATTATGGCAGTGTGATAACACTCTAATATTCTATCAAATAAAGGTCACAAATATAATGCAGATTCTATTGAGGTAAAAATGTCTATTTTCATGGATCCAAATTAGGCAGGCCCAATATAAATGAACATATTTTTTATACAAGATTAAAATCGCAAAGATTTACATGTTCCGAATGTGTTTCTCGAAAACAAAACAAGTAAAAATGTCTTTTGACAATACAAATTAGTACCATAATTGATTTGAAGCACTTGCTGAGACGTCAATTCAAATGGTCATTTGTTACTTCATTTAACTCAAAAGAAATGTAAGTTAATAGAGGTAATTTCCCAACGCACGAAGCGCGTTTAGTTTAACTAGTAAAAAATAATTGACATTCTCTATACTAAAAATCAGCTGACCTTTTGAGTTCTTGTTCCTTATAAGTTGTTTTATATGGAGGTGTGTGTTCTTCATCATTGCGGATTTTTTCATAACCATTAGTCCTGAGAGAATTAAATGCAAGGATCAAACAAGGATGCTCTTTAAACAATATATTAACTTTTTTTATGACACCAACAGAATCAATTCTACGAATAATATTAAAAAACTTAGTCCTATATTTAGCACCAAATTAGGAAAGAAAGTAATAACAATAGGAAATTTTCGTTGCAAGCCTTTGACTCTTTAAGTTATTCTTAATATTAATGAACATTTCATACTTCTCCATTTCATTCGAAAATGTGTCCCTAACCTCCTTCACATGAGATAAACACTTGGCTACAACTATATGACTGTCATACCAAATTTATCAAAGAGATAGAAAAAAACAAATGTATCATAATAATGCACTTAAGTAGCCACTCAAATATATTGCTAAAAGATCATGTGGGCAATCTAGCAACTTCAAATGGTGTAAAAATAAGAGAGATAAGAGCTCAAATTCTATAAGGACAAGTGCTAACTTCGATAAGTAGACTTACCACAAATGTAACTATTTATACACAGCAAGTACAATATTTTAGACTGTCAGAAACACGTAAGGCCTAATATTAAATTTTTCTGTAAATTTAATATGTGGACACACGATATACCATCTATTACAATTGAGTACCTAAACACATGATAAAATGTTAACATCTGAGAAGGATTTGTGTTCACATTCGTAAGCATCATTAGGCAGAGAAGTTGACAACATAAGATAAATTATCTCATTATTATACATTTCAATCTCAATTACAGCATGTTGAGTTTTGAATGCTACTCAGGCAAATGTGCATAATTATAGTTGGGGTATCTAAATATAGTTTAATGTAAGAGGGTTATTGATGTATTAGGTCAACTTTAATGTTCTTTGATGGAAGTATGAGTAAATTTACATTCTCATCCGTTAGGCCAACTCTTAGTTTGAGAAAGGGCAAAAAAACATAGGATAATAATGTACATATAAATCACAAGACACATAAAAAATCAATAAAGGACACATAGAGTTTACAACTCTCTATTAGAAGAGCAAAATGACAGCTTAAGTAGTTGTGAATCACATACATCTCTCAAACGCTTCATACAATCAAAAATGAAGAAAAAAAATAACAAGCTTAATTAATTAATGAAATGGAAAAGAAATATTCTACATTCTGAATTCCCAGGAACTAAACAAACTAAATTTTCGAGATACCTCTTGGCTAAATCTTTTTAATGAATAAGATAACTCCTCAAACCACCAAATTTTCGTTCCTATATCAACCAAAGAAGAAACTAGACTTAATGCACCTATGAAGCTAGCGATCATCGTGAAACTTTTAGTAAAAAATGTTGGATATAATTTCTTTCACACAATAATCTAAGTTCGCTCTAGGAACAATGTGAGAACCTCCAGTTAATCGAGTTGAGTGAAGATTTCTATCCTATAAAGCTTAGTACGAAAACTATGAAAAAGCTCTCTAACAAGGACCTTGGCTCATTTAATACAATTTTGTTTTTTGCAAATGGCAAACCAATTTCAACTCTTGGAATGCTAACATTAATTACTCTACTATATGGATACGTCATCCCGAACTACCTTCAAAACACTATGATCTTACAAATACTCCATCAAATAGGGTTTAAAGCAGGATCAGTCCTAATAATAGATACAACCACTATAAACACTTTTGGTGGACGATATGCAAGGTTGTGTATTTTGTAACCTTTAGCAGAATCTCTCCCTAGAGACATCCTCTTAGGTAATTATCTGCAAACAATATATTATGAGCCCTATAATAACCTATCCACACTATGTGGATGTCTAATCCCCCTTATGTATGTTTGACAAAAATCACCAATATTCCATCCTCATCCAACACAAAAAGAAAAATTAACATCAGCACTTTGAATTCCTCAACAAATGATGACGGTACCTGGAAAACAGTTTCCTATCGAATTCCTCAACAAGTGATGATGGTACCTGGAAAAGAGTTTCTATCCAAAGAACAAAAAAAAAAGACAACAACATACTTCTTATATCAAACACCAAACATCCGCTCATACACCAATATCCTTCCCACAAATTGTGCAAAAGCGAGTGTTCTTCAGCATACTACTATTGGAAATTTGATTTCAGCTAGAAACTGCTGGAATATTTGAAGCCATACATACAAAGAACACGATTGTTCTTCAGAACAACATGTCGCATGATACCACATCACAGGAAAAAAGACGGCAAAGTACAGTTCAAAATTCAATATTTTCCGCTTTACATGCAGGTCTGAACATATGGAAAAAACAACCTCACATCCTAATCTTCAAAAATCACATAAATAATAATAATAATAATAATAATAAATCAACATGCCCAACATTCCCCTACATTGAAATATACACTTAATCAATGAAATGTTTTACTGATACCCTTATAGTCAAAAAAAAAATCTTATTCAAATTCCTGAACTCACAATTAGTTGTAAATGAAATACATAACAGTACCACACAAAATCTAAATAGAATGTCCATACAACTACCTACAATACAAACTTTAAATTTGACTCCCGACACTTGGATTTAGACAAAACATGTAAAATACATAGTAAAAGAGGACAAAAAAATCATATGGTAAGTACAGATCCTACTTACTCACATCCCATAAGCTTATCCAAATATTACAATACCCCATCCTTTGCAAACAAACATTGACCAAGCATCGATTTAACAACCAAATGTCCAACCAGTGATGTTTCAGGGGCCCAAATATCACAATCACGTCACAGCCACACCTCCCGCCAGAACCTAATCATCAATTTCCAACCCCAATAACACATTCTTCAAAAATTTCTCCCATTCGAAATCAATCCAATACTACAATTGCAGACACAATTCCCTGAAGACAACTACAACTACAGTCCATACAGTGTCCAAAGATATTGGATCTCCCCCCATATGTCTTTCCGATTCCTGCTTTTCAACACCTACTGAACCCCAACCTTATCTCTACCTTCGCATATGTAGTCAAAAACTATCAAAATTGGAACATGATCAATCAAATAACCCAACCTCTGAACCAAAACGTTGTTCCAAACCTAGTGGAGAAAGAGCTCATAAGCGCTTAATTTTAATTTTACTATGGAGCTGACAACCTTCGGGTATTATCACCTACTCTACTGGTCTTCATTACTCAACACTCAGAACATGCTACATGTTTTTCTTATAGACACTCTTACCAACTATACAAGTTTTTAACTTTAACAAATGCAAGCAATGAGGAATATGAATCAAGATCACGAAGCGCGAGGAAAAATAAAAGACAAAACTATGGACGACCAAGTGGACCCTCAAACAGTCTCTCCATTTCCCCCTATACATAAGTGTAGTCCATCAGATATGAATCTACCAAACATGAAGGAAGAGGTTCTAAGCATTCTTGACAAACCATTTTGGACCTTATGTATAAGGAATTTACTAATGATTCATATGCCCAAAAATGTAGAGAAGAGGTTCTTAATCAATCTCCCAAGGGACGACACACTGTCCCTAAAGAAATATGTGGTGATGGTTGTTCCTACAATAAGAAAAAGTAAGCCATAAACAGAGGAGATATTTTACACTCCTTTGAACCAAAACCTAGAGATATCATTAGTCTCAAGAGGAAGCTTGACTTCGAATGATAAAATAGCAATTAAAATCTTACTATGGAACTTTATGGGTGGGCATAACCCCAACCTATGGCGAACCTACATATGATGGTGGAAAGGAATAACAAAACTGTTAGCCGAACTGAAACTAGAATGGCTGGTCATGATCATATACTGAATATCTTGGACTACAATGACGTATTTAAAGTCTAGGTACTTGATACCCTGGAGGGATTGCCCTGTTTTGGAGGAGCTCGGAGATAAACTTTGATCTAATGATGGGATAGTCTAAAAAGTAGGGCCAGTAGAATCTCTTGTCCATGGTTTATCAGCAGTGACTTTAACAAAATAGCTAGCTCTTCCAAAAAATTGGGGGTAAGCCAATAAATATTAAAAAAATGCACTGACTTCATAAACTGCGCAGATACAAAGGAAATGATAAACTCGGGATTAACGAGCCAAAAATTACTAGGACAATAAATATATCAAGATTCTAATTACACACACCTGCCACTCACACATTCTGATCACTTTGCTATCTTGCTCAATTTTATTAAAAGAATAGGTATACCTAATAACTAATTTCGATTCGAGACCATGTGATGAAGACATCCTTATATTGTTAAATCTTCTTTGCCTTCTAATAAGTGGTACATCCATTCTATTCAACTCTTTCTGCTATTGTTAAGATGTGGAATGTTCATACCTTCGGTAATCTTTTCTAACATAAAGATAAGATCCTAAGACGCATTAATGGTATTCAAAAAATGGATGAAGATTCTATAATTAACTTCAACATCAACCTGAAAACCATTGGTAATCAATTATTTTAATGAGATTCTTCTGGAAGAAAAAGATGTTTGGAAGATAAAATCTAGAGTCCAAAGGCTTAATGACGGCGATGCAAATGCAAAATTTTCCCTATATCTACTATTAACAGGATACGTACTACAGAGTTGGTAATTGGTTCTTCTATACTAACACTATCTCCAATACTATCTTATCCCACTTCCAAAAAATCTACACTACCGTGTTGAATCATAGTAGTAAAGTTACTAAATTCCTTCTTGCCAGACTGCTCTTTCTGGAGAAGATAGTAATACCATAGTTTATCCTCTCTCTATCTCCGTTATCAATAGAAGTATAATGTCCTTCCAACCACTAAAATTGTCGGGACAAAAAATCTTACACGAAATATTTTTTTTTTCAAAATTATAGGGATTAATAAAAAATCCAATGATTACGACTTGTATGCTCGGTTTTAATACTCAAACTATTCTTAGAGATCTCAATAGAACTCTATTAACTCTCATACCAAAAATAAAAAATCCAAAACTTATCCCTTAGTATAGGTCAATAAGCCTTTCCTATACTATTTATAGGACCATCACTCAAATACTTGTAAATGGAATTCACCCTTTCTTTAATAAATTCATTATCCCCCAACAGTGGAGCTTCATTCCTAGATGAACGGTCGTTTATAATGCCATCATTGTCAAGAACCTTTACATTTTTGAAAAATACTAAGGGAATATTTGGGGAAATGGTCTTCAAAATCGAATTAGAAGCATTTTATGATCCACTAGAAAGTTCCTTCATACCCCAATCACATATTCTTCAAAAAAATCCCTAATAGCATAATTTCTCTAATAATGTCTTGCATTAATACCTCGTCTATATCTTCCCTAATTAATGGAATACCTAGTAGCTATTTTCTCAACTCTAGAGGCATTAGGCAAGGTGATCCATATCTCCATATATGTTCATTATATGCATGGAGTTTCTCTCTAGATTTATAAATCCTGCTATAAAGAGATGCTCTAGGAACCTATTAAAAATGGCATGATAAGGCATCCCACATCACAACTTCTCTTTGCCAACGATATTATTCTAATTGCAAAAATCGATCCTAGTTATGCTTATTTTATTATTCAAATTATTCATACACTATCTATTCAATTGGGGGGGGGGGGATAATTATTACGAAAAAAGTATTTTTTTAAAAAAAATGTTCTTGACAATGACTAAAACAACCTTTGTACTATTCTCAACATATGTCTATATACTAAAGTAGGAAAATATTTATGACTTCCAATTAGTAAAGACCATAAAAAATCTCTAACAATCAATACATTATCAATCGTATTAAAAACAAACTAAATGTTGGAAAACTGGCCTATTATCTTTGGAAGGTCATGTTATTTGTAGTTTGATGCTTTGACAAACCCAGGGACCTAGTAAAAAGACCTTGTCCATAGTGCGATATATTCTCTCCAATGGCAGGCTGGAAAGCTCAAATAGTTGGTGCACAGTCTCCTACTGATGACTTGACAAACCTCGGGACCTGGTCTTTGGTGCGACATACTCCTCAATTCTAGGATGGAAAAAAGTACAGTTGGTTGGTGCACAGTTTCAAACTATGGAAGAAAAATCAAAGACCTCGACCAATTGCGTGGTATGGAAGATTGTGACTATTCTTCATTAACCTAATGTACAATAGTTACAACCTTAGTTTTTTCAACTTGAAAAAAATCTCAATCTCTTCAAAAGGCTGATCGAAAAATGAAGATTCATCCTCAAGATCAAACTCAAACCATATAGAGCTTCAGGCTTAGTGGTCTTAGGATTTATTCTTTTGAATATATATTGTAAATTTGATCCTATGTATATAAAGGACTTAGATAGTTGTTTGGTACTAAAACTCTAAATTAGTTAGAAGTAACTGATTTAGTGAGAAATGTTGTATCTTCTTTGGGAAATTCTAAATCATCTAGAGTTAGGTGTTTTAGTGGTCGGTGTTGTACCTGCTTACAAAAAGTCTAAGTTATCTAGAGGTGATAGCTTAGTAAGAATTGTTGTATCTGCTTAGGCTCTTCAAGTAATAGGTCGATTACTTGGTCGTGAAATTAATAATTTTTTCTCACATTAGTTGTAACTAGGTTCACTTTTCCTTAAGGGAGATTAGTGAAGTTCAAAATCCTATGCAATAGGTGGTGGTTTTACTCCCTTGAGAAAGGAGGTTTCCACATAAAAGGCTTGTGTTGTTCTATTATTGTTATTTACTTTGCAGTATCTTCCTGGTTCAGTCAAGCAACCTAGTTCATTGACTGGTAGTGGATGCACACATTCTATGAATTGGTATCAGAGTAGGTGCTCTCTAGATGGTTAACACCAAGAGATACTCCTATCAAAGAATGGCTGCTCTGTTGAACCTAAAAGAATGAAAATCATAAACATGATCACCGCGTTTTAGTGGATAGTTCTATATCTTGTGGAAAACAAGGATGCATGATTATTTGATGGCTGAAGACACCGAACTATGAGACATAGCATTTGATGGACCCTTCATTAAGAATACTGAAGTAAAGGATAGTGAAATGAAAAAATTTCTTCCGAATACTTGACAATAGTACAACCAAGTTGACAAAAAGAAGATCGAGAAAACCTACAAAGTGAAGAAGTGGCTGGTGTGTGGGATTAGTGCTGAAGAATACGATCGGATTTCTGCATGTGAATCAGCGAAAGAAATATGGGAATGCTCATGAGGGCAAAAAGATAGTAAAAGAATCAAAGATGGACATGTTGACCACCCAATATGAGAATTTCACAATAAAGGGGGAGAATTTATTCATGATATGCATACAAAAATGTCATCCATAACCAATGATCTACAAAGTCTGGATAAACCTGTGAGTACAAGAAATCAAGTTAAAAGTGCTTCTAATCCTTCCTAAGTCTTGGGTATTTAAACTGGATGTTGTTACTCAGGCAAAGAATAGGAAAGTCTTGACACTGAACGCTCTAATTGGGAATCCTACAACACATGAGATGAACATAAATCAGGACATATCAAACAAGAAAGCTAAAAAGGACAAGGCACTAGTCCTCAAAATTTCATATGGGGAAAAATCTAGTGAAGAAGATTACATGACCTATCACACCAAGAGATTTCAGAAAATTGTGAGAAAACATGGAGGGTTCAGGAAAGGGGAAAATTTTCCTCGAACTGCAACTACTAGTGATATCTGTCACAGGTGTGGAAAGGTTCGGCACTTTATGAGAGAATGTTCGATGGATAAATTAGAAAACAAAGAGTATCATAGACTTAGAGGCGAAAAAGACAAAGAAGGGACTTGGTCCTTAATAAAAATTCAAGGAAAGTTGCAACTAACCACGTTGTGAAGAAAGCTCTTGTTGCATGGGGACACTCTTCAAGTGAATCATAAGAACCAAAAGGCCCTGATGATTCCTCCATGGTGGTTGTTCAAGATTAGGCAAATGTGTTTGATGGGCTTGTTGATTTCATGGCGGAATCAGATGATGAAGAAGACTAAGAAAAGTTAAACCTCTTTGAAATCAAGCAAAACTTAAATATTGAGTCTGTTCAAGGCTGAGGAAATATTAAATGTTTTTATCGACTCTGTCATACAGTTATACCACTGAAAAAGACTCTATGTAAAGCAGTCTAGATGAAGAAAAGGGTATGATGGTGGTTCAAATGTCTTTTCTTGAGGAACAAGTGAGAGTTATAGAATATGAATAACTATTACTCAGGGAGCCATTTTATCTAATGATTTAGAATTTTGGAAAAAGAAAGGGGAAGCCACTAATCTGGAAGTAGAGTTAGAAAGCAATCTAAACGCCGCTGAGACCAGATTTTCCCCTACCCTGGAAAGGATCAGACGGAGAGGGACCTTGTCCGTCTTAAGGAAGAACTTCAAATTTCTCTAAAATGGACCAGCTCCACCAAACTGCTTTCAAATATCACCAGTCAAAGCAATTATAAAAGAAATGGGTTGTGTAGTCTGAACATTACTCCCCCTACAACCTTCATAGCAAATATGTATCTGTTTCACAAAATTTACTATTTCTTCACTTTGGTCGTAATGTCCATCTAAAGGGGAACAGTCCATCCTGGAAGGCACAAGAGTAATTCTCTGTCTATTCTAGAAAGACAAAGTCTAATCAACCTAATCACACTATTAAATATTCTAGATAGGGAACTGCTAAAAGAAGGGGACCTGCTCCTGTTAGTAAGGCCTCGAACACAAAAAGAACTAATCTGCTACATTGAAAAAAAACACTCTCATTACTCCTTTATCAATATAATGGGAACTTATCCCAAGTATAACAAGTAATGTTTGTTGCAGGTGAGTGACAAGTGTTGGCTTATAGACAGTGGATGCTTAAAAAATCTGACTAGAAACACCCACAACATTCTTTAACTGAAGAAACTTCAATGTGGAGGTGTCTCTTTTGGAGATGGAAAAAGGGGTATATTCTCGGAGTTGGAAGATTTGGAAAATCTCTTGAAGATTCCATTGAAAATGTGTACCATGTAAGTGGGTTAAAATAAAATCTCGTTAATGTTTCCCTGGTATGTGATAAGGGAAATGAAGTCGATTTTTTTCAGACAAATGCATTGTCACCATTTTCAGACAAATGCATTGTCACCATTTTGTCTACAAAAAGAGTTTTTCTGATGGCCAAAAGGAGGAAAAACATGTATGTGGTAGAACTAGAAACAACTCATGAAGACGATGGGGCATGCCTATGTGCTCAAAGTGAAAATGCTAACTTGTGGCATAGGAGGCTCGATAATGTGAGCTCTTCTCTACTGAACAAACTTTATTCTAAGGACCTGGTCCGTGGTATTAAAAGGTTGAAGTTCAGTGATAGTAAAGTGTGTTATGCATGTGTTAAAAGGGAAATGAATCAGATCCTCATTCAAATCAAATAAGTAGGCTAGTTCTTCAAGTGTCGTTAATACATATGGATTTGTGTGGACATGTTAAAATCCAATGTTGATGCAAAAAGAAGTTCATCCTGGTGGTCGTGGATGACTACTAAAGATTCATGTGGACTATGTTTCTCAAGTCAAAGATTGAGACCGCTTATGTGCTAATGATATTTGTCAAAATGATACAAACCCAACTCATTTACTTTATTTCTGGGATCAGGTCTAACCATGAAGCAGAGTTGGAAAATGCGAAGCTTGATGTCTTCTGAGAAGAAAATGGTATCTAGAAAAATTTCTCAACGCCAAGAACACCTCAACAAAATGGCATGGTGGAAAAGAAGAATAGAACTTTAGTAGACATTTCTAGAACCATACTCATTGAGTAAGATCTCCCTCAAAACTTCTAGGTTGAGGTAGTCAATACTTCTTGTTATGTGACCAACAAATGTTTGATTAGGTCTCTCCTAAACAAAATACCCTATAATATACTCAAATACAAGAAACCAAACCTAAGCTACCTGATGCCTTTTGGGTGCAAGTCATTTGTGCTAAACAATGGCAAAGGTGATTTGGGAAAATTTTTATCCCAAAAGTGATGAAGGGGTCTTTGTAGGGTACTCATCATCAAGAAAAGCGTATAGAGTTTTTAACAAAAGATCACTATGTATTGAAGAAAGTGTTCATATGGTCATTGATAAAAGTGGTGATCTGAAGAACATAGAGATGAAGGATGGTGATGATCTATTTGAGTTATTCAAGTTACAGAACAATTAATTCGATGAGACTGAAGTTGAGGTGAATCTGGAATCCAATGTTTCTTATCCTAGTCAATATGAAAAGGTGAAAGAGGATGACCAACCTACTATGGGACCTGGTCCTTCAAATGTACAAGTATAGGGGTAACTCACCCTCCCAAGAATGATGATTCTGAAGATGAAGAAGAACAAATGGATCAACCATAACCCCTGGGATCTAAATAAGGATGGAAGCACAGTTCATCTTACCCCCCTAAAAATCTCATTTTTACACTGAATTATGGAATGTAAAAAACAAGGAATTTGGTTGCATTTTCAGCCTTCATATCTACTATTAAGATTAAAAATGTGAAAGAAGCCCTAAACGATGCTGACTAGGTTACTTCTAAGCAATATGAACTGCATCCGTTTGAGCAAAGCAATGTGTGGTACCTAGTCCAAAGACATGATGACAGAACCATAAAAGGGACAAGGTGGATGTTTAGATATAAGCTTATGAAAGTGGGGTAATAACTAGAAACAAGTCCATACTGGTTGTCCAAGGTTATAATTAGTAAAAAGGCATTGACTATGATTAGACATTTGCCCATGTTTCTCGGATGAAGGCTATCAGAATCCTCATAGCCTTTGTAGCATTCGTGAGTTTTAAACTCTATCAGATGGATGTCAAAAGTAATTTTTTGAATTTTGATCTCAAGGATGAAGAGCACTTATGAAAATACCCACTTTCTTTGATCCTTACTCATATCTTGGGGAACCAAGAAGCAAAACTCAGTGGCTCTCTCAACGACTGAGGCTGAATATGTAGTTGCTTCTTTATTTCCAAATTCTTTGTATCAAGAATCAACTAGAGGAATTTGGAGTCCATATCCACACTGTTTCTCTCATGTGTGACAACATAAGTGCAGTCAATACGGGGAAACATCTAGTCAAACACAAAATAACAAAGAACATAGATGTTAGGCATCATTTCATGAGGCACAATGTTTAAAAGGGGAACATAATTATTATAAATTTCTAAAAAAAAAATAAGATTGAGGATATTTTCACAAAATCTCTCAGCAAGGATCAATTTGAGAGAAACAGGTTGAAGCTGGGAATGATGAACTTACATTTACCAAATGACTTCTAATCCTTGTTTTAGCTATGATCTGGAGGGCAGGTATCCTCACTACTTGTAATGTGTTGTTCAAGTCATATCATATATGTACCTGCTACCGGTATACACCCATTGAAAGCACAAAAGGAGAGAATGGCCAGTACCCATCAAGAATAATATTTCACTTGCACGTGAGCACCTGGTCCCTCCCAAGGTTAGCATTCTTTACATTTATTTTAAAGTGTCTAATAATATATGTCGAGATATCCACATGTCAGTCATCGTCCCTTCTGATTGTTCTCCCATCCCTTTAAATCCAAGCGATGGGTCTACTCGGGGACCTAACAAATCATTTCAAGTTCTCTTTTAGACTTTCTTTACTTGTTCTCCTCACTTTTCAAATACTCTTCTCTAAGTCATCCACTAAAACCCTATCCTTTTCACTCTATATATATTTTTCCTTTCTCATTTTTCTCTCTAAAACTACATATCTCAATCTGTATCTTCTTTAAGAAGACTGCTAGATTATCTGAGTGAAATAGACGGGATAATTAACTACAAATGTTATGATCCATGTCTCTGTTCAAAACTTTGAGCATCTATGCGGTCATTGACAAAACCTGTTCTCCTATTCCCTAGTTACCTTTTCATTTTAATAATCCTACCCTCTCTAATCAACCTGGTTCCTACTATGAAGTATTTTCTTACAATTTATCTGAGGGAGACCATCCCGAAAATAGGTCCTCTAAATCAACATTCTTGCTGCCAGTTAAAATCTAATTGTTGAGAGAAGATGAACAATTCTTGGAAGACATGATTGGTGGGTATCAATCTGTGTTCGATCAAACCCCTGACATTGGTCGATATCCGTCATCCGACTCTAGTGACACGGATGAGGCAATCACCCTCTTAGATGGTTGACTTAGAAAAGGATGGCCCTATATCAATAAAAAGAAAAGAAAAGGCGACCTAGGAAAACCCTAAGAGAAGACATTTCACTAGATCAGACTCAAAGAAACTCATGGGGGAACCTATGAAATCTAATGCAATTGTTACTTCTCCCAACAAGAAGAAAAGGAAGTCTGGGGATGCATGTTTTGAAATACCCACAACTGGAGTGGTAGATATCTCCATTCAAGAATCCGAACATGAAGGTGTGAGAGAATGTATTGAGGGAAAGAGGGAAAAACAATTGAAAGCGGTTAGTAAAGGTAAGAATGAAAATAACTCAAAGGAATCTATAACAAAGAAGGAAGATGGTGAAAGGAAAAAAGGAAAATTACCAAAAAGGAAAAGGGAGTCGTCCAAAAGGCAGAGGGAAATCTATCCAGATGATCATCACACACCTTGTCTGGGACCAGGTCCTACCATCAACCAGGATGGACAACAAGTGGATAAGTATACTATCATTGTCAATCTGCGTCTGCAGAAGATTCTAGGTAGAAGGGTGTTTGCCATGGATATCATTCACAAGCAAGGAATGAACTCCCTGCATAACCTTATGGAGATTCAATCTTAGAAACACTTTCTTGAGATCAAATATCCTATTCTATATGAGGAAGGGGTTTGTGAGTTCTACTATATCCTATTCTATATGAGGAAGAGGTGCGTGAGTTCTAGTATAAGATTTAATTTTCTTAGTGTGGAAACATAAGCACCAGAGTGGTCAACAAAATTCCACAGTTTGATGAGGACTTTCTTGGAGAAATATTGGGAGTGCCCAGGGGTGGTATATGGTCCACTATTCGAAAAAACCTACAACGTAGAATTTGTGAAGGAATTCTCAAAGATCCCTAACACTCGTTGTGCTGGAGGTCTAAAGAAACTCATGAAAGATCAGTATCAGCTGGTCTTCATATTTGTAAAGTCTTGTTCCTCAATCTGAGAAGAGAAATGTGGCCTCTGCAACTGATTTGTTCATAATTGAGTTTTTGTAAAAGTTTGAACTTTAGATCTTCCAGACCACATGAAGAACACCTTTACAAAAAAGTTATAGAACACAAGGGAAAACATGGCATGAGGTATGGATACTTTCTGATGAAGGTGTTTCACCATTTCAACATCCATGTGGGAGCAAGTAAAAGTGGTACTGCTAAGCAATCATTTACCTTAAGCACATTGGTGAAATGTGAGTGTGTTTAAGGGAAGGGAAATCCACTGATTAAGTTATCTCGGTTGATCAAGGAACAGGACCAGTTGAAGCATATATTGGACAAATGACTCTCTGTGTGAGCAAAAAAAAATACTGAAATTGGTCTACTTAATGTTAAAATTCTCAAGGAACAAACTGAAGGAGCTAGTACTGAAGTTGTTAAGGAGCTGCAAAAGCAGAATAATGATTTCCTTGCACTGGTTGTTGCTCTCTAGGAGAAAATGATTAGGACAATGACGCAACAAACTCCAGGGTTACACTAGTTATACACTCCCTTTTTCATCAGCCTCCCTCTTCATAGTCCTCTCCTATGTCTTTATTTTGGGGTCGACAGTGTCCGAGGTTCTCATATCTTAGTTTAAGAGGATTATATTGACTGCTGATTTTTGTTGTTCTTTTGAAATGAAATCCTGTTTTGTTGTTGTTAATTTCTGTTGCCCATTCTCTTAATAATTGTGTTTGTGTAGTCTTTGACTATGATCTTTCTTATCAATCTTACTTGTTTTGTTGGTTTACTGCACTTCTTTTTATGATGCCAAAAGGGGGAATCAATTGGGGGGTGTTCAGGCGTGCAGATGGTGCTCAAGATGATGTAAAACAAGGGGAAGGAAGGAAAACAACATAGGAATAGGGGAAACCAACAAAGTAATAGGGAGTGTGTGTGTAATAAACAGGGGAAAGAAATTACAGGCACTAGTGTATGGTTTGTCATTATCAAAAAGGGGAGAATTTTATTTGTAGTTTTGATGATTTTACAATGTCACAACCTGGGAGCACCCCAAAGTCATCACATGGCGTACTCGACCTCTCGGAGGTCTTGTACAATCCCTTAGACATCTTTCATAGCATATATATGAAAAGTAGTGCGAAATAAAAATATTTCATCATAATAGTCAAACTCTTTATAGAATATAAGAAAACTAAGCCTAATCATACGCCATCTTAGACACATATAATATCTTAGGTTCAGAGCCCTTACATCAATTTATAAATAAACTATAGTCCATTACAAAGTCTTTGAAAAAGGAAACTAAACATAACTGTGTCCTCGAACATATGAGAACATACTGATCTTAAGAGAATGCTATTCCCAAGTTTCAACTTCTAAGAATATCCTCACTTTCCACCTACACTTGTATATATAGAAAACATATGAAATTAACACATTAAATGCACTAGGCGACATGCAATAAAACCAAGCAAAAAAAAACTGAACACTTACTTTAAAGTATGTTTTTCATTCTCTTTTAATAGAAACCTCATAACAAGTATATGAACCATCCTTCAAGTGAATATTCATATATAATACATAATCAACTAATCCACAATATAAAATTATTATCACTAGAAACCATATGAGCATATAGAAACTCTTACAAAGGTTATCCTAAGACCGACCTGAGTAGGATATAAAGCGGTCACCCATACAATCCCTTCACACACATTTAGGTGATCCTCCAGACTTTACAAAGTTATATTATTTACTTCTCATCATTTAGACTGACCTAAGTAATACATGAAGAGATCGCCCAAACACCCTCCTCAAGCCTACATAAGCAATCCTCAAAGCTACCTTAGATAAAAACCTTTCTATTCAACATGCATTATCTTAATTCATCATTATTCATTAAGACATTTAAGATTGTATCAAGTATTTAGAGGACTTCAAATAATGGTCTTGGAGGACCTAGGGAACTCATCCTAGTACCTTCAAATCCTAGTCGTGCAATTTGTAGATAGTGTCTCATTCCACTACCTACACTTTGTAGAAACCTATCCAATTACTAGAGTGTACATTCCATATGATGAGAACATGCATTAACAAACATAGACCACACTATCTAGGTATGGAATCCGGAGTTATAAGACCCCACACTGTATAAGGTATTCCACTTGCCAAAGGTAGGACTAGTAATCATCCTTTGTTGGCATACTTTAGTATAATCTAAAGTAGAGATACTACCACAAGCATATTCACTCGGTGCTTTGCCTTCGTTATCATAGAGTAATTCATGCATGTACTAGTATTTGAAAAGGTACCATCAGCAATTCCTACCAACTCATAATACTCTTTGTTCCAAGGGTCGGTCCACTAGGGCTGCCAACCAAGGTCTATTAGGGTAACTCTTATGACTTTCTTAGAGATGATTTAATGTCGTTCCATCAAACCTACCACTAAGTCTATCATTCCACTCAATAAAGACACCATTACAATCTTTCACTTCTTGCATTCTATTAACCTTCTTTCAATTATTCAAAATTCAACATTCACTTACGGTTCTAGACTTATCAAGAAGCGCACCATGCCTAGGCCTACCGGTTCAAGACATATTCTAGAATACCTCATTTAGTCATTCAAGGAATGACACAAACTTAGGGCTACCGATCCAATACTTTCATTTATACACTTATTCAATAACTTTAAAGTACTAGGCAGGGACAACTAGTCTACCACACAAGATACCACATTATTCTATAAAATCTCTCCCTAATTATTCACATCATATATCATCAAATATAAAGGCAACATATCAACTCATAACATTATACACTCATAGAATATTATCTAGAAATTACATGAAAACTTCACTTTATACTTTTTTATATACATTATAATGATCATACTATACTTCACAATATAATGCTGACATGGTCATATTCATAATGATTATATCAAGTAAACACCACCACCATAAGTGGACCATACCAAACTACAATAATTAAGTATCAATTCAATGCTGAAAGAATGAATTAATTCAACTCACCACCTTCCCATATCCATAATCATCATCCTTTAGCTTTTCCAATACAAATTTACATAATAGAGATATTACACATAACAATATACATAAGACTAAGCCAATAATTCAACTAAATCAATGATCCATCAATACTCAATATAGATATCAACATTATAGGGAAGCCATTTAAATTCTAATACTAATCAATACATAATTCATTAGCCCAATACAATTTAAACATGAATTCAATAAGATTAAGCCATAATCAATTCACCCACATTAGAGACAAAAATAGGAATTCATCTAATACATGGGTTCATAGAGTTTTTGATCTGAAAACATTCACTTAACATCAATTACTTCATAAAACATTGATTTAAATCCTTTCATGCAAGAACTCATGCTTTCAATTCAAAGTAAAACTTTATAGTTTTAGAAAGACTTCAAAGCCTTTGGAATTTGAATCAAATGGAAGAAGAATCAAGTATGAAACATGTACCTTTTATTGAATAAAATCCACAAATTTGATGGAGTAATCAATGAAGAAATCCAATTCTAGCTTCAGCTTGAGTTCTAGCTTCAATGGAGTCTTGAGAGTGTTTTTCTTGGGTATGAGGTTTTGATTTTTTTTAAAGTGAATTCTAAATTAGGTTTTAGGCTTATAAACTAACTTAAATTACCTAGAAACGCCAAAAATAACCTCTCATGACTTAATTATATCGCTAGGTGAATTTCCCAAAACACCCCCAATTTGGCTGAGACCGGCAGAAAAATTGCAGGGCTCAATCGACGGATGCCACCTATGAGGCGTCGACCAATCGACGGATCATCCTGTTGGTCAGTGGTTTGGTCAGAGACTGTAAAAATTGGGGATAATATCCCACAACTAAGTG
>JAKWJD010001755.1:56388115-56433115 GCA_027705065.1 Solanum peruvianum | reverse complement strand
TATGTTATGTGAAGTTGGATATTAGTCATGGTTCTTGTTGGGTTACTTGATTGGTAAAATTTATGGGGATTTGCTTGGTCATTGCTATTGTTAACTTAATGAGGGTTCATGGGTAATTGTCTTGCTTTGATTATGTTGAAATAAACTCTTATCTATGATTGTTGCTATTATGACTGGATGATAATGTTGTTTGATTAAGTGTCCAATTTTATGATATGCATGATGACTTGACTAGACTTAGTATTGTTGGTATTATAGTGTATATTCTTTGGACTTAATGAATGTGCCTAATTGATTGGTATGGTCTTATTGAATGTACATAAGGTTTTCTATAACTATCACATCCGGGTTTAGCACCCTAGACGTAACCAGTGTCTTCGTCCTCTTTGAAGACTAGGACTAGCCTCTTAGACTTACATCATCACATTCATCAATCGAAAATACGGAAGAATTAAAAATTTTTCATTAACATCTACTTCAAGGTTTATATAGACCTCTACATACATATAATATATAGTCGTATCGAGTATACATAGACCCTTCGTATAGAAAAGTTACATAGCCTTCTACTTTTATTGCACATTCATATATAAAAGATAAAATAAAGTCTCAATGATTGTCTCATCTCATACCATCTAAACGATTATCACAATATGGGAATATCCCTACATCAGAGGTAAATAATCCACATATAGGCTTATACAAGTCGTACACAACGGAAATTAGAATGAAATTAAGAGTCTTAAACCCTAACAAAGTAACTTCATTCATAGCATGATAATTGGCATCGCCTCGGAAAGTGAGGACCTACCCTGTAACATTCTGAAAAATGTACATGTCTAGTGAAGAGCCTATTAAGTTCTAAGAATAGGTATTGGGGTACATAGGCATCCCAATGCCCGATATTGAGAAATATTGGGCATATCATAGAATATTGACTAAAAGATGATAGACAATATCTATGTATTAAAATACAATTAGGTTCACATGCCCCAATCCAAGCTTGTTTAGGAATTGTACCTGTAATGAAGACGCTAAACTAAAATTAATATGCCAACCTTCACACAGTAGGTACGAGACATTCAACTGTCAAGCCTAGGTACCATACTACATGATCATTTAAAATGATCATGTAGAGTAATCAGTTCCCTAGAATATAGTGAGGATCCTTGGGACAACAAGAAGTGAGCAGCAACACATGCGCAAGGACATGTGCAACCCATGTGCAAGCACATGTTCCAGAATTCGGTTAGGGTGGTTAGGGCGGTTAGGGGCAGGCACACATGTGGGGGTAAAGACATGTGGGGCTGAGATTCCTAACAAACTCTAGGATCTAAATAACTTACCTAACAAGATAACTAACCTAGGACTAACCGAAATAGACTAACTAGTGCACCCGACAATCTAAGACCTAACCGAGTGATACTAACCTAGTAATTAATTCAAGAAACATCCTAGTACCTAACCTAGGATGGTCCAAAAGGTTTGGTTATGGTCCTAGTGACTTAGGGGTACTTTAGAAATTACCCTAGGTCACTTAATTAATTAAATTTACAACTTAATTAATTAATTTAAATGGGCAAACCGAAATCCTTACACTAGACAAGTGACTAACTAAGAAACAGCGTAGTACCTAACCTAGGAATGGTTGAAAGGGTTGGTTATGGTCCTAACAACTTAGGGGTACTTTAGTAATTATCCTAGGTTACCTACTTAATTAAATTAGCAACTTAATTAATTAATTTAAATGGTCAAACTGAAATCCTTACACTAGACAAGTAACTAACTAAGAAACATCCTAGTACCTAACCTAGGATGGACCAAAGGGTTAGTTATGGTCCTAACAACTTAGAGGTACTTTAGTAATTACCCTAGGTTACCTAATTAGTTAAATTATCAACTTAATTAATTAATTTTATTTGTCAAAACCGAAACCATTAAGCAATTTCTAGATTTCGGTTATGTCAAGTGTTCTTGTAATTCTAGTCAATTTAGTAGGGACGTTTTAGTAAATTAGTTAATTGATTTATTAATTAAGTTAATTAGTCTAAGTTAAATTACTAAATATTAAGTTCCTATACCTATACTCACGAACATTAACTGAGAAACGCACTACTAGAAAGCAGTAAAGAAATGCAAGAAAAGCAAAAGTTCTCCTTAGGCGATTTGAAGAAGTTCTTCAAAGTTTTCGTGAAAAAGCGCAAGGTGATCTTCGTAGATTCAATTATACAATAAAGTGTGGGTTTTGTATCCTGTAATTCTTTCTCTAAGAGGCTTTTCAAACATTTTTTCAATCAAGAATATCGAAACTAGGGTTGTTCCCAATGAATCACATGTTCATCTCCCTAGTTCTCCTAATTTCCGATTCTTGCAAGTTGTATGATGTGAATTTCGAGCATGTAGTTGGTATGTGGTGTTAACTGATTATTATGGTTATACTTCCATGATTTTATTGACCAATAAAACCTACATGTTATATTAGCATACTTAGGGTGTTATCTACATAAACGTTAAGTGTTGTAATGCCTACTTGTGTTTGAGAAGATGAAATTGTTATAAGTGTTCAATTGAGTTGTCTCATATGGTAATTTAAGTTTAAAAGTTGTCTTTTTTAGCATGATAGTTTATCATAATGTATTTATGAAGTGATTGGGATGGCTAGTGACATCGTTATTACAAGTATCTATGAAATTTAATTTATGTGCAACAAATTGGTAGCAAAACTATTTCAACAACAATTTATTTCAAAAAATATGTAAAGTCGTACCAATCTCTATATCAATGAACTCATAACATAGGGTATTGCAATCTATAGTACAAGTCCCAACATACCCTATCCACACGAACTTGTGAACGCAATAGATTGTATAAGTAGTTATAACTTTCATAGATAATTGTACAAAACTACGAATGAACGTTGAACTAGTTAAGCTGAGTAAATAAGTAACTAAAATCTTAAGTTATGAAATTGACCTAATATAGAGTGTTAAAATAAGTGAGACAAGTATGAATGACACTTAATCGATTACGTCTAAAATACTCACATAAAAGGGTGCCAGAGTCCCTGAGACAAGTCTCACTCGTACCATGATGATAACATAAGACCTAAGTTCATATTCATCATGCAGAGAAAGGTATGACCAGTCATCCATAGAGTTAAGTAAATCTAATAACTAGAAGCAAGCTTCCATAATTTTTGAGTCAAACTCTAAGAGATAAGAAATTAAAGTAAATTTGAGCTTAGCACCGATAGACTAGCAACGAGATTGCGCATTACATGTAACTCTCATGAGACGAGGCTACCACCAAGGTGGAAAATTAGTCTCCGTATGTCTCCTATTTTTTGAACTATATTTTCCAGCATAGGGGTACTAGTGGGTGGAAGCCTCCGCCCAAGAATACTAGCAGTTCGGTTTCACTTTGGCCGATGATTTACCTTTTTTTTGGTGTGAGAAAGACACCAGATTTCATGTTTATCTCACATGATCTATGGTGGTTATAGCTCAGGAATGTATCCTGTTCATTTCAGCTCTGAACCCCTCTTTTCGGTGTGGGCAAGACACTGACTTGGTTGCACTTTAGCTGGTGAACCCCCCTTTTCAGTGTGGGGTAGACATAGAACTTGGTTCACCTTAACCGGTGAATCACCTCTTTTTGGTGTGGGGGAGACACTAGATTTCATGTTAGCTAGGATGATCTACTTCTGTTAATGCTAAAGAATTCTTTAAAGAAAGTAAGAAAGAATGAAATTAGCATGTTCACAGTGAACAACAAATCAAAAAAGTAGAAACGTTAATTCAAAGTGAACTAAGAAAGTAAGATCTCAAGAATATCAATCACCAATTTTGATAAGAATGAAGTCTTAACAAGTTATGGGTATAGCCAATAAATATTGTCTTATAATGACTTCTTATATTATGCCAATAAAGGGGAGGAAAATGTAATGACTAATCAATGCCCCAATATCCTTATACTATGCAAAAAACCACAAAATGGGCATAACTAATAAAGATTGACTTATAAAGACTTGTGTCAATTTAACAATAATAGAAGATATAACTTGTAAGTAAGGTAGCCAAATCATTTATTGAGTCTTTTTGATTACTTACTCAATTCATTGTAGGTATGAGACAATAATGAATCATTGCACCGGTAAGTAAGGCATAAGATTAAAGGAGATCATTGAATTACACAACAGAAAGAACAAAAGACTGAAAATTAATCTAAAGTGTCGGAAAAGGAGCTCTCGGCTTAGAGGGAGCAAAAATGTAAACTTCCATTTAAGTTGTTCTAAAATTATGATCATGATTCCAAGGTATTATGTTCATATAGAAAATGAGTTGTATGCCTTAATTGCATGAGAACATGTCATAATCATAGCATAATCAGAAGTAACGATTTAAGAAAGTAAAGAGACTTAATTTTCCAGAAACGACATGTTGCTTTAGGAAGAGCTTTCCTTGATCATGCATAGTCCTTATGTATTATGTGCATGAACCCATACTTAGTACAAGTGTGTACTAACCCTACATATTATTACTATTTTTATAGGTGCAGGTTCTAAAGAAGATTGAAGACTCGACGAAGCGGTTTGGATTAGCGATCTCCAGACTTTGGTAGGTCCTTTTGTGTTAGAGGATAATACTCTTATTATTCTAGCTTAATAAATTATATATAGATAGTGGATGTAGTCCCTAGCGTTTCATTTCAAACATTTGTTCAAGCGTTTGTAATAAGGCCGAGTGTCAAACTATTATTATTATTATTATGATTCTCTATTTTGATTGGTTAATCTTTAATAGATGGTTGCTTTATTTTGAGCTTATTAGAATATCACTCTTAGACAGTATCATATGAAGTCTATGTACACTTCATTAAGTATTAAATTTGTTTAAATTTTCTGCAAATTTAACTGTATGATTGTGATGAAATCTAAGAAGAGACTTGTGCGCGACCTCTGAGAGGTTAACGATGCCGGTTGATTTCGGATTCTAGAATCCAGGTGTGACATACCCACTTGGATGAAAGAAGATATCCAAGCCTTCAACAAAGTCGCCTTCCGACCCTTAACAACCGAACCTAAAATGTTGGGGGAAAGGGAAGAAAATGGGGTTAGTACTCCACATGTACTAAAATGATACCATATGCATATATAAGACCAAAACGTGCTAAAAAGAACATTTGGTTAAAGCATGACAATTTACCTCTTTTAAAGACTTATGCACAATTACCAAATTATACCAATCATTTAGATATGTTCAACAAGTCAAATAAATCATATACATATCGATCATAATTTAATCCATAATCTCATATAACTCTATCACCAAGTAATAGCATCATAACATGAATAAGAGTTTATCACATAAATAGCAAAGTAAGACACTAATTACAAATCCTCATAATGTGAGCAAGTGCAATGATCAAGCAAATCTTACTTAATCAAGAAACACAACAATAACCATAAATAGTACCATACTTCAAATAACTTTGTCTTCATCCACTCATAAATTCATACTTTTACTTTAGAACAACCACCAATTGCATGTTCATAATCATCATAACTATAATACAGAGTCACTTACATTTATCATCATCTATGTATATAATATTAACTTCCTAAAGCTCCTATCAAGGCAAACTACTGCAAGGCATAGGTAGAGTCCCATACCCCTACCTAAGCTAAGTCAAACCCCTCAAGTCACATTAGTTAGTTTATAATTCATTAATTCATTTTAGTTTAGGGAACCCTTGCCTTAACCGACATAGACCACATGAGCTAAATATGGAATTTGGTGTCGTAAAACCTTACACCGATGGAAAGTGGTCTACCGGTCAATTTAAGACCTAATATAAACATAGATTTCTAGGTGGATCCACTATCTAGTATATTATGGTGGAAATAGAGTTTGAGGAACTAAGATATAGGTATTCCCTCTACATACCATATGGTACTCGGGGCCTCACTAATGGGAATCATTGGATGAGTATCCCTCAAAGGGTAGTCAACATCACTACAATTCAACCCACTAGGGAAATTCATCATCACACAAATATAAACAATAAGATAACAAGGCCAAGAGCATCTCTATAACGCAATTCAACACTAAATTATAGTCTAAGATAAGATACAAAAGCAACTTCACAATATGCTTTTTGCCCTAGATCACATCTTAAGAATTGACATAATAGGCCTATAATTCATCTTGATTTATTCATAACAACACTATAATATAGTAATCTAATCAATAACTAAATCAATTGCAAGATCACAACACAATATAGGTCTAGATTACCAACTAGGGTTAGGGGTTGACCATTAACAAGTACTACAATTAAGTTAATATACATATCAATCTACTCAATTCACCCTAAATAAACCACTAAAAACTCAATTTGCAACTTCAATTTCGTAATTGAATGAAACCCATAAGAAACTCAACTTTTGAAAACTATTTTTTAAGGAACCCTTTGAGGAAATAGTCTCAAAGGTGAATAGATCCCATACCTTAATGTTATGATGAGAATTGAAGATGAATCCACCCTTTTCTAGCGCCCAATTCACCTCCCAAAGTTAGATTTTATAGAGTCTTCCAATTAGAGAGAGAATGAAGAGTTTGATTTTTAGAGTCTAATTAGTTTAATTAGGGGTTGGGGCTTTTATATTGGTTTTTAGTTAGTTAAGTAGTCACCCCCTAACCCCTAATTACTTAATTAATAAAAACACTTACCACTTAAAATGTTATAGAATTTGACCCCTCACAAACAGAACTCGAATCGACAGGCCACCTATGAGTCGACGGACCCTAACCCCTCCGTCCTACACTTCATCGATGAGTTCAGAGACTTGTGAAGGCGGAGGCTTCCTCACCATGGACTAGTGTGGGACAACGCAGGCATCAACGGTCCGTCACTCCACAATGGGTCGTTGGTTGCCTCGTTGATCACCACTTCTCAGGCAGTGTTTTCAAACACCCTCAACGGTCCTCCTCAAGGGTCCTTGGTTGGTACTTGGGGATTTGAACCCAAAATGTGTGACCATGAAGCATCCCTAACACGTTTTACACATAAATTACCAAATTTTGTATAATTCCAATTCTTAAATACTAGTCAAACAAACTAAGACACACTAGCACCCTTGTGAACCAACTTTCGGGACGTCATGGATGTTCTTAAATGTTTTGGTTCTTAAATACCATAACTGACCTGAATTAATTTAAATTGTCTTAAAAACAATGCTTAGACCTTCTTGTCCCTATGTTAGGATTTACGACACATCTTGAAATTTCAAAATGTTACAATAACACCCTTCAAATGACTAAGGTGAATATAGATCCTAACATGGTTTTAATGATGGTATTAGGTCCTAAAATTGTCAAAATGTGGTATTGAGTTAGTGTCTAGTGTTTCAGGCGGTTTCAAAGTGAAACATCAAGGGACGACCACGACGTTCGAAGACTAAGTGACCTATGTGCCTCATATATGGTTATGTGACTAATCGTGTATTTAATGAGTTAATGAGGTCATTATATGATTTATTATAGTGTTTAGAGGTAGTGTGTCAAGTTTCATGAAGTTTTGAGGTCAAACGTCCAATAACGTCCATGATGTTCGAAAGGTTTACCTTGAAACTACCTTTGTGTCTTGGCATATTTTGTCGAGTTTATGTGTTAGTTTTGGATGAAATTCATGTGAGAGGTCCTAAACTTGTATACAAACATATTTGGATTGGAAATGTCTGGGGATTTTTTCCCCACATGAATTTCATCCTCTCACATGATTTTTGGTTAAGTGCTTCAAAGAATGATATGCTATACGTGATAAAGTAAAGTATGTGGTGTTTTGTTTTGGTAGACTTGTGTCCCTTACTTGATACATATATGGATGATATGTGAATACGACATGTCTTGACTAGGTAGTCTTAGTTCACCGTTGTCATGTATGAATGAATGATATGTGTGACCTTAGATGATGCTAAGAAGGTCGTACGTGGAACCTTAAACCTACTTGTAAGGTTATGAATGTTGAAGTCGAAGATCCGCAATGGTATTCTTCATGTAAATTATGATAGACTTAGGGTTGTTTGGCTGGAACGACATCATATCATCCATAGGAAAGTCATGATGAGCTATTTTAGTCGCCATTGAAAGGTAGACCTAGTGGACCTCTTTGGTAGGGTGAATGTGATTGGGTTATCAACTAGATATGAAACCCCTTTATATGAACCTTTAGTGTCAATTACTCTATCAAAACAAAGGCTAGCACCGAGTGATTATGTCATGGGAAGTAGCTCTACTTGAGAAGGATACTAGAGTGCATATAACTCTACTTGAGAATGGGACTAGAGTCCATAAAATCCCTTCATATTCCTTTACCATGTGCCTACATGGGATGTGTCCTACTTCTACCCTTGAAATTAGAACAACCTTATCGGAGTAGGTGAGAACTCTGGATTTCATGTCTAGCTATCATGGTCTATGTCAGTTATTGCCTATTCTCATCATATGGAACCTACTAGCATTAGAGAAGTTATATAAGGTTTAGGTGGTTGTATGAGACGCTACCTAGACATTGCACAATAGGCTTTGAAGGTGTTATTTAGAGTCCCTAGGTCTTGTCCAAGACCATTACTTGAATGTCCTTATGTGATGAATGAGTCTTAAATGAACTAATGAATGTAATTACTTAATAAAGCATGCTAAATGAGTAAGTACTTATTTAGAGTAGTTAAGGGTTGTCTAGTTAAGGTGTGAAGGGGGCATAGGAAAGGTCTCTTCGTATCATACCTAGATAAGTCTTAATAATGACTCTAGTTAGGGAAGATGTTGATTATGTGGACATGATCTAAGCCTTAGGTAGTCTTAAAAATTAGCTAGGTAACTTTGGAGAGGCCAATCATGGACTTTATCTTTTTGACTTACTTAAGCAAGTCTTTTGATAACCTTTGGGTGGAGAATGTCTTATTATCTGTATTTGATGTATTGCAAGAGAATGATTCTATTTTAGGCAGTGGATTTGATCTCTTAAGTGTGTGTGTAAGGGATTGTATGTACGATCTATCTTTGTCATACTCAAGTGAGTCTTAGGGTAGATCTTAGTGAGGGGTTTTCATGCTTGAAAGTACCTCTTGTGAAGTTGTGAAACTTCAAACAGTGAAGTTATTTCACTGTTACTAGGCATGAGTTCACTATAATGTTGATGAAAATGTACTAAATTGCTTAAATGTTATATTATGTGTTTCTAAGTTGTTAAATGTTATTATTATGATTATGGTATGATATTTAAATGAAAAGATGCATATTTCTAATAAATATCCGTTTTCATGATTTTATGCATTATGCCATACTTAGTACATGTAGTTGTACTAACTCTCCATGCTTTTATCTATCTCTATAGTGGTTGGTAGGTGAAAAACATTTGGGAAGCAAGACTTGGATCGTAGCATCATTCAAGTGAAGTTGAAGTATGTCTAGATGTCTTTTATTTCTTTTAAGAATTGTAATAGACTAAGTATTTCTATATTCGTATTGTATGAGCCGTGTCCAAAGTATTCTTGTGTCTATGATTTGATGAAATGAGACTTAGTATTTCCTATGAGTTTTATATGAAAATGTTTTTAAATTCTTACAGAATATTTATGAAAAGTTTTAATACCTTACTACTTTTCACATGTTTATATGCGATGAACGATACGGAAGAGCTTGTACAAGACCTCCAACAGGTCAAGTACGCAGGTTGTATTCCGAGAATGCCATATCTTCTAGGGTATTGTTTTGGGTCGTGACAGTTTCAGAGGTTAAAATACCATTTTTCATGAAAGGTCCCCTTTAAGCATGTTTTCATGATATGTGTGCATATGGTCTCATACTTAGTACAAGTGGTGTGCTAACCCCATTTTTTCCCCCAACATTTTAGTTTCCGGTCGGTGAAGGACTTTTTGGAGATGACATTGAAGAAAACTTGGATTTCTTGATTATCCAAATAGGGCAGGTCCTTACTTTCCGAGGGCGATGCCACAATCAAGCCTATGATGTTCCTTTAGTTTTAAGACTCTTATGTTTCTTTCCTTTCATTTGAGTACTAAACATTGTATGGCCTATATGTGGTCTTATTGTATTGATGCATGGGCTAGGCCCAATTTGATGTACTCTTGTTAGATGGTTATAAGATGAGACGACGATTTGGAGACTATGTTATATTCTATATATCTATGGGCAATAAAAATAGAAGACTAAATAATCTTCTTATACGAAGGGTCTATGTACACTTGATATATATATCTATGTGTATGTAAAGGTCTATGTAAACCTCTGAGTAGAAGTAATGAATAGTTTCAAAATTATCCGCTAAATTTGACCTATGAATGTAATCATGTAAGCTAAGAGGCTAGTCTTAGTCCTCAAAGAGGATAACGACATCAGTTACATCTAGGGGGTATTCCCGGATGTGACACACTTCCTTTTGCAGGATTGAGCCTCATCAATGGACTCAGCAGGACGGCTAGAACGACTCCTCTTACCACGAGCAGAGGTGGGATGAGGTTGTGTTTTTACAAGTGCCTTGATCAAGGCCTCAATGACAATATCTTTAGCCAACACTGTATGTAGGCTCTCAGTGAGAACTCGACACTCATGAGTGATCAGTCGGGACATCACCCCCATCTCATTAAGCATCTTTCCATATTGATATACTTGCCATTGACCCTCGACACACCATCTATTTGGTTCATCGGCCACTGGAGAAGGATAATCCGTTCTTTGTGCTAGTGCTACTTCCAATCTATTAGGCTCATTAGACGAGGTTTCTTATTCATTGTCACCCGATCCTTTGGATCCCTTAGATATGGAGCTGGAATTATGGGCCGGATCGTACCCTAAAGAATGGTCGGACCTAAAGCCTGAAGTGGTGGCTAAGTCGAAGCCAAATATGGAGCCATCTTCAGAATTAGAAGCAGCCCAGTTGGTGACCCGATTAGTGTGCGCTCCTCAATAGACTGGCTGGCAGTGACTATATTAGGATTCACCTTCCAAAGGGTTCCACTAGTGGCTCGAGGTGCAGTGGGTGATTCCCTTGTGCCTGGAGGAATGTAGGTTGTGTCCCTTTCAAAATCTTTCCCTTCATCAATTACCCGGAGGGTTAGAGTGGTTGACTTGGATTTTGGCCTCTTTGTGTAGACAACTTGCCACTTGGGAGCCACAGTACCTTTGGAGGCGTTATTCGTACCAAAATAGACTAAAGACACATTGGAAATAATTATAGGATGAACAAAGAACAAAAACAAAAAATAAAAATTTTGTGACAGTGGCTTAATTAAGGTCCATATTTGTGACTATTTTCACATTTTCCTAGTCCACTTATGCACTTTCACATATGATATGCTAGTTCATCATTCTTAGATTTCCAATTTTGCAATATTTACAATTATTTGAAGAAAACTATGTAACCCTAAGTCGAAACTTACAATTAGATGAAAATACACATTCTAGGGGTGGTTGAGTTAGACACAACCAGAACCCATCATACTAAGGGTGTGCACAATTTTATATTTTAGCACGATTTTCCAATAAAAATCCCCACAGTCAATATTTAACTCACGACTTTTTATATTTGATCCATGAATCAAAATTCAAAGTGAGGGGAAGTCGTATTACCTTTCAAGAAATCAAGAGTGGTGTGATTGTGTGAAAATACTATGATTTACGACCACAAAAAGTTTTATTCCCGCACCTAACCCGGACACAAAACTTTTAGGAATGAGATGGGGGAAAAATTGGTAAATAGGAAGTTGAAATGTTAGGGGTATGTGATGTGGGTGGTTGATAGAAGTGAAAGAGTGATTTGGGGAGTGATTGAGGGGAGTTGAAAAGGGAAGAAATAGTTTTGGTATCTATAAATAGACATGGGTTTTTTAAATGAGGAATCTGGATGGGGTTAGCAGGCTGGAGCGTTAGATCCACGAGACCCCGTAGATGGTCCATGGATCAATTGACGGTCCATCAATTGGGACTTTCGATCACTTTATGACTTAAAAAATATTAGAGACTTTTCTGGGATCTACGATCACCATTCAAGGTTCGTTGATATGTTGATGGACCGCCTATGGCTTCCATATATTTCTGCACCAGACCATTCCTGTTGATTTTGCCTTTTGCTCCTGCATAGGTAACAAAACTAGGCCATTGTTTTATATTTGCGGGACACTTTTTAGACACAGACACTGTACTAAATCTGGCCAACACTAACACCAACCCTTGGCAACTAACTTATTTGTTACATGAAATCAAATAAACAAAAGGAAATTACTGAATAGGAATTATAAACCTATAGTTTGCTAGATTTTAAACCTTGGGTTGCCTCCCAAGTAGTGCTATATTAAATGTCGCGGCACGACACAAGTCTCTTGATTACTTAGACTTCATCAAGATAATATGTCTCAATCACTTGTTGCACACTTTAAGCATTTCCTGGGTAAAGCTTGATCCTTTGTCCGTACACCTTGAATCATGTTCCTTCACTATTGTGCAGCTCCACCGCTCCATGTGGGAACACTTGTTTGAGTAAAAATGGTTTGGAACACTTATAATTGAGCTTGCCAAGAAATAAGTGCAACATATAGTTGAATAGAAGCCAAGGGCTCCAGCTACAAAATCTCATTTGCAATCATTTTATCATGGTACTTATTCATATTCTCTTTATACAAGGCTGGACTTTTGTAATATTTTATGCGAACTCATATACGAAATTCAAGTCGGTTACCCTTTGAGTTGAAGTGGCACGCTATCCAAGTTAAGCTTCTTCACTTCCTACATGGCTTTATGCTCTAATTCTATTGACAAGTGGTAAGAATTCCCACATACAAGTTGGTATGGAGACATACCAATGAGAGTCTTGTGGGCGGCGCGGTATGCCCATTGAGCATCATCAAGCTTCCTCCACCAATCCGTTCCATTGGCATTCACAGTCTTTGCCAAGATTTGCTTTATCTCTTTGTTGCAGACTTCGACTTGCCCGTTGGTCTATGGATGGTAAGGATTGGCTATATTATGGCGGACACCATAATTCTCAAGCAATGTGTTAAACAACTTATTGCAAAAGTGAGAACCTGCATCACTGATAATTGCCCTTGGGGTTCCAAATCTTGAGAAGATATTCTTTTTCAAGAATGCAGTGACACTCTTTCCTTTATTGTTAGGGAGCGCAAGTTCTTACACCCACTTCGATAAAATATCCACCACAACAAGAATATACTTCATCTCATATGAAATTACAAACGCACCCATAACGTCAATTCCCCATACATAAAATAACTTGATTACCATGATCGGGTTCATCGGGAGCTCTTTCCTCTTTGAATTACCCTCTCTTTGGCAATGGTCAAAAGACTTCGCAAATATATGAGTGTCCTGGTGGATGGTTGGCCAATAATATCCACACTGTAGAATCTTATGCGTAGTGAGAACAAAACTATGATGCCCACAAATTATTGATGAATGACATGCCTTAAGAACACTCAACATCTCAACTTCGGTCACATAACAATGAATAATCCCATCAACACAACTACGATATAGGTATGTCTCACCCCCAAAGAAATTTTTGACATCATGCATGAACTTCTACCTTTGGTGAAACGACAGATCCGGAGGTATCACATATCTTGCCAAATAGTTGGCAAAGTCAGAAAACTAAGGAATGAGGTCATGGGAAACAGCCAATACTTTTTCATCGGGGAATATATCATTGAACTCACCCTTGTCACCAAGATCGCGTAACGCTTCATCCTCCAATCTAGACAAGTTATCAACGACTTGTTTCTCAGTCCCCTTAGAGTCTTATTATTACAACAACAACACCATCTAATGAGTCGTGTCTTTGCATCCTTTTTGGCCATCAAATACCTCAATGTTGAATGATGAGTGTGGACTATGACCATAATACCAAGAAAATAAGAGCGAAATTTCTCAAGTGCGAACACCACGATGAGAAGCTCTTGTTCCATAACTGTGTAATTATTCTGGGCTACATTTAGGGCTTTGCTTGTGTAGTAAATAGGGTGCATTATCCTCTCACATCTTTTCCCTCATACCAGGACAAGTGCTACCCCATTAGCATCACACATGACTTCAAAGGGTTCCCTTCAATTTGAAGCATAAATTTTTTATTAAACTCTTCAAATGTTATCATACATACATCAACAAAGTTAAATTTTTCCTCCTTAAGAAGCTTGCTCAAAGGGTGTGCAATTTTTGAAAAACCTTTGATGAACCTCTGGTAGAAGCCTACATACCCTAGCAAAATTCTCACACCTTTTATTGATATAGGTGGAGGAATCTTTTATATTACCTCCACTTTGGCCTTATATACCTCAATACCTTTTTTTTCCCAGAAATCCAGTGTCCCAATATTATACCATCTTTTACCATAAAGTGATACTTCTTCTAATTTAGAAAAAAATTGCAATTCTCACACATTTTCAGTAGCTTAGCCATGTTTTCCGAGTATCTATCAAAAGAGTCACCAACCACTGAGAAATCATCCATGAACACCTCAGTAGTGTCCTCGACCATGTCGGAGAAAATCAAAATCATGCAATGCTGGAAGGTTACCGGAGCATTGCACAACCCATATAACATGTGTTTAGAAGTGAAGTTCCTATAAAGGTAAGTGAAAGTGGTTTTCATTTGATCCTCTGGGGCTATAGAGATTTGATTGTAGCTCGAATACCCATCTAGGAAGATGTACTATCCCTTACGTGCAAGCCTATCCAATATCTGATCCATGAAGGGCACATGAAAATAGTCTTTCTCTATCCAAGCATTCAACTTACAATAGTTCATGCAAATTCTCCATCAGGTCACTGATCGCATCGGACAAGCTCATTGCTTTTATTTGGGACCACAATAATCCCATCCTTCTTTGTAGCACACTGAACAGCACACCCAACTACTGTCTGCAATGGGTAGATGACTCCAACATCCAACCATTCAATAATCTCCTTGTTCACCACCTCTTGCATTGGCAGATTCAATATTCTCTGGTGTTTGATACTTGTCTTATGTACGACATGAGCTGAATTTTGTGAGAAAAAATATTGGATGGGATTCCGAGAATATTTGCAATAGTCCACCCAATACCTCACTTGAACCTCTTCAATATTGACATCAAATACTCGACTAGTTGCCCGCTAAGATCTCGTGAAATAATGACTGGAACTGTATCATTTATGACCAAGAATGGATACCTCAAATGTGGGGATAGGTCCTTAAGTTCCAATTTAGATGCCTCTTCCACAAATGGTTTTGCTGGTGGAGTCTCACCACTTTTCATATACAAATCCAACTTCTTAGTCTTTGGAAGATATTCATACCTATTAAATGTTGCCACCAACTCGTTATACCCTTCAATAAAATCACTCTCAAAGTTCATTATCACCATTGCTAATGCCTTGACACCCAGTCTTCCCTTGAATTGCGTCTTTGAGGCACCATCGCTTCTAAGAGTTATAGCAGATACCGTTTAGAGCTCACCACTCTGCTTCATGGACCTACAATTATCAAAATTCGCTTATTCATGGTTAAGTCTGAACTTCATCTGCCCTTTTTCCATGTTAACCAAAGCAAGCCCCATGGTAAGGAATGGTCTCCCAAGAATAATGGGAACCTCAAAGTCGACCTCACATTCAAGAATAACAAAATCGATCGGATAGATGAATGACTCCACTTTCACTAGCACGTCATGGCGCACTCCAATAGGCCTCTTTCCATGTTAAACCGCATCATAGTTGGATTTATATCACATCATCCCACCTTTTTGTAAATAAACAAAGACATGAGATTAATGCTAGCACCAAGATCACACAGTGCCTTGGCAAAGCGCAGCAGCCCAATGGTACAAGGGACAGTGAAAGTGCCAGGATCTTTCTTTTTCTACACAAGGGATCTTATAACTATAACACTACAATGTTGCAATTTAACATCATCCTCAAAACTCACAAATATATTATTTGTAACCATATCCTTCATAAAATTTGCATAACCACACATTTGCTCTAGAGCTTCCATCAATGGAATATTGCTGAATAGCTATTTTAGCATAGTGATGAACCTCTGGTACTTTCCTTCATCGGTCTTGTTTGCTAATATTTGAGGAAATGGAGGTGGAGAACTGGGCAGGGAACCACTTTCTCTGTGACCACCTCCTCTTTCTTAGTAGCATTCTTATGTTTTTCACTACCCTCTATCACCTCAGTATTTTTTCTAGTATAAATATCAACCCCAGACGACATAGGTGTATCAATGGTTTGCTTTCCCCCTCGAGTGGTGACTACCGTAAAATGCCCATCATTTTTTTGATTCTAAATGGTGTTGCTAGGAGTAGTTCCTTGTTGCGGTGGGTTCACAGTGGTAGACAACTGATTCATATGTAGGTCAAGATACTTTCTTTGACATTGCCTAGGCATCACCTTTTTGACTAATACTGGATAAATTTTTCCTCATCTCCTTCAAATTCTCATCAGTCACATCAAACTCACTCATCATATTTGCATTATATCCTCAATTAGCACTAGGTTACCCCGACATCCCTAGGGGCAGATTCCATGTTTTTAGGAGGAACATAACGTCCAACTCGCTCAAATCTGTTACCATAGTTGTTTTAGTTGAAATTGTTGTCGCAATTGTAGTTCCCATACTTGACATATTGGCCCTCTCGGTTGTAATTCCCATAGTTCCCACCTTGGTTTCCTTGACCCTGGAGCTAATTATCTGTAACGACCTGTTTAGTCGTTTTGAGCAACAGATTTTATTTCTGGAAAAACTGGCTGGGACGACGGATGTAACGACGGACCGTCGTGGTCACGACGGCCCGTCGTGGAGGTTTCGTTCCATGACACTTAGAATTCTGAAATTGGATACTGAAAATCGACTCTCTGTAAATTGTGATGGACCTGCAGGACGTGTCGTCACATCCACGACGAACCGTCGTGAGCTCCCGTTGCAAAACACTTCAACTTTTGGGAATTTGGTACAAGAAACGAGTTTCTGACCGTCGGACGGAGGTGCAGGATGGACCGTCACAGGGTGACGGGCCGTCATAGCTCACCTGGATTTTGGGAGGCTGCGACGACCTGCGTGACGGACCGTCGCAGGCACGACGGGCCGTCACAGGTTGCGCAAATCACAGGCAGAATGGGATTTCTTCACACGTTTTAAGGGACGTTTTGGACTATTCTTTCCTTAATTATAAAGATTGAGGGTTTATATTAATAACTCAAATCCTTGAGGGATAAAAGAGGTAACTTTGGGTTAATTAGTGGGGTTTTATTGTCCTCTTTTACACTTAATTATATGTTAATTAGGGTAAGAGAAAGAGGGTTTGAATAAAAACAATAGAAAGAACAAGAGAGAAAGAAAGGGAGATCGAACGAGAGAGGAGAAATGAAGAGGAATAACAAAGCTTGAGGATTAGCTTGATTGATCAATTCTTCGGTGGAGGTAGGTTATGGTTTTCATGCTACTTTAATAAACTCTGAATAGTGAATGATATGTGTTGATAGTATTGTAAACCCTACTATATGCTTAATTGTATGCTTTCATGATTATGATTATGTGATTTTGATAACACATGATGAAGCTTATTGAATCCCAAATCTTGAAAGAAACTTTAATCTATGAATTAATGATGATGCCTTGGTATAAAAGAAGGCTTGATGAATTAAAGTAATGGATTGATGATGCCTTGGTATAGAGAAGGCTTGATGAATGGATAGAATGAGTTAGTGGATCGGAGTGTCACGTTCCGACACATAGTATTAAGATTAGTGGATCGAGTGTCACGTTCACACATAGTATTAGTGGGACGGTGTCACGAACCGACAGTAGAATTAGGGGATCGGAGTGTCACGTACCGACACATGTAGGGGATCGGAGTGTCACGTTCCGACACATATAGGGGATCGGAGTGTCACGTACCGACACATAATAGGGGATCGGGTGTCACGAACCGACATGTAGAATTAGGGGATCGGAGTGTCACGTACCGACACAAGAGGAAGAAAGATAATGAATCTTGAAAGATGATAAAATATACTCAATCTAATAAACTTAGTTCCCAAATGAGTATGGTATTGAGGCTTGAGTCCTCATGGATGAACTTGGTGGTATTTATTGATGATTTAATACTTGTTGTTGCTACATGTTGAGTATTGTAGTTGATTTACATTATTATGGATATATACTGTTCCCTATTTTGAGTTGGCCGATGATATCTACTCAGTACTTGTGGTTGTACTGACCCCTACTTTTATGTTTCTTCTTTGTTATTTGTGTAATGCAGCAAACGTTCCGTCAACTTCAACTCAACAGTAGATCTAGCCAGTCTTCACTTCATCAAATTCAGGGTGAGCTAATGCGTCTAGCTTGGACTGGGTCTTCTTCTTCAAGTCTTGATGCCTTGAACTTCCGGCATGGACTAGCTAGTATTTTGTTTTAGCTTCTTAGACAGTTTTAGTTTAGAAATTTGAGATAGATGTTCTTGTGATGATGACTTCCAGATTTTGGGGATATTAATAATAGTTTTGAATCGTTTTATTTATGAGTTTAAGTCTTCCGCACTAATTTCTGTTATTATAAATTGAAATGTTAAGGTTTAGATTGGTTGGTTCGCTCACATAGGAGGGTGAATGTGGGTGCCAGTCGCGTCCCCGATTTGGGTCGTGACAAACTTGGTATCAGAGCATTAGGTTCGTTGGTCTCATCACACAAGAACAGTCTAGTAGAGTCTTAAGGAACGGTAGGGGACGCCTTTACTTTTCCTTGAGAGGCTATAAGACTTTAGGAAACTTCACTCTTTCATTCTTTCTTTCGTGCTACTACTTGAGTCCAATTGGTATCTAGGCGATACGAATTGGTATCTGACCATCTTCACTCTATTTCGCAGATGGTTAGAACTAGAGCAACGACCGCACCAGCAGCAACAACGACACAGCAAGAAACATCTGAGCCAGCCACTAGGGCTGTGGCTCGAGGAAGAGCAGCGGCAAGAGGCCGTGGTAGAGGTCGTGGAGGACGTCCTCTAGAGGAAGAGGACGAGCACCTAGCCCATCTGATGCTAGGGCAGTGACTCCTCCACCGACGAGGAGGTGATAAGAGAGGGTGAGGAAGGGAGAATGAACAAGGGCAGAATGAGGAAATGCCACCCCAACCTACCCCAGAGATGATCAACCAGTACTTGCTTATCTTAGCGGGTTATCTGATCAGGGTCAGGCACCTCCAGTGGTTTCTTCTGCACCAACACCTCCGTTTCAGAGATACGACATGCGGCTACTATGGCTCCCCGCATGGATGCATCATTGGGAATAGGCACATTTCCACGTCTGACTACTGGGCCTATTATGACAAATGATCAGCATGAACTTTTCAGTAAGTTCTTGAAATTGAAACCTCCAGTCTTTAAGGCGCAGAATCAGAGGATGCCTACGATTTCCTGGTTGATTTTCATGAGCTACTACACAAGATGGGTATAGTAGAGAGGTTTGGTGTCGAGTTCGTGAGCTATCAGTTTCAAGGGAACGCCAAAATAAGGTGGCGTTCACATGTTGAGTGTCAACCAACAGAGGCACCACCTATGACTTGGGAATCATTCTCTAGCTTGTTTATGGAGAAGTATATCCCAGGACTTTGAGAGATAGAAAAAGGGATGAGTTCTTGAGTCTTGAGCAAGGAAGGATGACGGTTAATGCATATGAGGCTAATTTTCCGCGCATTAATATGTATGCCACCAACTTTGTTTCATTCCACAAGAACGGATCCGCCGTTTTGTGAAGGGGTTGAGGTCAGAATTGCGGATTTCAGCATTACAGATAGCGGCAACGGCAACATCCTTCCAAGAGGTGGTAGACTTTGTGATAGAGGTGGAAGGAGTGAAACCAGATGACTTCACCACGACATCGACATCAAAAAGGTTTCGAAGGGAGAGGTAATGATTCTTCTCTAGAGGACAGAGAGCTCCGGAGGTCAGTCATCAGTTTGACCAATTCAGTCTTCACTACAGACTGTAGTTGGGGGTCCACCTCAGAACGGTCAACACTACTCCGAGAGACCTATGCCTGACTCCAGAGAGTGCTATGGATGTGGGGAGATTGGACATATTAGGAGGAATTGTCCAAAACAGAGTTACAGACCCCAATAGCTAGAGGTAGAGGTGGTCATGGTAGAGGCCGCTTTTCTGGAGGACGTGGTGGTCGAGGTAATGGTGGTCACCAAAACGGCAGAGGTGATGGGCAAAACGGAGCCACTACTACACAACATGGTAGGGGCAACGGACAGACAAAACGAGGGCCCATTGTTACGCTTTCCCTGGGAGATCTGAAGCGGAGGCGTCTGATGCTGTTATCACAGGTAATCTTTGGTTTGTGATTGCATGGCATCTGTATTATTTGATCCCGGATCCACATTTTCTTATGTATCTTCCTCATTTGCTAATGGTCTAAATTACATTGTGAATTACTTGACATGCCTATTCGTGTTTCTACTACTCCGGTGGGTGAGTCTGATAGTTGAAAAGGTATATAGGTCTTGTTTGGTGAATTTTGTGGGAGCAACACTTATGTAGACTTGGTTATTTTAGAAATGGGTGACTTTGATGTAATTCTGGGTATGACTTGGCTTTCTCCAATTTTGCGATTTTGGATTGTAACGCTAAAACGGTGACGTTAGCCAAGCCTGGGGCAGATCCGTTAGTGTGGGAGGGCGACTACACTTCCAATCCGGTGCGTATCATATCCTTTCTTCGTGCTAAGAAAATGGTTAGTAAAGGGTGTTTAGCTTTCTTGGCACATCTCAAGGATGACACTACCCAAGTACCCTCGATTGAGTCGGTTTCGGTAGTCTGTGAGTTTTTGGATGTGTTCCCTGCAGATCTTCCTGGTATGCCACCAGATAGGGATATTGACTTTTGTATCGATCTTGAACCGGGTACTCGCCCCATTTCTATACCCCCTTATAGAATGGCTCCCGCAGAGTTAAGAGAGTTAAAGGCACAACTTCAAGAGTTGTTGAGCAAAGGCTTCATTAGACCAAGTGCATCTCCTTGGGGTGCTCCGGTCTTGTTTGTAAAGAAGAAGGATGGGAGCTTTCGAATGTGCATAGATTACCGACAGTTGAACAAAGTAACTATTAAGAACAAGTACCCCATTCCTCGCATTGATGACTTGTTCGATCAGTTACAAGGTGCTTGTGTCTTCTCAGAATAGACTTGAGGTCCGGTTATCACCAATTGAAAATACGTGCAACGGATGTGCCAAAGACTGCTTTTCGAACTAGGTATGGGCATTATGAATTTGTGTAATGTCTTTTGGTCTTACGAATGCCCCTGCTGCTTTCATGAGCTTGATGAATGGGATTTTTAAGCCATATTTGGACCTCTTTGTGATCGTATTTATAGATGATATATGGTATACTCTAAAAGTAAGAAGGAACATGAGGGCATTTGAGAATGGTGTTAGAGTTTGTTGAGGAAGAAAAGCTTTATGCGAAATTCTCAAGTGTGAGTTTTGGCTAGATTCAGTGTCCTTCTTGGGGCACGTGGTTTCTAAAGATGGGGTGATGGTGGATCCATCTAAGATTGAGACGGTGAAAAACTGGGTAAGACCTACTAATGTGTCAGAAATAAGGAGTTTTGTGGGTTAGCTAGCTACTACCGCCGATTCATCAAGGGATTCTCTTCTATTGCTTCCCAATTGACGAACTTGACTAAGCAGAATGTTCCATTTGTATGGTCGGATGAGTGTGAGGAAAGCTTTCAAAAACTCAAGACTTTGTTGACTACCGCGCCTATCCTTACTTGCCAGTGGAAGGTAAGAATTTCATTGTCTATTGTGATGCATCCTATTCGGGTTTGGGTGCAGTGCTAATGCAAGAAAAGAATGTGATTGCTTATGCTTCAAGACAATTAAAAGTGCATGAACGTAACTATCCAACTCATGACTTGGAATTGGCCGCGGTAGTATTTGCATTGAAGCAATGGAGGCACTATCTATATGGGGTTAAGTGTGAGGTCTATACGGACCATCGTAGCCTACAGTATGTCTTTACTCAGAAAGATTTGAATTGAGACAGAGGAGATGGATGGAACTACTGAAGGACTACGACATCACTATCTTGTATCATCCGGGAAAGGCGAATGTTTGTGGCAGATGCCTTGAGTAGAAAGGCGGAAGCATGGGAAGTCTAGCTCATTTGCAAGCTTCTAGACGCCCATTGGCTAGAGAAGTGCAGATTTTGGCTAATGACCTCATGAGATTAGAAGTAAATGAGAAGGGAGGATTGTTAGCTTGTGTGGAGGCAAGATCCTCTTTTCTTGACAAAATTAAGGGGAAGCAGTTTGATGATGAGAAATTGATCCGGATTCGAGATAAAGTGTCGCAAGGAGAGGCTAAAGAAGCGACAATCGATGAGGAAGGTGTTTTGAGAATCAAGGGAAGGGTATGTGTACCCCGAGTTGATGATTTGATCACCACTATTCTGACAGAGGCTCATAGTTCCGGATATTCTATACATCCTGGTGCAACCAAGATGTATCGCGACCTAAAGCAACACTTCTGGTGGAGTAGAATGAAGCGTGATATTGTTGAGTTTGTTGCCAAATGTCGAAATTGTCAACAAGTAAAGTATGAACACCAGAGGCCCGGAGGAACACTTCAGAGAATGCCCATTCCTGAATGGAAGTGGGAGAGAATCGCGATGGATTTCGTGGTTGGTCTTCCAAAGACAATGGGTAAGTATGACTCCATTTGGGTGATTGTTGATAGGTTAACTAAGTCTGCTCATTTCATTCCGGTCAAGGTGACCTACAATGCAGAGAAGTTAGCCAAATCTACATCTCAGAGATCGTTCGGTTGCATGGAGTTCCACTCTCCATCATATCAGATAGAGGTACGCAGTTTACTTCTATGTTTTGGAGGACATTACATGCTGAATTAGGTACTAGGTTGGACCTTAGTACTGCGTTTCACCCTCAGACTGATGGTCAGTCTGAGCGAACGATTCAAGTGTTGGAGGATATGCTTCGTGCATGTGTGATAGAGTTTGGTGGCCATTGGGATAGCTTTTACTTACCTTTGGCGGATTTTCATACAATAATAGCTATCACTCCAGTATTGATATGGCTCCATTTGAAGCATTGTATGGGAGAGGTGTAGATCTCCCATTGGGTGGTTTGATGCATTTGAGGTTAGACCTTGGGGTACTGACCTCTTGAGGGATTCGTTAGATAAGGTGAAGCGCATTCAAGAAAAGCTTCTAGCAGCGCAAAGTAGACAAAAGGAGTATGCAGACCGAAAGGTTAGAGACTTGGAGTTCATGGAAGGTGAACAAGTCTTGTTAAAGGTTTCACCCATGAAAGGGGTGATGCGGTTTGGCAAAAGAGGTAAGCTAAGTCCAAGGTATATTGGACCATTCGAGGTACTAAAGCGAATAGGGGAGGTGGCTTATGAATTAGCCTTGCCCCCAGGGCTGTCCGGAGTGCATCCGGTGTTTCATGTGTCCATGTTGAAGAGATACCACGGAGATGGAAACTACATCATCCGTTGGGATTCAGTTTTGTTGGATGAGAACTTGACTTATGAAGAGGACCGGTTGCTATATTAGATAGAGAGGTTCGCAAGTTGAGGTCGAGAGAGATTGCATCCATCAAAGTTCAATGGAAGAATCGACCGGTTGAAGAGGCTACTTGGGAGAAGGAGGCAGATATGCAAGAAAAATACCCACATCTGTTTACAGATTCAGGTACTCCTTTTCGCCACTGTTTTTCTTCTTTTGATCGTTCAGGGACGAACGATGGGTAAATTGGTATCTATTGTAACGACCTGTTTAGTCGTTTTGAGCAACAGATTTTATTTCTGGAAAAACTAGCTGGGACGACGGATGTAACGACGGCCCGTCGTGGTCACGACGGCCCGTCGGGAGGTTTCGTTCCATGACACTTAGAATTCTGAAATTGGATACTGAAAATCGACTCTCTGTAAATTGTGACGGACCTGCAGGACGTGTCATCACATCCACGACGAACCGTCGTGAGCTCCCGTTGCAAAACACTTCAACTTTTGGGAATTTGGTACAAGAAACGAGTTTCTGACCGTCAGGACGGAGGTGCAGGACGGACCGTCACAGGGGTGACGGGCCGTCACAGCTCACCTGGATTTTGGGAGGCTGCGACGACCTGCGTGACGGACCGTCGCAGGCACGACGGGCCGTCACAGGTTGCGCAAATCCCAGGCAGAATGGGATTTCTTCACACGTTTTAAGGGACGTTTTTGACTATTCTTTCCTTAATTATAAAGATTGAGGGTTTATATTAATAACTCAAATCCTTGAGGGATAAAAGAGGTAAGTTTGGGTAATTAGTGGGGTTTTATTGTCCTCTTTTACACTTAATTATATGTTAATTAGGGTAAGAGAAGAGGGTTTGAATAAAACAAATAGAAAGAACAAGAGAGAAGAAAGGGAGATCGAACGAGAGAGAGAAACGAAGAGGAATAACAAAGCTTGAGGATTAGCTTGATTGATCAATTCTTTGGTGGAGGTAGGTTATGGTTTTCATGCTACTTGTAGTAAACTCGAATAGTGAATGATATGTTGATAGTATTGTAAACCCTACTATATGCTTAAATTGTATGCTTGCATGATTATGATTATGTGATTTTGATAAAAAAAGCATGATGAAACTATTGAATCCCAAATCTTGAAAGAAACTTTAATCTATGATATTAATGATGATGCCTTGGTATAAAAGAAGGCTTGATGAATTAAAGTAATGGGATTGATGATGCCTTGGTATAGAGAAGGCTTGATGAATGGATAGAATGATGTTAGTGGATCGGAGTGTCACGTTCCGACACATAGTATTAGTGGATCGGAGTGTCACGTTCCGACACATAGTATTAGTGGGACGGGTGTCATAACCGACACGTAGAATTAGGGGATCGGAGTGTCACGTACCGACACATGTAGGGGATCGGAGTGTCACGTTCCGACACATATAGGGGATCGAGTGTCACGTACCGACACATATAGGGGATCGGGTGTCACGAACCGACACGTAGAATTAGGGGATCGGAGTGTCATGTACCGACACAAGAGGAAGAAAAGATAATGAATCTTGAAAGATGATAAATATACTCAATCTAATAACTTAGTTCCCAAATGAGTATGGTATTGAGGCTTGAGTCCTCATGGATGAACTTGGTGGTATTTATTGATGATTTAATACTTGTTGTTGCTACATGATGAGTATTGTAGTTGATTTACATTATTATGGATATATACTGTTCCCTATTTTGAGTTGGCCGATGATATCTACTCAGTACTTGTGGTTGTACTGACCCCCTACTTTTATGTTTCTTCTTTGTTATTTGTGTAATGCAGCAAACGTTCCGTCAACTTCAACTCAACAGTAGATCTAGCCAGTCTTCACTTCATCGGAAATTCAGGGTGAGCTAATGCGTCTAGCTTGGACTGGGTCTTCTTCTTCAAGTCTTGATGCCTTGAACTTCCGGCATGGACTAGCTAGTATTTTGTTTTAGCTTCTTAGACAGTTTAGTTTAGAAATTGAGATAGATGTTCTTGTGATGATGACTTCCAGATTTGGGGATATTAATAATAGTTTTGAATCGTTTATTTATGAGTTTATCTTCCGCACTAATTTCTGTTATTATCATTGAAATGTTAAGGTTTAGATGGTTGGTTCGCTCACATAGGAGGGTGAATGTGGGTGCCAGTCGCGTCCCCGATTTGGGTCGTGACATTATCCTGTTGGAACCTTGGGAATTTGGTCGAAACCCCCTGTATGATCATTCATGCATACACATCTACTTCATAAAAAACTCCTCAACTGGTGGTGGAGGTCTAGTCAAATAGTTTATAACATTAGCCTTCTCAGCCCCTCCAGTCATATGTGTTTTACACCACCACAACTTAGTTCTCATCTGCGTCATCTCTTCACGAATCTCCTTAGTGGATGAATTATTTGTAACTTAAATAATAATGGTGTTTCTCCCTAGTGTCTAATTTTAGTGCTTCAAGTATGTTGTTCCGAGTATCTTCTCTATTTTTCTTATTTAATCTATGTCCACGACCATTCTCCATACGGACCTCCTACAATAGTATCATGAACTACATTGCCGTTATATCCTGCCCCTGGATAGAAGTACTCTTCCATGACTCATCATTGATACGGTGATTTAGGACACATCTCATAAAGACAGGGAGTCTATCCCAAGAACTACTCACGGACTCACCAGGTTGAGCTGCAAAATTGTTGAGTTTGTCCTTCTTGTTAAGACTTTTTGACATTGGAAAGAGTCTCACTAAAAATGCGTCTGTCAACTGATCCCATGTATAGATAGAGTTATAGGGGATCTCATTGATCGATATAAGACCTAGCAAATTAATGATAGCGAGAACACCCTCAACCCATGAGATTCATATTCCAGTATGGTCGACCTATGCAAGTTTTGAAAACATAGTTTTGCTTGGTTATGTGAGCATGTGGGTCATCCACCGAAAACCCTACAAATAAACCCCTTACTGTGAGCATCTGCATCAAGCTATTGTTCACTGCAAACGTACACCCTGGAGGTAGAGATGGAAGGAAAAGAGGTCCATCAGACTCGACAATATTTATTTTGACCCTTTTTAATTATCATTCAGACGTTCTCCTTTAGGGTCTTTGGCCTTAGTGCTTCTCCCCACACTGTTTTCAGGTAGAACCTGATTGATCTTATTGACTTCCCATGGTGGTTGCAGCCATGATCTACTACCTTATCCTCTCTACAAGGCACTAACCAATTATGGATCCTTTTGTTCGATAAGTGGAAACAAGGCAAGTTTTCATATTTTCAACCGCCAAAGGACTTCAAAGCGAAAGAATTATCAATTCCTGCAACAACAATATTCAATACATTATTTTATAGAAAAAATTATGAACTTATGTAATGAAATCAATAGACCCAGAATTTCAAATTGAATATCAACAAATCTTGAAAATCAACTTAAGAAATCAATAGTTGCTATGGTGTGCAAAAATTAACCTCCCGAGTCTTAAACTGGAACATTAATAATAATACCTAACCCTAAAAATGCGGTTTTATACAATATTTGTAGAAAAAAACTCCTAAAAAGGAAACAAAATAACGAAAGTTTGTTCAGGCACACATCTTCATTCTATGAGACCAATTTATGGACTTTTTATGGATTTATGGTCTCTAAGTTCCTTTTATACGCCAACACATAGAAAATATTTCAGCATCCAAAGTTCCACCACCTCTTCTCTAAATCAACACGGACCATTAGTACGGTCCATCAGTCCATCAACGGCCGTCGTTAATGCCCTCTGTGACTCCATTCTTAGAATCTTCAATAATCACGTACTGGAACCTTCTCTAAATAAATCGACAGTTGAGCAATACAGTTCGTCAATTGATTGACAAATCGTCAAACACTTTTTGTGGTTACACACTTGGTCAAATTTCCCTGATTTCTCCCAAAATCCTAGGCTGCCTACCTACGATGCCATGTCTATGGGGTGTCAATGGGTATACGACTCTGTCGATTGTCTTCGTGGTTGCTTTTTTCTGCATTTTTTTTAGCTGTCTCTTTAATTTAGCACCTTTGAAGTTCAATGAACTAGACTAGAGCCTCATCTATTGAATAATAACTAAAATGATGAGGATAGTTTTGCAAGTCCTGAAGGATGCCAAACTCAATGCCAAGTATAGTAAGGAGAGTTTTTGGTTGAGATCAATTGCTTTTTTCTATCACATTGTGTCTAGTGAAGGGGTAAGAGTAGATCCAAGGAAAACAGAAGCGGTGAAGAGTTATCCTAGACCATTCAGCCCATCGACATAAAAGCTTTTTTGTGTTTGGCCAGGTATTATAGGAGGTTTGTTGAGGGATTTTCATCCATTGCATCTCCATTGACTCAAAATAAGTCTAAGTTTAAATGTTCATAGAATTGTGAGAAGGAGTTTCCATTGTAAAATATAAGCTTACGCCCGCTCCGGTATTGGCCTTACCAGAGGGCACGAAAGGGTTTGTGATATATTTTGATGCTTCTCGAGTAGGTGTGGGAGTTTCATATGAAGTCTGAAAATTTTAAAATGACTTTAAAATTGGTAAAATAATGTTTATAGGGTAGAACGTCCAGTTAAGAATCTCCAAGGACCACCCGAGGGGTCTTTGAGAAGGACCCAAACATTGCAAGCATGCTACCAAAGCAGCCTGCCTACAACCAAGATATGAGGGCTGTCATGCATCGCGCAGCCAGTACTTGGAAGGAAAAAAGTTCCTCGCGACGCGGGGCCTTCACGATGCTTACTTCCTCAAGATGACTTTAAAAAAAAAAAAGATTTGGAACTTTCCCCACGACGCGCGCAACCACTCCCCAGATTCGTTCGCATTATTTTTAAGTCAATTTAACTTCACAAAAACACCCAATTAAGTGAGGGGTATTTTGAGTAATCTAAAGGGTTACTATATATTTATTTAGGGTCAGTTTCAGGTCATTTTTACCCATTCAAATCAATTCCCCAAAGCACTCTAACTTCTCTCTAAAAATTCTATACTCCACCTCCATTGAATGGCAATTGGGAGCCTGAAAAAGAAGACGCATTTGTCAAGTTTTTCACTTCAATTTCGTGGGAAATAATAAATTAGGTATGGTATGTTTATTCATAGATTTAGTTTTCTCCATGAAGCGCTTCAAAACATTTATTTTCAAATTCTACATGGGGACAAAAAATAGGTCTTTTCTAGCCATGGGTTCAATAAAAAAAATGTTTTCTTTTTGTTATATGCCATGAATTATGAATATATTGGGAGTAATTGATGATTTATATTATGACAATCTTCCAAGAACCCATGTGCACCCTATGACCTGATTTTTTGAATGTTGATGGCTGAATTGAGTACATATGAACATGATGCATTATAATTGATGCGTTTGTCAACTGATCCCATGTATAGATAGATTTATGGGGGAGATCATTGAATTGTGTAACAACATCACCGATTAACGATAGCGAGAACACCCTCAACCCAATGACATTCATATCCCAGTCTGGTCGACCTATGCAACTTTTCCAAACATAGTTTTGCTTTTTTATGTGAGCATGTGGGTCATTCGCTGGAAACCATACAAATAAACCCATTAATGTGAGCATCTGTTGGTCACTGCAAACGTACACCCTAGAGGTAGAGTGGAAGGAAAAGAGTTCCACCAAACTCGATGATATTTATTTTGACCCTTTTCAATTATCATTCAGACATTCTCCTTTAGGGTCTTGAGCCTTAGTGCTTCTCCCACTCTGTTTTCAGGTTGAACCTTATTGATCTTGTTGACTTCCCATGGTGGTTGCGGCCATGCTCCACTACCTTATCCTCTTCTGATAGGAGCAATTAGGACTCCTTGGTTATTCATTCTATGCAAGACACTAACCAATTCTGGATCATAAGGAGTGAGTGGTTCGCCTCTGCTACGTGTACTTGGCATACACTTGAGTAAGAACATGAGAGAGACAAAAACAAAATAAAAAGTAAAATTAGGAAATATTTGAATAAAGTTAAATAATGTAGTTAAACTTAATCTAAAAAACTTATTCCCCAGCAGCGTCGCCAAAATTTGATATGCTCAAATTACATCTCCCTAAAGAAGTAGAAGCGATTGTTATGTAGTAAACAACCTTACTAATAGGTTGGAGTTGATCCTACAAGGAATATGACTTATTCATAACTTTAACCCACGATTATATCCGTTTAGTTAAGGTATGTCCAAAACAATTAACAAAAAAGGGGGGGGGGTTGTGATTTTTTAAGATTATGTAAATATCAAGTAAGATAGAGTTAACTTTAATTATTATCAAAAGGAGAAATTTACTAGGGTAAACGTTTTCCCTACAAGCTTATAACGCGGTAATCCTAATAATAGTGATCCCTTCCTAGTGTATTGTATTACATGCAATGTGATAATCTATGTATCTTTAAGTCTTTTGTCCGATATCTAAAGAATTTCACCCCGCACCTTGGTTCAGCTACGTGTGTATAATTTACTAACCCTTACCTTTTACCTTATATTACACATCGCATTGATGTATGACTTACATTTCACCCTCATACCAATCGACACTAGTCTATTAGATAGTATGAAACTAAATCTATGTTGATAATTCTTTTCTTATTAACTACCTTCTCGTTTGAAAAAGTGGCAACAAGGCGAGTTTTAACATTTGCAACCGCTAAAGGACTTCTAAGAGAAAGATTTATCAATGCCTGCAACAACACTATTCAATTCATTATTTTATAAAAATAAATTATGACCTTATGTAATGAAATCAATAAACCAAGAATTTCAACTTGAATATGAACGCCGAAATCTTAAAAATCAACTTAAGAAATCAATAGTTGCTAAGGTGGGCAAAAATTGACCTCCCAAGTCTTAAACTAGAAAATTAATAATAATACCCAACCCTAAAAAATGAGGTTTAATACCATTTTTATAGAAAAAACACATAAAAAGGAAACAAAATAAGGAAAGTTTGTTCAGGTACACATCTTTATTCTACGAGAACCAAATTAAGGCCTTTCAATGGATTTATGGTCTGTAAGTTCCTTTAGTCATCCAACACTTAGAAAATATTTCGGCATCCAAAGTTGCACCTCTCTGAATCAAACTACGGACCATCAGTACAGTTCGTCAGTCCATCAATGGCCCATTAATTCCCTCCTTGAATCCGTACTTAGAATTTTACATAAATCAGGTACTGTAACCTACTCTAAATAAATCGACGGTTTGACCAGTACGGTCCATAAATTGATTGACAAACCGTCAACGCTTTTTTTTGTTCCACACTGGTCAAATTTCCCTGATTTTTCTCCAATCCTACGCTGCCTATGTACGATGCCAGTCTATGGGGTGTCAATTGATCTAAGATCCGTCTATTTACTTTCGTGGATGCCTTTTTTTGCATGTTTTAGCTGTCTCCTTAATTTTGAACCTCAACATCTTTTCTGTGAAATATGATATAAAACCATCAAAATCACTTCAAAAAGGCTCTAGACACATGTAACACCTCAGAAGTTCAATGAACTAGACTAGAGCCTCATCTATTAAATAGTAACTTAAATGATAAGGATAGTTTTGCAAGTCCTAACGATGCCAAACTTTGTGCCAAGTATAGTAAGTGCGAGTTTTGGTTGAGATCAATTGCTTTTTTTTATCACATTGTGTCTAGTGAAGGGGTAAGAGTAGATCCAAGGAAAACGGAAGCGGTCAAGAGTTTTCCTAGACTTTTGAGCCCTACCGACATTCAAAGCTTTTTGGGTTTGGCCAGGTATTATAGGAGGTTTGTTGAGGGATTTTCATCCATTGCATCTCCATTGATTCCCTTGACTCAAAATAAGTCTAAGTTTGTATGGTCATAGAATTGTGAGAAGAAGTTTCAATTGTTAAAATATAAGCTTACGCCCGCTCAGGTATTGGCCTTACCAGAGGGCACGAAAGGGTTTGTGATATATTGTGATGCATCTCGAGTAGGTGTGGGAGTTTCATATGAAGTCTAAAATTTCTAAAATGACTTTAAATTGGTAAAATAATGTTTATAGGGTAGAACGTCTAGTTACGAATCCCCAAGGACCACTCGAGGGGTTATTGAGGAGGACCCGAACATTGGCAAGCAGGCTACCAAAGCAGCCTGCATGCAGCAAAGATATGTGGGTTGTCATGCATCGCGCAGCCTGTACTTGGCAGGAAAAAAGTTCCTCGCTACGCGGGGCCTTCAAGACGATCACTTCCTCAAGACGACTTTAAGAAAAAAAGATTTGGAACTTTCCCCGCGACGCGCAACCACTTCCTTGATTCGTTCACGTTGTTTTAAAGTCAATTTAACTTCACAAAAACACCCAATTAAGTTAGTGGTATTTTGAGTAATCTAGGGGGTTACTATATATATGTTTAGGGTCAGTTTTAAGTTATTTTTACCCATTCAAATCAATTCCCCAAAGCACTCTCACTTCTCTCTAAAAATTTACTCTATACTCCATCTCCATTGAAGGGCAATTGGGAGCTTGAAAAAGAAGACCAATTTGTCAAGTTTTTCACTTAAGTTTCATGGGAAATAATCAATTAAGGTATGGGATGTTGATTCATAGATTAGATTCTCCATGAATCCCTTCAAAACTTCTATTTTCAAATTCTACATGTGCAAAAAACTAGGGATTTTGATCTAGCCATGGGTTAAATCCAAAATCGTTTTCTTTATGTTATATACCTATAATTGAGAATATATTGGGAGTTATTGATGATTTCTATTGTGACAACTACCAACCCATGTGCACCCTATGACCTGATTTTTTTAATGTTGATGGATGAATTGAGTACATATGAACATGATGCATTGTAATTGATAATTATCTAGTCATATAATCTTTTTTTCATGCCTATTGTGATGTAGATGGGGGTGATCATGATACTTTATTATTAACCTTGAAAAAGGGGTTAATTCTAGGGTTTGTATGCACTTTGGATATGCTTGCAAGGTACATTGCTTATGAAAGGATGCAAGAAAGGTAATTGGGATGTTTTCATTCTTTTAAAGCTTACCTATTTTGTGGAACGAATCATGTATAATGTAGTTGATATCTTTTGTTGATTGAAAGTATAGTCCTCATGGAAACACAATAATTGATATCGTGTAAGTGCTACTCACATATGTATGCTGATTCTAGGATGAAAGTTTATTCTCACTTAATGTATCGAAAAGCTTGATCTTGAATTGTATTAGATGAAAATGTATTACTTTTCACACATGTAGATACAATTAAACAATGGTACTAAGTTGTGAAAGTATACTAAGCACCAAGATGATATGACCAATGAGGAAAAGAACCTTCCATTAATACAAGAGGTTGGGTCATCCTAGTGATACTCATGAGATGGGGACTCCTTCGCTAATGAAATAGGTAGAGTCATAGAAGCAATCTCCCTATCCCTTAAATATGTTCCCCGTAGGACTTAGCTAGCGGATATACTTAGTAGGTAGTATGTAGGTTCTACCTTGGCAGTAGAACACCCTTTTTCATGCAAGATCTCATGATCTATGTCAGTTATGGTCGATATTCCCTAAACAACAAAGTAACAAATGAAGTATGAATTAGCCTATGATATCCTATAAAGTAGACTAAGCTCAAATGGGGGTATGTGACTTCACTTGTTCATTGCACTAGAACGCTTTGAGGGATGTTATAGGGAGTTCTTTGTCGTCATGAAGTAATATGAGAATATGTAAGTTTGTATGGATATAGTTGTAGTGAACATATACTTATGTCCAACTTTTCTCATGATGTATGTATTTCACTTATGATTACTGGTATGTGATGAATGTAAATTTAATATGTGTGGCCAAGGTGGTTTCTACGGGAATGCTTGGTAGGGTTGGTAGTATGGATGCTAACTCTACATTGCACAAGTGGACCCTAGCAAGTGCTAAGGTCATGCCTTCATTGTAGTTTTTGAAATTTTGGAGTATTGTCTTATGCATTGTCTTGATGATGTAAATGGCTTTCAAGAACCTCATAAATGCATACTTTACATGTAAATGTCCCTTTCTCATGTTTGAATGGTTTTTATGCATTTCTCCACACTTAGTGCATTAATTGTACTAACTCCTTTCTCCCTTTTCTATTATGAGTACAAGTTTGGCTAATTGGTTTGCTCCTAAAACCTATCGAAGAAAGATTGAAATTCTATTCTCCATGACATTGTGTTAGGTCCTCAAAGATTCGAGGACATATGCACTAGTCGACACTTAATGATTTCTCTATTGATGTAATAAGACTTAGTAATCTTCTCTTATGTAATTTTGTTCTAATAGACTATTGTGTCTAAAGGGATAAGGACCCTATTTGTCAACTTGTGTTGAACTTTTATGAATAGATGGTGTTGTGAGATGAATCGCTTATATTGCTTAACGAGGAGTCTATGTAAAATCCATTTATGATATGTGAGAAGTCTAAGTACACTTTAGTATATAAAAGTTTTAAAATTTCCGCATTATTTCAAGTACATTATGTTATGACGAGTATGATAAGAGGATTGGAGATATAGTACGCGGTAACGTCTAGGGGGTACTCTTCGGTTGTTACAACACACACAAATCTTAAGCGAAATGCATTAGAAATACCGTAACCTCACATAAAACATTAGCAGTGTCAGAAAGATTATTCTTAGAGCTTTCCTATAAAATTTGGAAGTACACGGAAATCATCCTGAGCTAGGAGTTATGGCCGTTTAAAGTCGACAAAAAACTCAACTTATCCTAACTTAACCAAAATTCCAGATTTTCATCCTTTCTAAAAATAACCATTACAAATTCTTAACTCATTCCTAGTTATTTCAAATCACGAGAAGTTACAATATATTCCTATTGGGAACATTCGTCCTCAAATGAGATTACTCTTACTAGTGTAAGAGTGTAATATCAATCATTCAGTTTAAACACCCAACACACACATAAAGACATCAAGACATAAATATATAATTTATAAAGTACTAAAAAAAGAATTATTACCTTGATCTCAAACTTCTCCGGTTTCAAAGAGACGTGTATATTTCTTCTTTATATCTTCGTCGACTTCCCAAGTTGCTTTCTCGAAAAAATGGTTCCTCCAAAGAACATTGACTGATGCTACCATCTTATTTCTCAACTAGAAAACTTAGCGACCTTGAATCTTAACCAGAATTTCTTGTCTGTCCTTGATTCCAATATCTTCAGCTAGTATGATCAATAAAGGATCTCCCATGAACATCTTCAATATAGAAGATGGTTTGGAGCGCTATGGATGGTGCATCACGTCAGGCCCCAACCATAAAAACCTGACGAAATTCTTTGCTCGTTTTCTCACCCTAATTCACCTAGAATCGTACGGTTTTTTCCCCAATCACTTGGATTCGATTAATTAACTCAATTACACTCTAATTTACTGAAAATAAAACTAAAATTACTCAATTTAATCTCAAAAAATCATAATAACCCCAGCACAACAAGATTTAAAATGAACTTCAAGAACACTTATCAAGAACTCTTTTCTTTCAACTTAAAGAATGAAATTTCGCTGAAAATAACATGATATGCATGTTGTGAACTAGCCCAAAATAATGTAATCTTCATATCTCTTAGGGATTAAACGTATGACAAAAATCAACGACATCACGCAAGAATCTCGACGAACGCTTGATCCTCTCTTTTTTTTCTCCTCTTTTTCATCTCTTCTTTTCTTGAACTCTCAACTAAAACCCTAGGCGTATATTAGGACCATAATAATGAACCCACCAGAGCCTTAAAACATTTATGAAAATGAATTTAATATGTTTTGGTAAGAAAAAGACCAAAATACTCCTTACTAATATTTGCTAACTTTTCTTAACTCGACAGCCTAACTTCAAAAGGCCATACTTCACTCTCCGAAGATGAAATTCAGCTAACTCAATGGCATTGGAAAAATAATTCAAATATATTTCCTAAGTTATATTGTAGCATACTTAACTTATTATTTTCTAGGAGATATGCTCGTTTAACGTTGACCCGAAACTCATAGTTAGATTAACTCTCAAAATTTCACATTTTTGTTATTTCTAATTAGTTTAGAAGTCAAGGTGCTACACATAGTGATATAAAATTAAAACTAATGAAAGTTTTAAATTCCTTGGAAAAACTTACTCACTACGAAGGATGATTCACGTCCTAGCTCAAAAAGTTTTCGGGTGTCTCCCCTTTTGGATTATTCGTCCTCGAATGATAAATGAAATAGGTATATAAATGGGGTTATTTCTATTAAGGTTTGAGTCTACTGATATTCTCTTACTATATTCAAGATTAATCAAATTGTTAATTTCATATTCTGTACTTCTCTATAGGGAATCTCATCACGAACTATTACTCTTTACCACCACAATAAGGCTTAGTACTCTAACAACTCCATGGATACGTACTAGCAAGATCCTTAAGAAATTCTCAACACTTGACTTGATTTATCATCTTACCATCTCCCCCTTAGGTCTATAGCTAACACTTGAAAATTATGGACTTATTCTATATTGACAACTCAATTATGCTATCTAGGCGCACATGGAAAATAATAACTTAAATGGAACCTCTTCCGGTAATATACAATCTCAGCACACCTCTTAATACTCTAGTTACTCTTGTGACTTATCCACACTTTAATTCCCTTATATAAAGGTTAGGATCTCTCACTTGTACTACTCACGTTCATTGCAATAACATATCAATTCCTTACCTACTCTATGTGAAGTCTATAGGATCAAATCTTAAGACAAACACATCATCCCAATGTTTTCATTCTTTTGGTCATGACACTCATCTCAAATTCAAGCTTGGTTTACTAATAAACGCGAATATCAATGCGATTTTCTCACTGAATATAATTTACAACTACTAGATGCAAAGTTGATAATCATTCTCCAACAAAAATTTCATGACAAATAGTTTAACCTCATCTTATAGTATGTATATTTACAATTTACTCACATTTCCATTGACAACTTGAGTACTATTCACTCGTTTAATATACATCATTGCCTAATTAGTTTTATAACACTTTGAACATTATGGGTTCTTCCTAAAACATCATAAGCCTAGCTTAGAGCTATAACCTAATGAATACTTCTCTTCTATTCTCCACTTACACTTGGTCATTACTAACACAATGACACATCACCACAAACTCCTTTATAGCTACAATACACTTTACCTTCTATGATGAAATCTTCACAACTCATGACTTCTTAGTCTACCCATAAGGGAAAACTTTTCATTATTATCTTACTAGGTGCATGACTAATAATACACGTTTTCCAAAACACCATCTCCCTTACTTCAATAACTAAACCTCTGCATACTTTTCTCTAACTCTGAGTTGTTTCACTACTAGTGCTCATGATCTCATAACTCATGCTATCTTTTTAGATTGAAATATTAACCAAGCTCTAAACATACTTTCTTTTAAGGATCTTAGCTGAAACAAGACTTAAAAAAGAGAGTACAATTCACTTTTATCCCAAATTCACGATTCATATAATTATGGGTGCATTCCTTTGAAACTGAACAATTAACTTACTATTAGGCTTCTCTCAATCCCCATTGGAGTCTCATGCTCAAAATTTTTTCTAAAATAAATTCATAGATAAAGGACTGACTTTTCTTTTCAACCACTTCTAGTATGACGGGTAGTCGAATGAATATGAGAAATGCATGAGCAAGAATAAAGTATATATGACATAGATCTATTGAACGATTCAGAGTATGAAAGAAGATAAAATTTTCTTAATGTTTATAGTCCCTCATTTATAGAAGTAGGGCTCTTACAACCATAAAAAAGATCCTACTTGACACAGCTTCAAAGACACCATAGGACACTTGAACTCTATGCTCTGATACCATATTTTTCACAACTAGAGTCTGCACCGTGGAAGTGGAAAGCACTCATTAATCATTTCTGGTCCCCAAGCGAACCCTCATTCTGGCTGACTATAAGCGGAATACTAACTTAATCACACAAAAGCTTAAAAAATGAAAAAAAAGTAAGTAACTCAAATACAATTCTTTACATGAAATGATTAACTCTAAATAAGATTTATATATTCAATTCGCCATATAATAGACAACCTAATTATTTAAAACATTTGATAAAATAAATGATATAGACTTCTCAAGAATGTTGACTATATGTGAAGCCTCTAACGGATAAAGATGGAAGTTGGGATAAGACCCACGACATCTTAAAAATTAATATAACACAAAGGTTCATGAAATCCTCCGAAAGCAATGAGGCTTACCATAGATAACTCAAACTCTCGGGTGTATAAACGAAGCTCGTGTTAATGATCCATAATACCTTTGTCTGCATTATGAGCATATCAAGGCCAAATGTCTTAGTACTTGAAATGTACGAGCATGTAAGTAGAATTCTAAAGCATAACATAAGCTTGAACTTGATATAAATGGAAATATACTTACCTCGTTTTAAACTTACTCAACTCAAGGAATACCTAAAGCTACTCAAACTTACTCAACACAAAAATACTAAAGGATAAGATACTCAACTCGGAGATTAGATACTCAACTCATAGATTAGATACTCAAATCAAAGATATGATATTTGACTCTTGGTACTCAAATCCGGATACTCAACTAAATATAAAGCAAGAATACACATGCAATATATATAAAGCTTTATAAAACATAAAAAGCAACTTAGTTCGTTAAAGAAAATTCAATAACAAACTTAATTTAATTATATAATAAAGTAATATAACTTATGTGGGAGATTCTCTAACCGACAACCATCATTATGAGCCTAAGTTATTGTACAACATTTTACCTCACATTGGCAAGGAGCGTCCTATACATTGTCATTTGCATAAAACCTAAACTTCTAAGTGGATTCACCGGTCTATTGTGAAAAGGATTCATCTAAAATGTACCACCCTTTTCTACCCATGGTGCCTACATGGTTTTACGGAGACGTGAGTTATTTGAACGCATGCTCGTCCCAATTTGATGCTCAATACTACTCTCATAATATACTAGTTCTAATATTTTTAAAACATACATCTTCTATGATTTGAGATTAGTGCTAAAAAACATAGCTCAAAGGGTATGTTGGAAATCTCAGTTTCCCTTCTTGCTTCATTTAAAAAGCTATTACTCATTTTTGATAACTAGCTTGATGGCATTTGTGAAATCTTAGTTTCAGTTCTTATTTAAATGTGAAAACATTATAAATATATTTGGGAATACTTAGTCCCCCTTATACTTTTGAGGAAATGAACTGCAACTTTACTATTTAATTTTACTCAACTCAAAACTAAAGTCTTAAAACAAAGTTAAACATTCGTAAAAGAATTTTTAAAATTAGGTTCGTGTCGAATTATGGATGTGAACACTCAATGCAAGGTTTTTAATAACCATATATAGGAATCAATAGTTGGAACTCAAGAACTTCAATAATACTACTCACTTCAAGAATGTTGGATTCACAGTGTTCAAGCGGAATTATGAGAATGAACAACTCAACACAAAGACTAGAAGATAGTCCTTGTCTCAAGACTGCTCGACTTATAGGGTTCATGCGAAATTATGGGCATGAAATACTCAACTCAAAGACTTCATGGTTAACATGAAATATTCCCCTGATTAGGAATATAATCTCAAATAGATTAGAAACTCAATACTAAAGACTTAGAACTGGAAGATACTAATTCTCTCAAAGGTACTCAACTAATGGAGTTCATACAAAAGTTATGAGCATGAACAACTTGAGTCAAGGGTCCAAACATAAATAATTATATCATGTATAAAAATTTTCTCATTCTCATACTTGCTTCCTCAAAATCTAGCTCAAATCAATAGTTGATCTCAAAGGATTCACACTTGAACTAAACAACTTTCTTAAGCTCTACTCTTAACTCTCTCTTGAATGTGAATTATGAATTCAAGAATTATGGTTCATGATATGAAGGATATAGGTGATAGTTTAGATTCATGAGTACATACGCTTCACTCTTATACTTACTTGATCGAGTATTGAAACAAATAACTAGTTGTAGAAAACCCCTCAAAAGGACTCAAAAGGACTTTCTAAGAATGTTCCAAAGATTTCTCAAAACTTAAATCTCAACTCTACCTTGCATTTGCATTATGAATTCAGGGCTATCATAATGTTAGGAATGATTTTAGGTTTTTTTTTATAAGTAGCTTATATTAGTTAGAATCAAAGGAATGAAGGTGCACTTTAAACAAATTCAAACGGATAATTCAAAGACGAACTAGACCGGGAAGGAGACCTTGGCGCTAGGGGGGGGCACGGGGAGCCATCCCCTAAGTTCAGAGGAGGTTTTGGGGCGCTCTCGAGGCCCGAACCTAGAAAACTCAGTGAAATTCTTTGCTCGTTTCCTCACCCCAATATTCCTATAATCAAATGATTTCTTCCCCAATCACTTGGATTCGATTACTTAACTTAATTACACTCTATATATTGAAAAGAAACTTAAATTACTCAATTATATCTCAAGAAATCATTAGAACCCCAATACAAGAAGATTTAGAATAAACTTTAAGAAAACCTATCAAGAACTCATAAAGAACTCTTTTCTTTCTACTTCAAGAATGAAATTTCGTTGAAAATAAGATGATTAGCATGTTGTTGAACTAAACCAACACTATGGAATCGTACAAACCTCTTAGGGATCAAACCCATGGAGAAATTCAACGACATCACGCAGGAATCTTGAAGAATTCTAGAGTTTTCTCCAATTTTCTCCTTTTTTTTATCTTCTGTTCTTTTCCTATTCTCTCAACTAAAACCATAGATATATTAGGATTATAAAACTGAACCTAATAGGATTAGACCCTTAAAAACCTTACAAAAGAACAAACTAAATATGATTGGGTAAAGAAAAGACCAAATTACCCCATACTATTTTCGGCTAACTTTCCTTAACTGGAGAACCTAACTTTAGAAGGCCATATATCACTCATCTAAACTCAAAACTTAGCAAACGCGCCTACTTGGAAAGATATTCAAAGATATTTCCTAAGGTATGTTTTCTATCACCTAAATCATCATATTCTAATAGTTTTAGTCATTTAAAGTTGAACCAAAACTCATACTTAGCTGAACTCTCCAAACTTTTTCTGATTTTTTTTCTTTCCAATTTAGTTCTTTTTAGAATTCAAGGTACTACATCTAGTGACATGAACTTAATATTAAAGAAATTTTAAATTACTTGGCAAAACCTTACTCACTACGAAGGGTGGTTCAAGTCTTAGCTCAAAAATTTCCGGGTGTTAGAAACATATCCTTTAAGATTTGAATAGTGCGCTCTAATTTCCCATCTATCTATGACTGGAAGGCAGTACTTAAGTTCACTTTTTAACCCAAGCATTCTCGGAATGACTTCAAAAACATTGGAGTAAATTGTGCACCTCTGTCTGAATATTGGAGACCGAAACCCCATGAAGTCTAACTAATTCTTGAAAGTATAGCTTAGTATAATCCTTTGTTGAATGGGTAGTCTTAAAGGTAAAAAGTGGACTAATTTGGTGATGCAACCTACAATCACCCAAATAGAATCAAGCCACGTGCGAGACATTGTGAAACATGTGATAAAATCCATATTAATCACCTCTCTCTTGCTTTTCAGATGTTTTATATTCTAAGCCAAACTTGTGGGCCTTTGGTGCTCTACTTTAACTTGTTTGCAATTCGGGTACTTAGCCACAAATTCAGCAATGCCATATTTATACTATTACACCAATAAACATCTCCCAAATCATGATACATATTTGTTGAACCCCGATGAACGGAATATCTAGAGCTTTAAGTTTCATCCATGATCCTCTTTTGGAGTCCATCCACCATTGGTACACACAATCTACCTTGATATCTCAATATGTCCCCTCCTCCTTGTTAAAAGCTAATACTTTTTTGCTTATGAGCATTTTCCTTCAAATTCAAGCAAAATAGAATCTTGGTCTTGCTTTTCTTTAACTTTAGACACTAAAGATTATTCACCACCATTCATCATGGCTACTACTCCTTTTGTGGAATCAATTAGTCAAACTCCTAAACGGGCAAGTCTATGCACACCTTTTGCTTAATGTACCTTTTTTTCTTCAACATGGGCGGTACTACCCATAGAAAACCTTATTAATGAATCATCAACAACGTTTGCCTTACCTAATACTTGAGTAATTTTAAACACCTATTTGATATGAGATTAAGCTCTTTCTATGTAATCAATTACTGAAGACTCTTGTGATCAGTGAACACATTTAATCCTACAAATAATAACGCCATATCTTCAAAGAAAATACTACAATATCCAACTCTAAGCCACGGGTTAGGTAATTCTTCTCATGAACTTTCAATTGTTTGGAGGAAGATGCTATAACCTTCATTCTGTATTAATACTCATCTCAAACCAACTTTAGACGCATCACAATACACCAAAAAACCTTGAGAACCTTCTGGTAGGGTCAAAACTTGGGTAGAGTCAACCTCTTTTTCAATTTCTGAAAGCTTTTCTCACAAGCTTCATATCGTTTAAACTTCACTTTTTTTTTAGTTAACTTGGTCAAAGGGGATGAAATAGATGGCAATCCCTCTACGAACCTTCTATAACAACCAGCCAAACCCAAGAAAATCCTAATGTCGGATGGAAATGTGGGTCTAGGCCAATTATGCATTGCCTCTATCTTTTGGGTATCGACTCTAATCCCCTCTCCAAACACAATGTGGCCTAAAAATACCACCGACTAAAGCCAAAATTCACTTAGAGAACTTGGCATACAACTCTCTATCTTATAGAGACTGGAGAATTATTCTGAGATTACTAGCATGATCTTTTTATTCTTTGAATTAATTAGTATGTCATCAATAAAGACTATAACAAACATATCTAAATAAGGTTTGAACACTCTATTAATAAGGTCCATAAACGTTGTAAGCGCATTTGTAAAACCAACAGACATGAAGAGAAAGTCATACTGACCATAACGAGTTCTGAAGGCTGCCTTTGGAATATCAAATTCTTGTACTCTTAACTGATTGTAGCCAGATCTGAGATCTATCTTAGAGAAACAGTTAACATCCTGAAGTTGATCGAAAATATCATGAATTCCCAAAAGAGGATATTTGTTCTTCATGGTAACCTTGTAAAACTAACGGTAATCTATACACATCCTAAGGGAACCATCATTCTTCCTCACAAACAAGATAGGAGGCCCTAAGGTGAGACACTTGATTTAATAAAACCTTTACCTAGGAGATCTTTTAACTTTTTTTTAGCGTTTTCAGCTCTGCTAGTTCTATTCTATATGGACAAATCGAGATAGGCTGAGTATTTGGAAGAACATCTATACCAAAGTCTATCTCTCTTAGGAGAGACTACAGGTAGATCATTTGGAAAGACTTCTAGAAATTGTTTTACTGCTGAAACTAATTGAATAGGAGGCATCTCAACACTAGATTCATTAACTCCCACTAAGTGATAGTCATACACATTGGAAACTAACTTTCTTGCCTTAAGGTACGAAATAAACGACCCTTAGGCACTACTGAACTACTTTTCAACTCTAAAATTAGCTAATTTGGAAATCTAAACTTGGTAACTTGAGTTCTATAATCAATGGAGGAATAATAGGCATGAAGCTAGTCCATACCTAGAATGACGTCCAAATGTACCATATCTAACTCAATTAAATAAGCTATGGTGTCTTTGTGATTGAAGGAAATGACATAATCACGATATACTCACTCAGCTAGAATAGATTCCCCAACATATGTTCAATCAAAAAAGGGTTCACGTAATTTATCAGGATGAACATCAAAACTATTTGCAACATAAAGAGTTACAAAACATAAACTCTCTCCTGGGTCTAGAAAAGCATAAACATAAATAGTAAAGACTTTAATCATAGTAGTGACAACATCTAGAAATTTCTCTTGCTCTTGATTACTAGTGATCGCATAAAGGCGGTTTGTTCCTCCACCAATATCGAAAGTAGCTCATTTAGGTGCAACTTTATTTGGTGGAACATTTGATGAAGATTGATCTCTATTTCTTCTCTGATTTTGCTACCTTGGCGATCCTTAGAATACCTTTATGAAGTGACCCTCTTTTATACACTTGAAACAACATGACTGGCCAACACAACACTTACTTGGGTGTTCTACCACACCTAGAACATGTAGGATCATAGTTGTGCCACACTACCTTGAGACTGTGCAGGTTTAGCTTTGAAGTGTGGGGAATTCTTGCTATTATAATTACCGTCCCTTTTGTTTTTTTTCTGACAGGAAAAACGTTTCAGATTACTTTTCTATTGCCCAGACTATTCCCTATCTTAGCTTCCTTATTTATTAATTCCTCTGTATCCCTCAACCTCTCTTCTTCAACCTGATGCACATAGACCATCAACCTTGATATATAAATTTCCATAATTACCATCGATGTCTTCCCTCCTTGCTTGATAGAAAAAAAAACGTAGCAACAAATAGACTTGTTCTACTCCTCATACCAGCAACCATCTCCGAAGAATAACGTGATAGTTAGGTAAACTTCAACCCATACTCATGGACACTCAGTGACTCTTCCTTAAGGTTAAAAAACTCTCGTACCTTAGCCTCTTTCAGTTTTCAAGGAAAGAAATGCCCCATGAAAGCCTCCTCAAAGTAAGACTAACTTGCAGGTGGTGCATCCTTTGATCTATGCTCCTTTCACTAGTCGAACCAAGTCCTAGAAATATTTACATTTGATATACATCTAGTTCAACCCACTCAGTATCGAAAATATGCATAACCTAAAATACCTTTTTTAGTTCCTCAATTAAGTTCCCCGGATAGTCAAAAGTGCTTGAACCCGTGAATCTTGGTGGATTCATCCTCAAGAACTCTCAAATCCTCGAAGTTTAATTCATCTCCTGTCTAGCTCCTCTTTGTTGCCCATTTTGGTTGGTCACAACTTATCTCAACATCCATATATCCTCACAAAACTCAATATTCATAACTTCTCGTTGGGGTTGATTTTTGGTGCATTAGGTACCCCTTGCTCCTTAACATTATGCCTTGCAGAATGACCTCTAACAACTCTTTTTGGAGGGATGATTAACTGAGGCACGCACAATCACAAAGTTGAATGAAAATTATTAGAGATCAACTCTAAACACGAACTAAGCATGACATAAGTGAGAATATTTTAGGAAGTGTTGCAGCCTCCTAATTATAGATGTGGGGTGCTTCACACTAATAACTAGGACTCTAAAGACACGACTTTATAGAGTCCCTAGGACCCTTGAACTCTGTACTCTAATACCAAGTTTTTCACACCTCGATCCTACAATCCAGATGTGGTTTGCACTCGAGAACCATT
>JAKWJD010001755.1:56333115-56383115 GCA_027705065.1 Solanum peruvianum | reverse complement strand
CAAGTTTGTGCTATTCCGAGCTGGTATGAGTGAGATATGTCCTTTTGAAGTTGGGTTGTTCAAATAAGGAAACGTCCAATTCGAACTTTTAAAGGGTGTTTTGGTCTTTTCCATACCATATTACTATAATTTGTTTTTGGTGAATTAATTAAAGGTCCAAACTGAATTGGTTCAGCTTACGCAATTAGAGATTTACGCTAGGGTTTTTGGAGAAAGAACGCAAAAGAAGAAAAGAGGAGAAAGAGAAAAGTTCATCGTTCTTAAAGGTGTGGCTTGTGTATTTCGACAAGGGTTGATCCCCAAAGAGGTATGTGAGTTGTTCATAGTGTTGGTTTCATTTACCCACATGCCAAGTATGTTTATTTCAGCGAAGTTCGTCCTAGAAAAGTTTAAAGTTGATGAATCTTTAACGGTATTCTTGAATTTGTTTTCCGTTTTCAAATTTGGCTAAATTAGAACTTCCTGAGATATTTGAGTCAACTTGTAGAGTCGTTTTGCGTTAGGTTCTTACATACATATGTGGGAATTGAATCAAAAGAGGGATTAAGAAGAAGAATCGAAATTAAGTGAATTGGGGCTGTAAAATGGAGAAGGAAAAGTCAAGCTTATGTTGGCACACAGGTCCTTGTCACAGTCTTGCTTTCCATGTGTACAAAAATTTCCTCCGCATTGTGATTCGGATGCGGACTCCTCTATTTTTGAATTTAAATTTTGCGATCAATTATTTAGAAACATCTCTGCGTTGCGACTTGTTCCAAGATGGTGATTTATTGATCGTATCTCATGTTTAGATATCTAAAAATCATTCCTAAACATTACAATATATTTCCTATCACAAATAAAAATCCTTGAATCCATAATTCACTTAAAGGAAAGCTAAGAGTCATGTTAATAGAAGTTAAGAGTCTAGTCAAAAAATTTAAGAGTCATGTCAAGAGAAGTCAAGAGTCAAGTTAAATCAGTTCACAAAGTTTTCCAAAAATATTTTTACAAACGCTTTAACTTTGTTTTAAGACTTGAGTTTTGAGATTAGTTAAGATTAAAGTTTGAAGCACATTTTTTCAAAAGAGTATATTGAGACTATACATTCCCAAAGAGTAAATGTTTTCAGATTAAGGGAAACTGAGATTTGAAAAAGAGCATTTGTGTTAGTTTTTGGTAAGAAGGAAACTGAGATTTCTAAGACATATTTAAGCTATGTTTTGAGGAATTATCTCAAACCAAAGAAAGAGTTTTGTTTTAACAAACTAATGAGCTAAAGTAAATTTTGGGAGTAGTATTGAGCATCGATTGTAGGAGTGAGTTTGAGTTCAAATAATTCAACGTCTCTATAAATCATGTAGTCATCATGGGTAGTAAAGTATCATACTTTTTAAATGACTCCTTAAGATGATTTTAGAATAAGCTAGTGGATCCACTAAGTTAAGTAGTTCTATGTGACGACAAAGTGTAGGACAGTTCTTGCAGGGTGAGCAAGACATATCACCACTTAGATTCATAGTGATGGTTGTCATTAGAGAAACTCCCACAAAAACTATATTAATTTTATATATGAGTAGATTTGATTTTTTTTCCATTTTCTTTAACAATATAAGTTGCTTTTACTATTTTATAAATATTATCATAAATTACATGTGTTTCATTGCTTTGTTATTAGTTATGTTATTCATGAGTCGACAAGAGTCAAGGTAAGTGTTTCTTTTAGAGTCTTTTCAAGCCTATGTTTATTTACCATTCCAAATCGCATACTCGTACATCCAATCTGCTAATGCCTGTTATCCTTCATCATCTTATGATGCAAACACAGGTAATAACGATCAACATCCAGCACATAGTTGATCAGGTTGAGCACTTAGAGTCATTTGGTGAGACTTCTTGGTTTCCAGAGAGCTATGTTTTCATTTATTTCAATAGTTTTCAGTTGTTAGGAAGATCGGGGATCTTGTCCCGACATCCATATTAGTCATTAATGAATTAATAAGCATGATTGAATCAATGTGAAAGTTTGACTCACATAAATGATTTTAGGTTGAAATAATAGCTCACCTAAAATGAATCTAGACAAAAATTATTAATGAATGATGAGGCTAGAGGTGATTACCCTTAATCTTCATATGAAAGGATTAAAGGTAATTCCCTTACTCCTTAGACTTGAACAAGAAGTGAGTCCCCACGTTCTTACAATGATGAATGTACATGGAGGCAAGTACTCTTGCTCTTCATAAAATGATGTGAAGGGAAGTATTCATATTCTAAAAGAAAGTAAGGTGAGAGGAAAATACCCATTAGACTTTACGAACGAGGCATTGAGGCGAATCCCCATGTCTTTAAAAGTAAGTATTATTAATGAGATTATGTTAAGAAATTGACTTGTGTGGAGTGTTTCTAGATATGCCTTCCATTATGTAAGCTTGAATAACGGTGGATGACCTATGTTTTGGCTAAGCTTATGTGAGGTTAATTAAGGTAGTACTTATATTTCATTATGATGCTTTATATGTAGTGATTATGCTTATGCCTTATGTATTTTGTTGACTAATGCTTATGTTTATATTTTAATTGCTGCCATTAAATTTAGTACTTGATTGTACTAACACATACTCTTTACTATATTCGTATCAAATATAAGGCTGGGGCTTTCCCGATTCGCACACTTGTGGCTAGGTTACTAGAGTATTGTAAAGTTAAGATTTGGTGAGTCCTCATTGTATTTAAGATTGAGATATTGTATCACTTTTATGTCTTTCCTTTATTTTTGAGATATGAGTATAACTGAACCAAATTGATATTTTGAAAAAGGTCTCATCCTCGCCTTTTGTTCCAATGAGCTGAGCCCTGAAGTAAAGGATCAAATGGTGGGTAAAAAACAGGCGTCGGCGTGTCGCTGAGCAGTTTTAGAAAGAAGTACTATGTCGCAAGATGATCCACAATATGAAGATGTTGTAGGCCAGCACAACATGAAAATGAATATACCAAAGGGAGGATTACTGAGATGATCTATGATCCCGACTAACTACGCGAAGTGGTCCTTCACAAAACAACTTTTAGACAACTATAAATAAAGTTAATGTTCTTAGCTTAGTAGAGGTTTTCAAAGTTTTGAACTATAATTTTAGACTTATCTATTATTTTGATTTATTGAGAGCTTTTGGGTAACATTGCTCTTGAACCTTGGAGATTTGAAGATTCTCATCTTGAAGAAATTCAAAGTGGGTGCTAGAAATTCTTAAACCTAGACTTGATTGAAGCAAAAATAAATCATACCCAGTTGATTTTACTTCTATTTGGTATCATTTTCTTCCTTTTCTTTTGTTGTGTGATTTTAGGAATATGAGGTAACTCAATTGTATGGTGTTTCTTATTGTTGGTGTATTCGATGTTCCAGGATAAATCCTAATGTTAAGATATTTGGAAGGTGAAAAACTTCAAGAGTCATGGCCGAGATTAAAAGCACTTCTGATTCAATGCCCAACTCATGAAATTACCGACATAGTTTCTCTGGAGTGATTTTACATAAGTCTCAATCTAGAAAATGGAGTATTGGCTAACTAACTTGCCCATGATTGTTTGGTACAACAACCTTATGCGGTATCTGCTCGACCATTGGACAATGTCCAACCAAGAAGTACAAAGGGACTTTATCTTAGCAGGCCTCTTAAATTAGATGATGAGTTACCCTAAAAGGTTAGAGAGCTTAATATCTAGTGCATAAAATACGACCACTATGTCCCACCTTATGAGCATAGAAATATCAAGAGAAAAGAGGAGGGGACATACTAAAACGATGCTCACATTCCTCATCGTAAATGCCAACACTTAGGATATGGTATTAGAAAAAGTAAGGGAGAATGTATTGAAGTTAAAACTAATGACTAACTTTCACATTGTAATCATTACTCTACTAAGCTCTCAAATTGATTAAGTGTTGAAGTATATCTATACGAGTAAGAAAGAGGGGTTGCCTAACGAAATTGAGGCATCTTCTACTACCAGAACTTGAGAGTGACTCTGGTCGCGCCACGACGTTAACTAAGGCAATGTTTGGAAGGCAACCCAAAACCCTTTTATCAATTTAATTTTTGTTTTGGTAAATAATGGTGTCTTTAGTGTGCAGATTTAAGTGGGGAAAGAGCTTGGAGAAATGCATATTGACAAATAAATAGTCCATCCAGTTATTTGCATAGAGGCCACCATAAGACTTAAAATCACCTTTTGGTTCAATAAAATATAACTTGGAGACAATAAAACTCGGTGAGCCCAGAAAAACATTAGCAAATTGCCAAGTAAGTAAGCAAATCTGGTAAAGAGCATCATTTGGACCACACTTATTTGGGGGTCATGTAAAACATGGCTAGCTAGGAAACAACTATGTGTGTTGTCGAGTGGATCAGCGAATACAACTAATTTTGCCGAATGAGCTCGAATTGGAGGGTTTTAAATAGAAAAGTGTTTTGAAATTTCAAACTCTTCACTTCCTCTCATTTTTACATTCTACAATCTCACACCAAACAAGTATTTTTATGTTTATGCAAACCATTAGTATTTTTAATCGATCGAGTAGTGCTTTGACTTGGATATTTTTTGCCGCCTAGCATTTTAATTTTTTAAAATTGGCGATAAAGGTTAGTTGTCCTAAACCCCGCATTTACCTTTTTTATTTTTACTCTTGTGCAAATGAGTTTATTTTGTAGATCTGTGTTGGGCCTCTCTGATATGATTAGATTATTTTGATTCCTTGTCCTAATTTGAAATTGTTTCTCGTCTTTTTTTGGTTGTTTAAATCCCAAGTGATGATGACTAATTTTTGTGGGGATATGCTTACTTGACATATAGCGTTGGTGGGTGAAGTCTGAGTAGCCCAAATTTGTAAAAAAGAGTTTAATTTACCAAAATAATGAGATTGTTGACATTATTTCATAGGGTAAAAATTGTAAAATTGGCTTAATTTAACAATACGGGAGAATTCTGAGTATCTAAAGTATTGGGTATTACGAGTCTTTTTTAAATTTTGGTAGTTCATACTTTAATTTTTTTCTGGGGTTGCGAGGTTGATTTTGAGATGATGGGGTGTAAAGAAAAGGCATATTGAGTTGTTTGGTGAGCTGGGCTGATCTCGCCGAACAACTGGATGGTTCACCTAATATTCCCATCTCTTTATTGAATTGATGCCTTTTCTGAATTTTGATTCTAAAACTTTCGACGAGAAGCCTGAGGTCGACGAATGCACTCAGTGGCTCGCCAAATGCTCTTTTTAACGCCTTTTATATGTACCTCTAGACCCCTGATGCACTCTAGCATTTGGAAGACAAAACCTTGTTCGCCAAAAGTAGTCGGCGGCTCGCCATATGGACCTTTCTATCACTAGCTTGTTGTAATTTGTGAGTCTATTTTCGGCGAGCCTACTCTACCTCACCAAAAAGATTTGTCGACTTACTTGTCAAATTGATCGTCTAGTGGTTAGGCAACTACTTTTCTGTTATCATGAATGAATGGTTGTATATATAGACTCATAGTAGCATGGAGAATTATGTCATCCCGACTAATCAGAGCAAAAAATTTCAGTTAGAATAAAAAGGCAACAGATCCTCCAAAAAAATAACAATGGCAAAAATCTAAGTTTCAGCAAGATAAGAAATCTCTGAGACCCCACTAATACCTCGTGGAGACGTGGATTCTTCACTATGATAGACTTGTTTTTGGCTTCTCATGACATGGATAATTTCAGCAAGTCAACTATCACTGGATATTTATTCTAAAGAAACTTTAGGGCTATTATCCGACACCAGTCTGACATATCGGGCACTAATTCCCAAACTGATGGAGTGGCTTTGTATGTAGGATCCACTCTTTCCCCTCTCTCTGTCTTTCTGTATCTTTACCTTTTTTTTTTTTTTTAATTTGCTTTTGGGGACAAATACCTTTTTTATGGTGGGGTAAGGCTCACCTTTTGTGTGTTGTTTGTGACTTGTGTTTTTGTGTGTATATTTGGGTTGTTCTGTTTGAAATTGTATTTTATAATACTTTATGCGAATGTTTGCGCTTGTTACTCCTTTTGTTTAACTTGAAAATATTTTGACCTATTTAAAAAATATTCTTGTTTACGCCATTTCTTCAATATACTTTAATGTGGCTTCTTTTAGGAAAATTCAAGCCTCAGTTTGATCATTACCGATGACTTTGATACTGCTTCCAATCGAACAAGCATGCATGTGCGGCTACAATGTGGGCAAATGAAGTTTCCTAGACAATATGTAAACTCTTTGCATATCATTATGATTAACCAATTATCAAATTGAGATTCTTGCAATGAACAATGGATACTAAGTGTGGAGTCTTGTTTGACTATGGTGTCAATGCCTAGTGTGATGAGCTTACCATGAACCATGCATGATGACACCTAGAATTTTCCCCGTTCTTTTTGTTGACTAAGTGATGTGAACTCGTGATATGATCCTAGGCATCGTTGAAAGAGCGTGAATCAATTTGAAATATACCTCTTCTGTGGCTTACCTTGTAAGTATGCTAACCTCTTTTAACCATATACCTATAATCCTCTTGATTTCTAGTTTATTGAATAGCCAACATACGCCAAAGCCTATGTTGGAGGTGTGGCGAATAGAGAAGGCTTGTCAAAGAATGCAGGAATAGTCTCCCTTAACCCATGGTATTGAGAAAAATGGAACTCCTTCATACCAAAAAATAAAGAAAGAGAAAAAATAGAAGAAAATAATTTTAAAAAAAAAGAGAAAGTCATGGAATACAATTATGAAAATACAAAAATAAATGGGGTCTTCTAAACAATCCATCGAAAGTGAACAAAGGGATGACTTATGAGCACTAGAGAAAAGAATGAAAGAAGGAATATAAGGATAAAAGTCAGTACGCCTAAATGACCATACCTATACATTCTGCCCTATTACAGGACTTTAAAAGACCTTTTCACCTTGAGTAACCTAAAACACAAGTTGATCTGAAATACGGGCAAACCTATGGGTTAAATCAGGAATTGTGTTAATATTTATGAGTGTGACAATTGAAATTGATTTCGAAACATTAAATTTTGAACCATTGTGTGGGAGCATGGAATCATTTTCTTTATGTGAGCGCATTCGATCACTTTGGTTGAGCTTAAACTTGAATTTTAATCAAGTATCATGAGATTTAAAATCTTCGATAATGGTATGTAGCAACTCTATTCTTTGAGTGTACATTTGATCTTTGCATCAGTAATTTGAGTCTTGTTGTGTGCATACAATATTAACTGCTTAAGCTATCCTTTTTGAACTGATAAACTTGAGTTTTACTTGAAGACAAGCAGAAGTTTATGTTGGGGGTGTTGATGAGTCAACGATTTGAACTCACTTAGGGTTGTATTTTGATAGGTTTAGTGTCCTCAAATGCATATTTGTTTTTAAAACTAAACAAAATCTTAAGTTTCAGGTATTTCGAACTTAGAGACATTCCATGGACACAATGGAGCAAAAAATAACAAAATCAACTAAAAGAACGTAGAAATAATGATATGAGGATCGGCGAGCCCATACGACATGTCGCCAAGGTCTCATTCTCGCCTTCTGTTCTTGTGAGCTAAGCCTTGATAAAAGGATCAAATCGACGGTGAAAAGGAGCAATCGGCGTGTCACCTACCAGTTTCGTGAAGCTGCACTATGTCACTCAAAGATACTAAAATACAAAGATGTTGTAGGATAATAAAAAACGACGATCAATACACCAAAGGGCCGATCACTGAGTTGATCGGCGACCCCGACTAACTGCATCGAGTGGTACTTTGTAGCATAAGTTTTGAAGCTATAAATACGTGTCAATGTTTTCAGATTAGTATAAATTTTCATAGTTTTAAATAGTAATTTTTAGACTTAGCTTCTATTTTGAGTTTTTGAGAGCTTTTGGAAAACTGTGTTGTTGAACCTTGAAGATTTAAAGATTCTCATCTTGAAGTAAATCAAAGTGGGAGTTGGACTTTATTCATCCTACACTTTATTGAAGCTAAATAAATCATACACAGTTAATGTTACTTCGATTTGGTATCATTTTCTTCCGTTTCTTTATATGTCTAACTAAAACTCCAATTCTTGGGGTGTGATTTTTTCAATATGAGGTAAGTTTATTGTTGGTGTTTCTTATTGTTGGTATATTCTTTCTTTAAAATGATTTCACTTAGCTGTTGTATTTGAACTAAACAAGGTTGTAGTTTCAAATACGATTTTGCCTTAGTGTTTTTGGCTTGATCGAGAGAAAGGTTTTAATACTAAGACTTCCGCACTTTCAGTTTGAGAGAGTTTTGGGCTACGACGGAGGCTATGCTTAAAGGTTGCAATTTTGTGTTCGAGAGAGACCGAGTTGATTCGGGTTAAGTTGCTCGAGAAATAATTTAACCCCGCTAATATCTAGCCTAGATACATATATTTAGTGATCTACTATGAATAGCAACTATTCTTCTGTGTCTTTTATATCATATTACGGTCACATCCCACGAATCCCATTTCCCCATTAGTCTCTCTTATTGTTTTAACTGTTTTTAATTGTTGATTCGATATCAAAACCCGCCATCGTTAATTGACACTTGTGTCACCCCCCCCCTTTATTTTTTTATGTTTTTATTTCATAATTTCTTGTAGCTATGAATGGCATAACTTTATTTGCGCATGACTGAAATAATCTCAGGACCACTCCATGTGGGAAATATATCAACCCTTGGTTGGGTTATATACCGATTTATGATCGTCGATACTTAGTACTGGAGTGTTTTTGACCAAAAACATCCTTAAACAATATCCCAAACTTAAAGTACATCCTTAAAGTGAAATTCTTAGAAAAAAAAATCTTTAAATATTTAAAAGTAAACAATTTTCATCCTTCTATTAGATATCATAAAAAAAAAACAAATCAATCCTACAAAAACATGAGGGAATTGCGTGATTATCAACAAAAGTTTTCCTAGATGATTTCATTACCTTCTATAAAAAGTTCCTAAAAATTTTAAATATCTTAGAAATCATTACTTACTAAAACAAAAAATATTTCAAAGGTGTGATGATACATGATTTGATCCTTTTCTCATTTAATAACGGAAAGAAGTTGGAGCTTCATAATTATCCTTACTTTTTTCAAATAAATATTGTATTTTTATCAATAAACTTTTGAGCCAATATCATATTGAAGTGATCAAAATATTGATTATGCCTTGCATTTGAGTTTCATTCTACATTAAAAGAAGCGAAAGTCTCCAACAAACGTCGCTTCTAGCATATTCAATTGAGAAGAAACATATAGATTCTAAATAGAAAAATGTTCAATAATATTTTTTTGTTGAAAGTAATTTTTTTAATGTAATTTCAATACCTAAATATTCAACTAATAATATTTTTATGTCTAAGTACGTGAAAAACTGTCAAATTTAAATATTTTGCATAATACTAAATTCAATTACTGAAAAGTTCACGATAGCATTTTTGGTGTATCTATAAATAACAATCACGATAAAATTACTTGATATTTGTGGGATCTGTTAGTTTTCTTATAAATTCAAATAAAAGGATAAAAATTGTTCATTTTCAAATACTTGAAGGATGTTTTCTGCTAAGAATGATACTTTAAGGATGTAGTTTAAGTTTGGGGTATGGTTTAAGGATGAATTTGACTAAAATCTCTAGTATTGGATGATGTAACTCTGATGACATCACCGATCAGTGGATTATAATGAATGCTGATCCATTTGAGTGGATTATGATTTTTTATTATATTGAATTGATAAAATTACATGTATTTAGGATGAAATTACAAGTACCCATGTCTATCCCATGATTTTAGGATTGATTTTATTTATTGTGTTTGATGCCATATGAGGGAAATTTTATGGGATAGAAATATTCCGTAGGGTTGATGAACTATGAATACAATTGCTCTAGATTAAGGCATTTATGATGAATATAATGTTAATTACTTGATACTAAATCATAGATGATGATTATGAGATGTAATCCTTTGAGAGTAAATCCTAGACTATGCATTGTTGATTGAAAATGTTATGATGTGGAAGAGATACTTCCTATAATGAATTAATAATGATGATTGAATTAATGTGAATGGGTTTACTAATATGAATGATTCTGGTTGAAAGGATTTCTCACTTAAAATGTATCTAGGCTAAAATGCTTAAAGAACGAGGATGCTAGAGACAATTACCCTTGACCCCCATATAAAAGGATAAGAGGTGATTCCCCTACTACATAGAATTTATAAAGAAGTGATTCCCACATTTTTACTATGATGAACGGACATGAAGGCCAGTATCCATTCTCCTTATGAAATGATATGGAGGAGAATACCCACATCATATGATGAGGTTGTGGAAGCGAGTACCCACAATCTAAAAGTAAGTATGGCAAATGGCGAATACCATTAGCCTTTCTGAAATAGGCAATGAGGTGAATCTCCATGTATTTAAAAGTAAATATGATTAATGAGATTAGGTTATCAAATGGTATTTTGTGGAGTGTTGCTAGATATGCCTTCAATTATGTACGCTTGACTAGAGGTGGATGACCTATGTCTGTATTAAGCTTAATTGAGGCTGTAGTGATTATGCTTATGCCTTATGTCTTATGTTGACTAATTCTTATATTTATTTTATTTATGCTCGACCGTCATATTTAGTACTTGATTGTACTAACATATACTCTTGCCTGTATACTTATAATTTGTAGGTTCTGACGTTCCCGATTCACACACTTGAGGCTATGTTCCTAAAGGATTGTGAAGTGAAACTTTGGTGAGTCCTCATAGTATTTGTGGATTGGGTCACCCTGTCTTTTTTATGTCCTTCTTTTATTTTTCAGACCACTGTGTAGGTTGCGTTCGAAGACTTATATATCTTATAATTAGATGCTTTGAGGCAGTGTAGTGTTATATTTCTGCTTTATATTATAAAAGACCTTGATTGTACATGAAATATTTAAATTCCAGAACCTTTTCTATTACTCTATGTTATTGTATGTTAAGTGACTTGTATGATGCCTATCAGGGTCTTATACTCCTTGTTATATCGAGGGGTTACCCCTAGTCCTTGAACTAATCAAATCTAACTAAAGTGTAGAGTGTTCTCAAGAAAGCACATGCTAATAATCATGAACACCTTTATCTACATCATTAAAACATGCATGTCGAATGACATTAGTACATGGAATGTACGAGTATGTAATATAATTGAATAACAAACAACTGAATGAAATGATTGTAATAGATACTCATTTGAAAGTAAAGAAATAAAAGAGTGAAATCGTTAAAGCTTTACAAAATACTTACTCATATCTAAACTTAACATATTTAGTGATATAATAAAAATACACTTTTAACTACATTTGGGAGATTATCTAACAGACAACCATCACTATGCTACGTGATGATACATCGTCTCTCCCATGCTACCAGAACTTCCCTATACCTTGTCGAGGTATAGAATTACTCAACCAAGTGAATCTACCAAGCTATTCTTAAAAGTAATAAGGAATCGTCAAAAAAGTATTACCTTTTAGTCATGTTGGCATACATGGTTTATGGGGGCTGTGAGTTGTTTGAACTCAAACTTATATCGACACTCAATACTACTTCCATTAATATATATATATGCATGCTAAACTTTTAATAATACACTCTTCCTTTGGTTTGAGATATTTTTTAAAAATATCATCTTAAAAGAGGTAAATCTTTTGAACTCATAACTCATTTAGAAATTTCAGTTTCTCTTTTATAAATGTAAAATTTGATGTCTTATGGAACACATAGTCCCTTATACTCATACTTGAAAACTCTTTCTCAAAAACATTTCAAAATCAAATTATAATATGAATATTGATGACTCGAGAAGTCATACTACATTAACATTGATGGTATATCTAGATATCGTACTACTTAAACATGGATGGTATATCTAGATACCGTACTACTTAAACATAGATGACATACTCGATTTTCATACTAATCATGTTTTAGAAAACTCTTTTCTCAAAACACATCTTTACTTTATCAAAACTCAATTTAAGAACTCAAGTGTTAGCTTTAAAAAGCTTCTCAAATTTAATAACTCAAAATAGGGTTCATGGTGAAATATAGACTTGAACACATCAACTCAAGGATCTCAATAGAAATAATGAAATTTAATACTTAGGAATAAATTTCAAAAGAATCATGAATTAAAGTACTCAAAATCGACTAATCTCAAGAATAACTCAAATCTAGGGGTAGAATCGTAGATCTCATTTTTATTGATTAGGAAGTAGATGTAGGACATGAGGAAAAACTAGTCTAACACTATGATGACCTTACATATCTGAATGAAGAAGGTTCTTAAATAATATTCAAGAATCTTGAAGAAGAACTTGATTAGAAGTTCTGAAACCCTATCTTGAAGGAGAACAATCAAGAAAACCTTTCTTGAGATTCTTGAATTACTTTCTTGAAATATCTATGGACAAGAATTATGATTTCATTAGTAATTTATAATTTTATGGTGGAATATTAGTTAGAAAGAACTAAATTCTTGGAGAAGCACTTACCTTGAATAAGAATCTTGAAAAAGATTGAAAGAATCTTGAATGAAGTCTTCTACTTTGATATTTCTTTAGGATTTTGCCTTAGGGTTTCAAAAAGAAAAGAATGATGGATTAAAAGATGAAAATCTTATTATTTTGGGTGTTTAATTAGTAAAGAATTTTTTATGGTTTACTTAGAGATAAAAATACAAATATTACACTTCTTAATGTTTTCTTGTTGGCTAATTCGTCACTAGATAGTATTAATTACTAAAATGGCCATAATATTTAACTTTGCTATTGGATTACGCGAAATTAATAGCTTTGGAAAGAGGATTAAAATACTTTTAATTTGATAGGTTATGGGCCTCGTAAATCTTTATATTTTCACATATATAGTCGTTTGAAGTTGACCTAAGTAGAATCTTACACCAAAACTTAATCTTTAAGGAAACATTGAACTCAACTTTGTGCTTGGAGATTCAAGTGACCTTAATTGATATCCAAAAATCATTCCCACGGTAGAGAATTTACGTCTAAGAATATGGTAAATTTAAGAATCACCCAATATGAACATACAAGTAAATGAATAATCATCTGAGTCTTAACTAAGAAATTTTTTGGGGTGTTACGGATAGCGTACACTTCTTAACAATTGAAGAAACATGAACAAAACTGCCAACTCATTATTTAGAGCTCAACACAATGGTTTCTGCACTTAATATTTCACAACACTATTTGTATGGGTACATGTTGATATAATTTACAGATCAAAAGAGTTCCCAATATCTTTTCAAGCAAAAGAACTTGAATATCACATAGAGAAGGTGGTTGTAGTTGTTGAAGGACTATGATGTGAATATTATCTACCACCCAGGTAAACCTAGCATTGTAAAAGATGATGTTTGTCAACTATCAATGGGAAGTCTGTTACATTTACCACGTCTACAACAAGAAGTAGCACACGATTTTCACAAATCAGCCAACATAGGAGTCTGACTTCCAGAAGCCGATGATGGAGGCGTAGTCGTACAAAATACTGTCAAATCATCGTAAGTTGCATTGGTAAAAGAAAGTTATTATGATGATCCGATATTTCAATAGTATCAAGAAGGGATCCGAGAGCACCTAATTACTGCATTGGAGAAAGCAGAAGATGGCACCTAGAGATTCCAAAGCAGATAATGTGTTCCAAATATAGAAGGGTTAATGTAGAAAATCATGTATGAAGCATATTATTCCCGATGCTCACTTCATAAAGGCTCCACAAAGATGTATCATGACCTGAAAGAGGTCTACTCGTGGAATGACATGAAAAGGAATAATGTAGAATACGTGTCACAATGCTCCAATTGCCGACAAGTTAAAGTAGAGCATCAGAGCCCGGTGGCCTAGATCAGAGAAATGGGCATTCCAATATGGAAATTGGAAGCTATTAATATGGATTTCATTCAAGGTTTTCCCTTCTCTTTAAAGTGACATGATACCATTTAGGTGATAATTTATCGGTGGACGAAATCAACCCACTTTTTAAAAGTTAAATCCAATAGCACAACCAAAGTGTATACTAAGCTATATATAAGGTAAGTTGTTCGTTTGCATGGGACAACATTATTTATTATTTCTTAAATGGTGCCCAGTTTACGACATATTTCTGGAGATCACTCCAGAATAGTTTGGGAACACAGATGAACCTTAGCACTATTTTTCCCTCACATACAGACGGCCAAGAAGAACACACTATTCAAACACTCAAAGATAGGTTGAAAGCATGTTTTAGACTTTTAAAGGCAATTAGGATGATCATATTCCCTTTGATAGAATTTGCCAACAATTATAGCTACCATTCAAGCATTGGCATGGCTTAGTTTGGAGCTTTTTATGGGCGTCAGTGAAGATCATATATTTGTTGGTTTGAAGTAGGTGATATTCAAATAATATGCAAAAAATTTTGCTTACTGCCGTTGAAAAAGTAAAGTATATAGAACAGAGACTAAAGACTCTTTAGAGCTTACAAAATCATATGCTGATATACGTTGTAGAGACATAGAGGTCCAAGTTAATGACTGGGTATTCTCAAAGGTAGGTATCCCCTGTGAAGGGCACCATGATATTAGGGAGGAAATGTAAGTAGAGCCTCAGGTAATGTGGGTCACATAAAGTTATACGTAGAATTGTCCAAGTAACATATGAGCTGGATTTTCCTTGAGAGTAAGCTGTAGTACACCCGATATTCCAAGTATCTATGATACATAAATGCTTCGGAGATCTTACACAGGTTATCCCATAGATGGTATAGAAATCTCAAAAGACATATCTTGTGAGGAAGTCCCATTGGAAATATTAGATCGACAGGTCAAGAAGTTGAGGACAAAAGACGTAGCATCATTCGAGGTACTTTGAAGAAGTTAGAGTATAGATGAAACCACTTGGAAACATAGGCTGGCATGAGGTCCTAGTATCCCCATGTATTTCAATAGCCGCAAAGAGGTTCTTAAATTCATAACTCATTTCATTGATATTTCATTTGTGTATGTTTTGGTACTTGATACGGAAAACAAATATTCCTCAAAGTTGAAATTTCCACCCATATAATCTATTTTATATTAGTTGGTGTAGTTTCTATTTGTATAAGACCAAGTAGAGCCTTGTGTATATTCGCTGTGTATTATCGTGTTGTAATGCTTTGTGAAGCAACGTGAGTGTATTTTGGTTAGCGGATAGATTTTGGATAGTCTTGTTCGCAAAGTAAGCACCACAAATTTTTAAAATAAATATAAAAGACTTTGAATCTTCTTATGGATCATATTTCATCCAAGGATGAATAATCCAAGGGGGGATAATGTAAAACCCCATAACTTAAAATACATTAGTGACTCGTAAACACCAATGCTTAGGTGTGATATCGGGGGAAGGATATCATTGCAAATGGTTGATTATACCATGTTACCCCTTTATCATGTCATTTGAATGCCTAAACAAAAAATTTATTCCAAGGAGATCATTAAAGAAAAGATTCAAGTTGAAAGGTTCATTGGGGAGCAATATTATAAATGATCTCATTTATCAGATGACTTTGAACGAGCATATCTCATTATATATAATGAGTTAAAGGACCTACAACGTACATATCAAATTAAATGTATTTGAGTTTAGTTTCCATTAAAATAAACCGCTCATTCAAACCTATTGGAATAAGAAGGTATGTTCATTCTACGACAGACTAGCGACACTATCCAATCACTGCAGGACATGTAGCAGCTTAGAGAAAGTCGTGCAGACCAGTTATTTTTATATTATTCGTTTAAGGTATCCTCTCCTATATACTCAAGAACTTTTAAGGACTGCTTTCAAGTAATTTCTTCATGTTTTTCTCATCTCCAATCCTCCAAAGCTTAAGGTAAGTTTGTTTCTTGAAGAATCAAGTGTCTTCATCTCCATAGACCATAGACCTACATATATATACTTAAGTTAAATGTTTTCTTGGAGGAGAAACTATTATTCTAAAAGAATAGAAAGGGGAAGGGCTGATATTTCTTGGATATATAAGTATGACTCCTTTTATATTTCTATAAATAGTATTCAAGGATGATTTAAGTATAATTTGCGGGTAGGACTCATAGGATAGTGATAGGACCTGTGAGTCCATGTTTTACCCATGGTAATTGATGTTTTGGAGACGAGGGAGATTGTAGAAGGGTGTGTTGGGGGCAGTAAGCTGGTCACGACAAAATGGAATGCTAGGTATAGAAAATGTAACTTTTATAGTTCTTGAAGTTTGTCTCTAGCTAAGTGTTTGATGAAATGCCTAGATTTTTAGTAATGTGTTGCAACTGGTTATATGATCTCCTATTAATTCAATTAATAGCATTATTTCTCTACCAACTTAAAATATGTGCTTATAAAGGAATTTGACGTCGTTGACAAAGAACATCTGGGATGCTTTTCGGAGGCCATGAGTTTGACTTTTGTGTTAATTTTAGATGATTAAGGGGGCTGCTTTTTTATGGATAATGCATTGAGGAGTAATATTGAACATGTGATTAAGTCACGAGCCTTATAATAAAGTAGTGAAATATAAAAGTGTGGCTATACACCAATTATCTATGGTAATTATTCAAATTGTTTTTCCTAACTATTATTGCGTTGTCGGAATTGTTGAGCTTCTTGATTAGTTTCTTATTGTATCCTTTTATGGTGTTATGTTGACGAATATTTTCCCGTGAAATAGTTTGACGAAGTATGATAGTAAGTCATAGAGTAAGGTGTATAAAGATAAAACCCCTTTCGCCGTCAAAGCACTACCTAAAGTCGCATCTTGTTCCGATAAATGTCATCAGAGATTATATGATACTTGAAATAAAGATATCCTATTTTATAAGTCCCCTCATGTTGGATTCCTAAACCTATAGAGTTATTGTACTCTTTTCTGGTAAAGGAATCCGTATGTTTCACATAACTACATGTGTCTTCAATTGAAACTCTTAAAAGTTAGCGGTGTACAAGTTGCATAAATTTAAAGTAAGAAGATGGCCATAGATTATTTGTAAGTGTATAGGTCACAAGATTTTTGATTCTCAATCTAAAAAAAGTAGTTACGTATTGTATTACGAGCTATATGATTTGTGAATTAATTATTATAAGACTTTTTTTATGAAATTATTAGTATAGCCTACTCTACACTGTGAGATAGATATTTTTTGGGCTACTACGTGCGACATTATTATGTGCACATAATTTGTATAGAGTCAGCTTGAATTTCCCATCACGAATTCACCAAAATGATACATGCAGGCAGGCAGACCATACAAGAGACCCGGGTGTGCCTTAATATACCTAGTTAACCAGATTATGAGATTTCACGGGTACGTAGGACAGTGGGCTATAGATGTCATATAGGGTCCACTAATTGTCAAGAACACGCCATCATGTGATTCCTTAACAGTTAGTTTTATAAAAAGCAAGGAAGTTATACAACATAGTAAAAATATCACTTAGGAAAACTATAGGAATTTTTATATATAAATGAATAAGCAATGAAATGTTAGATATGGACACTTAAGATTTGTCACAGTACTAGTTTTGGATTATATCTCAGCATATATATGGACAAGCTTATCTATAGTGATATTTGATTGATTGTAGCATTATTAAATGTATACTTGTTATCACTATACTTGCCATACAAGTCATGTGTTATATGTACTGACATCCCTATTATACTAGTGCTTCATTTCTATCAATACAGACTAAGGTAATCAGGACAACAAACATTTAAAGTAGACTAGAGACTTGCAGTTTAGCAGTTGGTAAGATCCACCTATACTTGGATGTATCATATATTTAGAGCCTACATTTTTCTATATATGTACATATGTCATAATGGGTATGTCGAGGACCTCCCTTGACTAGTTATCAGGTTCTCTGATTTATACTCTTTAGAGGCTTCTTATACCTATTTTTGTTTTAGATGTAAAGTAGACCAGTGGGCCCTTTGTTATAGATGTTTCAGTATGTATTCTGATATACATTCCGTTGCTAATGAGTCTATAGCTTTAGAATGAGTTAAGCACATATATATATAGGAAGTTCTTACTTATATACTCTATGTCTTCTACTTTCTAGTTTGGGCGTGACACCCAATCCCAGGTTTGATGACTTATTCGACAAACTTCAAGATGATAATTGCATTTCTAACTTCAGATCCAACTATCATCAGCTCATAGTCAGAGATAGTGAAATCCTTAAGACAACCATTAAAACATAGTATGGTCACAATGAATTTGTAGTTACGTCTAATGGACTAACAAATACTCCAACAACTTTCACATAATTTATTAACAAGGTGTTCAAACATTATTTAGACTTATTAATAATCATTTTTATTGATGATATCCTAATTTATTCTCAGAGAGAAGAAGCGCATGCGACTCATCTGATAGTTATTCTACACCTTAAATAAAAACATTTGTTCGCTAAGTTCAGCAAATACAAATTTTTGTTACAGTCCGTCACTTTCCTTATCATCTGGTATCCTGCGAAGAGATCCGAGTGGATTCTCAAAAAATTGAGGTTGTATAGAACTGGCTCAAAACCACCTTTGATGAGTTCACAATTTGGACTTATTTAGGTCTTTATTTTAATAGGTTTATTTCATCAAATTCATATTTTGTCCCTATAACTAATATAAATCCTTGAGTTTCAGGGATTCAGAGTGAGGAACAAATCATGGACACTAAGGACCAAATAGGAACAAGATACTAAAAAGAATGAAGAAAAAGAAGAATTGGGGATCTCCTAACATATCAGGCGTGTTATGGAATGACCTTGATCTCGCCTATTGTTTCATTGTGCTAAGCCCTGAAGGAGAAAATCAAGTTGACAATCGAAAGAAGAATTCATTGCTGAACGGTTTTGATGATATACCACTTAAAGTTATAGAACGTAAAGGATGTTGAATGCACAAGCAATATGGCAACAAAAATATCAAAGGACGAGTTGCTGAATGAATCTACTACTCCAACTTAATGCGTCGACTGATCCTTCGCACCATTATTTTTACAACTCTAAGTATTTTTTAAAATTCTTAGTTTACAGTCTAGATATAGAGTAATAATATAGAGAATTATCACTCTAGGTTTGAACATGTCTTATGTTTGAAGCCATTTTTCTTAGGTTTTAAAAATTTGAAGATTTCAAATTTCAAGAAATTGGAAGTGGGTGTTGAAGGTTGTTCATCATTGAACTAGTTGATGACAATATCAATCATGCCGAGTTGATAGAAATACTTGTGTCACCACCGGAATCTAGACCCCAGACGAGATCGACGTCATTGACCTCTTAGAGGTTGCAGACAAGCCTACATACGTCATTCCTTCTTCATCTAGATTAATTTTAGCGGAAAATTTGATTTTGTGTTCTTATTTCATGCTAAACATTTTAAATTTAACATCATAAGCGTTCATAAATAAACCATCTAAATCAAATAAAAAAAATAGTTCATAATAACATTAAACGTATTCTTGCAAAAATGACACCAATACAATATCTGAAATGGAAGTGGAAAGAAACACTAGTATAATATTCTCCAGTAGCTAAAGCCTACATCTAAGATAGATAATAATGGTAGACATCCTCGAAAGCATGAGGGCCTACCATGTCCGAATGAAAGCTCCACGTCCGGATAACTGCAACGTCAACCTGTAAGCTATAGTGTCCACCTATTCCTGCACCTAAATATATAGAGTTGTATGGGATTAGTACACACTTGTACTAAGTATGGGTGTATGCAAGCACACACCAAGGACATACATGAGTAATATATAACTCTTTCCTAACAACATGATTATGGAAAGTCAAGTTAGTGGACTTGCCAAATTGGGATTAGGAAAGTTAGTGAGCTTTCAAAATTGGGATTAGAAAAGTGAGTGAGATTTCAAAATTTGAATTAGGAAATTAATGCCATGAGAGTAACATGCATCATCATACATATCATATTGCACACAACACATAACATCTTGCGCATATCACATAACATATTACATATAGCACATAACATTTTTCATATCATTCGTTCATATGCCATGAGACCTTGGAGTCATGGACTTGACATCAAGATTTCCCAAAATAAGGGCTCAATATATGGGATCTCAACTAGAATCAAAACCCAGTGTCTGCTTCATTCAATCATACGTACTTCATTTCATTTCATTCATAGGCTAGAGTGAACACCATCTATACCTAGGATGTAGTTTAAGACTTTCATCGGGTTTGCATTGCAATGATAAAGAATGACCTAGTGTCATTACTTGAGTCTAGCTCACCATTTTGATTATTATATCCTTACACCTTTGGTATCATTCATTTGATTATGTGCATTATTTGAAGCAGACCTCATTCATTCATTGGGAACTTTACCTTTAACCGATATTGATCATGTGAGAATCATGAAATACAGTGCCTCCCCCACACTGAAAAGATGTGGAATCACCAGCCAAATTGACCTCAAAACATTCTAGCGTACATGGGAATTGAACCCTGCCAGATTCCTATATTGGAAGTATAATTTGAAAGACTAGGAGATATAAGGAGACCATACCCGGCATGCCATAAAATATCATCTCTTGAGAGTTACGTGAACCTTCTCCGTTTTCGAAAGAAGGCATCACTGCTCAAAGCTAGTCTATCAGTTCTCACTATAAAGTTTCATTACATTCAACTCATACGTCATGGAAGCTGGCTTCTTGCATGAGGACATCATAGCTCAATAGATGATTTCTCATCTCATCATTAGTATTAAGTGTATATTATCTCAATACTTTCAGTAGAATGTTCATAGAGACTTGTCTCTTCATTAACTTTACAGGTGTTTCCTCTCATTCTAAAACAAAGAAAACTTTGAACCTTTTTTTTGTCTTCTTCTTCTTCTTCACAATTATATATTTGTGTACTTTTCTCATGATTGGTTAAGTGATACCATTGGTTATGTTAGAGATCTTGGTACGTATTTTACCGTCATTAATTTATACTTATGTTATTAAGGTTAAATGATACAATGTAATAATTTTCATTTTTCTATTCATTATAAATATTTTATGTAAGATAATACAGTGTTTTAGTTTTAATGACCGATATATTTTAAGTATTATTAAATTCCCATGAGAAGCGTTGGTAATTTTATAATTATTTTTCAGTTAAATTTCCACCATATTCATGTAAATTTCCACCATGTTCATTCTCTATGTAAATTTACACAGACTTTTTCCTTTACTTATAGGTCAAATCCCATATGTTTTCAAAAAAAAAAATGAATTTACAATCAAAATCTATTTTTTATTTTTTTTACTCAATAAAAAACCTACTACCTTATCTATTTTTCTGTAAAACTATTATTTAGGGTAGCGGGGCACCCTTCTTCCATTGAGTAGTTTTTATTATTAGTAAGTAGAAATCACTTTATGAGCGGAATTTTTGGTTGCAGTGAATCCGTCTCAAAATAATTGTTGTTGTGATGAAAACGTATGTAAGTTTTTATTAATTTTCACATTTACGACTCATCTACAAAGTAGTTTATATTTTCCTATCCTCTACTTTCAATTTAAAATGTACCCTAGCAACTCATAACTATTCCACAACATTACAATGATATTTTGAAATCTAAGAGCAAACTAGAGTTTATTACATGATTTGCTATAGGTCAGATTAAATTTATGAACTTTTTATTTTCAAAATTTTTGCATTGCTTCAAATTATCCAGCTTTTAGGTGTGTAAGTGTAGGAGGAAATTGTTTTATTCCCTCCTTGGCAATATGCTTTTTTGAAATTTTTCTTGCGAATCTAATATAATATGTTGATAATAATCAGCTTCACCAGGAGGGAATCTCAACTTTTAGAACAAGTATTCGAGAATGTATGTCATAAGTGTTAGATGAGACGATGTAGATCATATACATTTTACATTTCCTTAGGTCATACAAGATACCTTACTATAAATGGTGTACAAAGTCAAAAAGATAACCATTATGGGAAAACATAACAAGGATCATTAAAAAGTCTGTAAACATGTATATGTAGTGAAAGAAGGATATTTGGAGTTTCTCAGGTTGCTTACTCTTGTACAAGTTTTGCTCTATCTGAATTTTGACAGTTGAAACCTCATTTAATTGTGAAGGCAGATTGTTTTGGTTGACAAGTGATTTTGCAGGCCATAGTTTGGGACATGGAAAAGCATAAGATCGTTGTGGTCGTAATTTGAGACAATCAAGCAAGATAACAAATGAAAAGAAATGAAAGGTAAGGGAACATAGGTTGTCATTTAAGCTGACATATGCAAGGAATTAGAAACAGTGCACTTAAACCTTTAAAATTTTGAGGCATAGCCACATTGCATGAAGCTTTGCAATTTTTCTATCCTCGAGTGAGGTATTGGCTATTTAATTTTCATTATCATCTACAATTGTAAGAAAGGTAAAATAATATCTTTATTCCTTTGATCCAGTGTTGACACGATGAAGGGTAGTTGCAATTTCTCTGTGCTCTTTTGTAGTCTTTGTTATAAATAAAGTTACAATGCTCGAATCTCATTAATTTGTGAGGGTAGACTGTCTGGATAATAGGTGAATTTATATGTCGTAGGTTTTTTTTTTATAAAACTAATTAATAATTGTTTAGTTTTGTTGTCATGTTTTTTTTCATGTTTAACTTGCAAGTTCAAATAAAGTTGTACTTATTCATGATATTTCTCTTCTCAAAAAAGTTAAACCAAAGTAGACTAAGAATGTAACATATTGCCAAACTTTTGTAAATTAGAGATGTTTCATCCGATAGAGTTGTCGTAATTATTTTCATGTATGCAACCACACACCATCATTTGTATAGTGAATTAACACCATTATTTCCAAATTAACTCATAGCTAATATAGAGGAAGATAACACAAAAATTTGAGGCAAATAAAGTATTTTAGTAAGTGAAAATCAAAAATATTTGCATTGTCAAAGTATTAATTGAAATATTTCAAGAAAATGGTATTTTCGATTATATTTGAAAAGAATTTAGATAGTCTGTGCTTTACTACATTTTAAAAGATTCATTTGTTACTTAATAAATAAAAATATATATTACAAGAGCACCATTTTACAAATGGGAGTGCTTAATTAACATGGAGGAGAAGAATTAATGCATTTAGATACGAAGACTCGAAATTAGAGTATTTATTAGTTTAACATATGAAGTCAAGCTTAAGTTTATGTCTGCATATTATCCCGCAAAAAAGAAAATTATGGCAATGTGATAATACTCTAATATTCTATCAAATAAAGGTCACAAATATAATGCAGATTCTATTGAGGTAAAAATGTCTATTTTCATGGATCCAAATTAGGCAGGCCCAATATAAATGAACATATTTTTTATACAAGATTAAAATCGCAAAGATTTACATGTTCCGAATGTGTTTCTCGAAAACAAAACAAGTAAAAATGTCTTTTGACAATACAAATTAGTACCATAATTGATTTTGAAGCACTTGCTGAGACGTCAATTCAAATGGTCATATGTTACTTGATTTAACTCAAAAGAAATGTAAGTTAATAGAGGTAATTTACCAACGCACGAAGCCAGTTTAGTTTAACTAGTTAAAAATAAATGACATTCTTCATACCAAAAATCAGCTCACCTTTTGAGTGCTTGTTCCTTATAAGTTGTTTTATATGGAGGTGTGTGTTCTTCAACGTTGCGGATTTTTTCATAACCATTAGTCCTGAGAGAATTAAATACAAGGATCAAACTAGGATGATCTTTAAACAATATATTAACTTTTTCTATGACACCAACAGAATCAATTCTACGAATAATATTCAAAAACTTAGTCCTATATATATCACCTAATAAGGAAAGAAAGTAATAACAATAGGAAATTTTCGTTGCAAACCTTTGAGTCTTTAAGTTATTCTTAATATTAATGAACATTTCATACTTCTCCATTTCGTTAGAAAATGTGTCCCTAACCTCCCTCACATGAAATAACACTTTGGCTACATCTATATGACCAAATTTATCAAAGACATCGAAAAAAACAAATGTATCATAACAATGGACTTAAGTAGCCAGCCACTCAAATATATTTCTAAAAGATCATGTGAGCAATCTAGCAACTTCAAATGGTGTAAAAATAAGAGAGATAAGAGCTCAAATTCTATTAAGGACAAGTGCTAACTTCGATAAGTAGACTTACCACAAATGTAACTATTTGATACAGCAAGTACAATATTTTAGACTGTCAGAAACACGTAAGGCCTAATATTAAATTTTTCTGTAAATTTAATATGTGGACACACGATATACCATCTATTACAATTGAGTACCTAAACACATGATAAAATGTTAACATCTGAGAAGGATTTGTGTTCACATTCGTAAGCATCATTAGGCAGAGAAGTTGACAACATAAGATAAATTATCTCATTATTTATACATTTCAATCTCAATTACAGCATGTTTGAGTTTTGAATGCTTACTCAGGCAAATGTGCATAATTATAGTTGGGGTATCTAAATATAGTTTAATGTAAGAGGGTTATTGATGTATTAGGTCAACTTTTAATGTTCTTTGATGGAAGTATGAGTAAATTTACATTCTCATCCGTTAGGCCAACTCTTAGTTTGAGAAAGGGCAAAAAACATAGGATAATAATGTACATATAAATCACAAGACACATAAAAAATCAATAAAGGACATAGAGTTTACAACTCTCTATTAGAAGAGCAAAATGACAGCTTAAGTAGTTGTGAATCACATACATCTCTCAAACGCTTCATACAATAAAAAAAGAAGAACAAAACTAACAAGCTTAATTAATTAATGAAATGGAAAAGAAATATTCTACATTCTGAATTCCCAGGAACTAAACAAACTAAATTTTCGAGATACCTCTTGGCTAAATCTTTTTAATGAATAAGATAACTCCTCAAACCACCAAATTTTCGTTCCTATATCAACCAAAGAAGAAACTAGACTTAATGCACCTATGAAGCTAGCGATCATCGTGAAACTTTTAGTAAAAAATGTTGGATATAATTTCTTTCACAATAATCTAAGTTCGCTCTAGGAACAATGTGAGAACCTCCAGTTAATCGAGTTGAGTGAAGATTTCTATCCTATAAAGCTTAGTACGAAAACTATGAAAAAGCTCTCTAACAAGGACCTTGGCTCATTTAATACAATTTTGTTATTTTTTGCAAATGGCAAACCAATTTCAACTCTTGGAATGCTAACATTAATTACTCTACTATATGGATACGTCATCCCGAACTACCTTCAAAACACTATGATCTTACAAATACTCCATCAAATAGGGTTTAAAGCAGGATCAGTCCTAATAATAGATACAACCACTATAAACACTTTTGGTGGACGATATGCAAGGTTGTGTATTTTGTAACCTTTAGCAGAATCTCTCCCTAGAGACATCCTCTTAGGTAAACATCTCCAAACAATATATTATGAGCTCTATAATAACCTATCAACACTATGTGGATGTCTAGTCCACCTTATGTATGTTTGACAAAAATCACCAATCGATATTCCATCCTCATCCAACACAAAAAGAAAAATTAACATCAGCAGTTCGAATTCCTCAACAAATGATGACGGTACCTGGAAAAAAATTTCCTATCGAATTCCTCAACAAGTGATGACGGTACCTGGAAAACAGTTTCTATCCAAAGAAACAAAAAAAAAGCCAACAACAAACTTCTTGTATCAAACACCAAACATTCGCTCACACACCAATATCATTCCCACAAATTGTGCAAAAGCGAGTGTTCTTCAGCATACCACTATTGGAAAATTTGATTTCAGCTAGAAACTGCTGGAATATTTGAAGCCATACATATAAAGAAAACGACTGTTCTTCAGAACAACATGTCCCATGATACCACATCACAGGAAAAAGACGGCAAAGTACAGTTCAAAATTCAATGTTTTCCGCTTCACATGCAGGTCTGAACATATGAAAAAAACAACCTCACATCCCAATCTTCAAAAATCACATAAATAATAATAATAATAAATCAACATGCCCTTCATTCCCCTACATTGAAATATACACTTAATCAATGAAATGTTTTACTGATACCCTTATAGTCCAAAAAAAAAATCTTATTCAAATTCCCTGAACTCACAATTAGTTGTAAATGAAATACATAACAGTACCACACAAAATCTAAATAGGAATGTCCATACAACTACCTACAATACAAACTTTAAATTTGACTCCCGACACTTGGCTTTAGACAAAACATGTAAAATACATAGTAAAAAAGGACAAAAAATCATATGGTAAGTACAGATCCTACTTACTCACATCCCATAAGCTTACCCAAATATTACAATACCCCATCCTTTGCAAACAAACACTGACCATGCATCGATTCAACAACCAAATGTCCAACCGGTGATGTTTTAGGGGCCCAAATATCACAATCACGTCACAGCCACACCTCCCGCCAGAATCTAATCACCAATTTACAACCCCAATAACACATCCTTCGAAAAAATCTCCCATTCGAAATCAATCCAATACTACAATTGCAGACATAATTCCCTCAAGACAACTACAACTACAGTCCATATCAGTGTCCAAAGATATTGGATCTCCCCCATATGTCTCTCATATTCCTGCTTTTCAACACCTACTGCTACCTTTAGAACCCCAACCTTCTCTACCTTCCCATATGTAGTCAAAAATCACCAAAATTGGAACATGATCAATCAAATTACCCAACCTCTAAACCAAAACTTTGTTCCAAACCTAGTGGAGAAAGAGCTCATAAGAGCTTGATTATAATTTTACTATGGAGCTGACAACTTTCGGGTATTATCACCTACTCTACTGGTCTTCTTTACTCAACACTCAGAATAAGCTACATGTTTTACTTATAGACAAACTTACCAACTATACAAGTTAATAACTTTAACAAATGCAAGCAATGAGGAATATGAATAAAGATCAGGAAGCACGAGGAAAAATAAAAGACAAAACTATGGACGACCAAGTGGTAACTCAAACAGTCTCTCTAGAGCCATTTCCCCCTATACATAAGTGTAGTCCATCAAATATGGATCTACCAAACATGAAGGAAGAGGTTCTAAGCATTCTTGACAAACCATTTTAGACCTTATGTATAAGGAATTCACTAACGATTCATATGCCCAAAAATGTAGAGAAGAGGTTCTTAAATCAATCTCCCAAGGGACAACTCACTGGCCCTAAAGAAATATGTGGTTATGGTTGTTCCTACAATAAGAAAAAGTAAACTAGCCACAAACAGAGGAGATATTTTACACTCCTTTGAATCAAAACCTAGAGATATCATTAGGCTCAAGAAGAAGATTGACTTCGAATGATAAAATAGAAATTAAAATCTTACTATGGAACTTTATAGGTGGGCATGACCCCAACCTATGGCGAACCTACGTATGATGGTGGAAAGGGATAACAAAATTGTTAGCCGAACTGAAACTAGAATGGCTGGTCATGATCATTTACTGAATATCTTGGACTATAATGATGTATTTAAAGTCCCGGTACTTGATACCTTGGAGGGATTGCCCTGTTTTGGAGGAGCTCGGAGATAACATTTGATCTAATGATGGGATAGTCTAAAAAGTAGGGCTAGTAGAATCTCTTGTCCATGGCTTATCAACGGTGACTTTAACAAAAATAGCTAGCTCTTCCAAAAAATTGGGGGTAAGCCAATAAATAATAAAAAATGCACCGACTTCATAAACTGCGCAGATACAAAGGAAATGATAAACTCGGGATTTACAAGCCAAAAATTACTAGGACAATAAATATATCAAGATTCTAATGTCACAAACCTACCACTAACACATTCTGATCACTTTACTATCTTGCTAAATTTTATTAAAAGAATAGGTATACCTAATAACTAATTCGATTCGAGACCATGTGATGAAGACATCCCTTATATTGTTAAATCTTCTTTGCCTTCTAATAAGTGGTACATCCATTCTATTCAACTCTTTCTGCTATTGTTAAGATGTGGAATGTTCATACCTTCGGTAATCTTTTCTAACATAAAGATAAGATCCTAAGACGCATTAATGGTATTCAAAAAATGGATGAAGATTCTATAATTAACTTCAACATTAACCTGGAAACCATTGGTAATCAATTATTTTAATGAGATTCTTCTGGAAGAAGAATATGTTTGGAAGATAAAATCTAGAGTCCAAAGGCTTAATGACGGCGATGCAAATACAAAATTTTCCCTATATCTACTATTAACAGGAGACGTACTACAGCGTTAGTAATTGGTTCTTCTATACTAACACTATCTCCAATACTATCTTATCCCACTTCCAAAAAATCTACACTACTGTGTTGCATCATAGTAATAAAGTTACTAAATTTCCTTCTTGCCAGACTGCTCTTTCTGGAGAAGATAGTAATACCATAGTTTATCCTCTCTCTATCTCCGTTATGAATAGAAGTATAATGTCCTTCCAACCACTAAAATTGTCGGGACAAAAAATCTTACACGAAATATTTTTTTTTTCAAAATTATAGGGATTAATAAAAAATCCAATGATTACGACTTGTATGCTCGGTTTTAATACTCAAACTATTCTTAGAGATCTCAATAGAACTCTATTAACTCTCATACCAAAAATAAAAAATCCAAAACTTATCCCTTAGTATAGGTCAATAAGCCTTTGCTATACTATTTATAGGACCATCACTCAAATACTTGTAAATGGAATTCACCCTTTCTTTAATAAATTCATTATCCCCCAACAGTTGAGCTTCATTCCTAGATGAACGGTTGTTTATAATGCCATCATTGTCAAGAAGCTTTACATTTTTGAAAAATACTAAGGGAATATTTGGGGATCTTCAAAATCGCAGTAGAAGCATTTTATGATCCACTAGAAAGTTCCTTCATATCCCAATCACATATTCTTCAAAAAAAATCCCTAATAGCATAATTTCTCTAATAATGGCTTGCATTAATACCTCTTCAATATCTTCCCTAATTAACGGAATACCTTGTAGCTATTTACTCAACTCTAGAGGCATTAGGCAAGGTGATCCATATCTCCATATATGTTCATTATATGCATGGAGTTTCTCTCTAGACTTATAAATCATGCTATCAAAGAGATGCTCTAGGAACCTATTAAAAATGGCATAATAGGGCATCCCATATCACAACTTCTCTTTGCCAATGATATTATTCTAATTGCAAAAATCGATCCTAGTTATGCTTATTTTATTATTCAAATTATTCATACACTATCTATTCAATTGGGGGGGGGGGGATTATTGCGAAAAAGTATTTTTTTCAAAAAATGTTCTTGACAATGACTAAAACAACCTTTCTACTATTCTCAACATATGTCTATATACTAAAGTAGGAAAATATTTAGGACTTCCAATTAGTAAAGACCATAAAAAATCTCTAACAATCAATACATTATCAATCGTATTAAAAACAAACTAAATGTTAGAAAACTGGCCTATTATCTTTGGCAGGTAATGTTATTTGTAGTTTGATGATTTGACAAACTCAGGGACCTAGTAAAAAGACCTGGTCCATAGTGTGATATATTCTCTCCAATGGCAGGCTGGAAAGCTCAAGTGGTTGGTGCACAGTCTCCTTATGATGACTTGACAAACCTTAGGACCTGGTCCTTGGTGCGACATACTCCTCAATTCTAGGATGGAAAAAAGTACAGTTGGTTGGTGCACAGTTTCAAACTATGGAAGAAAAATCAAAGACCTCGACCAATGGCGTGGTCTGGAAGATTGTGACTATTCTTCATTAACCTAATGTACAATAGTTACAACCTTAGTTTTTGCAACTTGAAAAAAATCTCAATCTCTTCAAAAGGCTGATCGAAAAATGAAGATTCATCCTCAAGATCAAACTCAAACCATATAGAGCTTCAGGCTTAGTGGTCTTAGGATTTATTCTTTTGAATATATATTGTAAATTTGATCCTATGTATATAAAGGATTCAGATAGTTGTTTGGTACTAAAACTCTAAATTAGTTAGAAGTAACTGATTTAGTGAGAAATGTTGTATCTTCTTTGGGAAATTCTAATTCATCTAGAGTTAGGTGTTTTAGTGGTCGGTGTTTGTACCTGCTTACAAAAAGTCTTAGTTATCTAGAGGTGATAGCTTAGTAAGAATTGTTGTATCTGCTTAGGCTCTTCAAGTAATAGGTCGATTACTTGGTCGTGAAATCAATAATTTTTTCTCACATTAGTTGTAACTAGGTTCACTTTTCTTTAAGGGAGATTAGTGAAGTTCAAAATCCTGTGCAATAGGTGGTGGTTTTACTCCCTTGAGAAAGGAGGTTTCCACATAAAAGGCTTGTGTTGTGCTATTATTGTTATTTACTTTGCTAAATCTTCCTGGTTCAGTCAAGCAACCTAGTTCATTGACTGGTAGTGGATGCACACATTCTATGAATTGGCATCAGAGTAGGTGCTCTCTAGATGGTTAACACCAAGAGATACTCCTACCCAAGAATGGCTGCTCCGTTGAACCTAAAAGAATGAAAATCATCAACACGATCACCACGTTTTAATGGATAGTTCTATATCTTGTGGAAAACAAGGATGCACGATTATCAGATGGTTGAAGACACCGAACTATGAGACATAGCGTTTGATGGACCCTTCATTAAGACTACTGAAGTAAAGGATGGTGAAATGACAAAAGTTCTTCCGAATACATGACAACAGTACAACCAAGTTGACAAAAAGAAGATCGAGAAAACCTAAAAAGTGAAGAAGTGGCTGGTGTGTGGGATTAGTGCTGAAGAATACGATCGGATTTCTGCATGTGAATCAGCGAAAGAAATATGGGATTTTTCACGAGGGAAAAAAGAAAGTGAAAGAATCAAAGATGGACATGTTGACCACCCAATATGAGAATTTCACAATAAAGGGGGGAGAATTTATTCATGATATGCATACAAAAATTTCATCCATTACCAATGAGGTACAAAGTCTGGATGAACTTGTCAGTACAAGAAATCAAGTTAAAAGTGCTTCGAATCCTTCCAAAGTCTTGGGTATTTAAACTGGATGTTGTCACTGAGGCTAAGGATAGGAAAGTCTTGACACTGAACGCTCTAATTGGGAATCCTAAAACCCATGAGATGAACATAAATCAGGACATATCAAACAAGAAAGCTAAAAAGGACAAGGCACTAGTCCTCAAAATTTCATATGGGGAAGAATCTAGTGAAGAAGATGACATGACCTATCGCACCAAGAGATTTTAGAAAATTGTGAGAAAACATGGAGGGTTCAAGAAAGGGGAAAAATTTCCTCGAACTGCAACTACTAGTGATATCTGTCACAGCTGTGGAAAGGTTCGGCACTTTATGAGAGAATGTTCGATGGATACATTAGAAAATAGAGAGTATCATAGGCTTAGAGGTGAAAAAGACAAAGAAGGGACTTGGTCCTCAATAAAAATTCAAGGAAAGTTGCAGCTAACCATGTTGTGAAGAAAGCTCTTGTTGCATAGGGACACTCTTCAAGTGAATCAGAAGAACCAAAAGGCCCTGATGATGCCTCCATGGTGGTTGTTCAAGATTAGGCAAATGTGTTTGATGGGCTTGTTGATTTCATGGCGGAATCAGATGATGAAGAAGACTAAGAAAAGTTAAACCTCTTTGAAATCAAGCAAAACTTAAATATTGAGTCTGTTCAAAGGCTGAGGAATATAGTAAATGTTTTTATTGACTCTGTCATAGAGTCAAACCACTGAAAAAGACTCTATGTAAAGCAGTCTAGATGAATAAAAGGGGATAATGGTGGTCAAAATGTCTGTTCTTGAGGAACAAGTGATGGTTCTAGAATCTGAATAACTATTACTCAGGGAGCCATTTTATCTAATGATCTAGAAATTTGGAAAAAGAAAGGGGAAGCCACTAATCTGGAAGTAGAGTTAGAAAGCAATCTAAAAGCCGCCGAGACCAGATTTTCCCTTGCCCTGGAAAGGATCAGACGGAGAGGGACCTTGTCCCTCTTAAGGAAGAACTTCAAATTTCTCTAAAATGTACCAGCTCCACAAAAGTGCTCTCAAATAGCACCAGTCAAAGCAACTATAAAAGAAATGGGTTGTGTAGTTTGAACATTACTCCCCCTACAACCTCCATAGCAAATATGTATTTGTTTCACAAAATTTACTATTTCTTCAATTTGGTCGTAATGTCCATCTAAAGGGTAACTGTCCATCCTTAAACACACAAGAGTAATTCTCTATCTATTCTAGAAATACAAAGTCTAATAATCCTAATCACACTATTACATTTCTATATAGGGAACTGCTAAAAGAAGGGGACCTGCTCATGTTAGTAACGCCTCGAACACAAAAAGATCTAATCTGCTACATTAAAAAAACACTCTCATTACTCCTTTATCAATATAATGGGAACTTATCCCAAGTATAACAAGTAATGTTTGTTGCAGGTGAGTGACAAGTGTTGGCTTATAGACAGTGGATGCTTAAAAAATCTGACTAGAAACACCCACAACATTCTTTTACTGAAGAAACTTCAATGTGGAGGTGTCTCTTTTGGAGATGGAAAAAGGAGTATATTGTCGGAGTTGGAAGATTTGAAAAAACTCTTGAAAATTCCATTGAAAATGTGTACCATGTAAGTGGGTTAAAATAAAATCTCGTCAATGTTTCCCAGGTATGTAATAAGAGAAATAAAGTCGATTTTTTTCAGACAAATGCATTGTCACCTTTTTTTCCACAAAAAGGGTTATTCTGATGGCCAAAAGGAGGAAAAACATGTATGTGGCAGAACTAGAAACAACTCATGAAGACGATGGGGCATGCCTACGTGCTCAAAGTGAAAATGCTAACTTGTGGCATACAAGGCTCGATAATGTGAGCTTCTCTCTACTGAACAAACTTGTTTCTAAGCACCTGGTCCGTGGTATGACAAGGTTGAAGTTCAGTGATAGTAAAGTGTGTGATGCATGTGTTAAAAGGGAAATAAATCAGATCGTCATTCAAATCAAAGAAGTAGGCCAGTTCTTCAAGTGTCCTTGAGTTAATACATATGGATTTGTGTGGACATGTTAAAATCCAATGTTGAAGCAAAAAGAAGTGCATCCTGGTTGTCGTGGATGACTACTAAATATTCATGTGGAGTGTGTTTCTCAAGTCAAAGATAGAGACCGCTTATGTGCTAATGATATTTGTCAAAATGATTAAAACCCAGCTCATTTGCTTTATTTTTGGGATCAGGTCTGACCATAAAACTGAGTTGGAAAATGCGAAGCTTGATGTCTTCTGAGAAGAAAATGGTATCTAGAAAAACTTCTTAACGCCAAGAACACCTCAATAAAATGGCGTGGTGGAAAAGAAGAATAAAACTTTAGTCGACATTTCTAGAACCATACTCATTGAGTAAGATCTCCCTCAAAACTTCTAGGTTGAGGTAGTCAATACTTCTTGTTATGTGACCAACAAATGTTTGATTAGGTCTCTCCTAAACAAAATACACTATAATAAACTCAACTACAAGAAACCAAACCTAAGCTACCTGATGCCTTTTGGGTGCAAGTGATTTGTGCTAAACAATGGAAAAGGTGATTTGGGAAAATTTTTATCCCAAAAGTGATGAAGGGGTCTTTGTAGGGTACTCATCATCAAGAAAAGCGTATAGAGTTTTTAACAAAAGATCACTATGTATTGAAGAAAGTGTTCATATGGTCATTGATAAAAGTGGTGATCTGAAGAACATAGAGATGAAGGATGGTGATGATCTATTTGAGTTATTCAAGTTACAGAACAATTAATTCGATGAGACTGAAGTTGAGGTGAATCTGGAATCCAATGTTTCTTATCCTAGTCAATATGAAAAGGTGAAAGAGGATGACCAACCTACGATGGGACCTGGTCCTTCCAATGGTAAAAGTATAGAGGTAACTCACCCTCCCAAGAATGATGATTCTGAAGATGAAGAAGAACAAATGGATCAACCATAACCCCTAGGATCTAAGTAAGGATGGAAGCACAGTTCATCTTACCCCCCTAAACATCTCATTTTTACACTGAATTATGGAATGTAAAAAAACAAGGAATTTGGTTGCATGCTCATCCTTCATAACTACTATTAAGATTAAAAATGTGAAAGAAGCCTTGAACGATGCTAACTAGGTTACTTCTAAGCAAGATGAACTACATCAATTTGAGCAAAGCAATGTGTGGTACCTAGTCCAAAGACATGATAATAGAACCATCAAAGGGACAAGGTGGATGTTTAGATATAAGCTTATGAAAGTGGGGTAATAACTAGAAAAAAGTCCATACTGGTTGTCCAAGGTTATAATTAGTAAAAAGGCATCGACTATGATGAGACATTTGCCCATGTTGCTCGAATGAAGTCTATCAGAATCCTTACATCCTTTGTAGCATTCATGAGTTTTAAACTCTATCAGATGGATGTCAAAAGTGATTTTTTTGAATTGTGATCTGAAGGATGAAGAGCACTTCTGGAAATACCCACTTTCTTTGATCCTTACTCATCTCTTGGGGAACCAAGAAGCAAAACTCAGTAGCTCTCTCAATGACTGAGGCTGAATATGTAGTTGCTTCTTTCTGTCAAAATTCTTTGTATCAAGAATCAACTAGAGGACTTTGGAGTCCATATCCACATTGTTCCTCTCATGTGTGACAACATAAGTGCAGTCAATACGGGGAAAAATCTAGTCAAATCCCAAATAACAAAGAACATAGATGTTAGGCATCATTTATTGAGGCACAATGTTTAAAAGGGGAACATAATTATTATAAATTTCTAAAAAAAAAAGATAAGATTGAGGATATTTTCACAAAAGCTCTCAGCAAGGATCAATTTGAGAGAAACAGGTTGAAGCTGGGAATGATGAGCTTACATTGACCAAACGACTTCTAATCCTTGTTTTAGCTATGATCTGGAGGGCAGGTATCTTCACTACTTGTAATGTGTTGTTCAAGTGATATCATATATGTACCTGCTACCAGTATACACCCATTGAAAGAACAAAAGGAGAGAATGGACAGTACCCATCAAGAATAATATTTCACTTGCACGTGAGGACCTGGTCCCTCCCAAGGTTAGCATTTTTTACATTTATTTTAAAGTGTCTAATAAAATATGTCAAGATCTCCACATGTCAGTCATCGTCCCTTCTGATTGTTCTCCCATCCCTTTAAATCCAAGCGATGGGTCCACTCATGGACCTAACAAATCGTTATAAGTTCTCTTTATAGACTTTTCTTTACTTGTTCTCCTCACTTTTCAAATACTCTTCTCTAAGTCATCCACTAAAACCCTATCTTTTTCACTCTATATCTATTTTTCCTTTCATATTACTCATTTTTCTCTCTAAAACAACATATCTTAATCTCCATCTTCTTTAAGAAGACTGCTAGATTATCTGAGTGAAATAGACGAGATAATTTTCTACAAATGTTATGATCCCGTGTCTCTGTCCAAAACTTTTAGCATCTATGAGGTCAACGTTGACAAAACCTGTTCTCCTATTCCCCAGTTACCTTTTCATTTGAATAACCCTACCCCCTCTAATCAACCTGGTTCCTACTATGAAGTATTTTCTTACAATTTATCTGAGGGAGACCGTTCGGAAAATAAGTCCTATAAATCCAACATTCTTGCTGCCACTTAAAATCTAATTGTTGAGAGAAGATGAACAATTCTTCGAAGACATGATTGGTGGGTATCAATCTGTGCTCGATCAAAACCCTGACATTGGTCGATATCCGTCATCCGACTCTAGTGACACGGATAAGGCAATCGCCCTCTTAGATGGTTGACTTAGAAAAGGATGGCCCTATATCATTAAAAATAAAAGAAAAGGCGAGCTAAGAAAACCTAAGAGAAGACATTTCACTAGATCAGACTCAAAGAAACTCATGGGGGAACCTATGAAATCTAATGCAACTGTTACTTCTCTCAATAAGAAGAAAAGGAAGTCTGGGGATGCATGTTTTGAAATACCCACTACTGGAGTGGTAGATATCTCCATTGAAGAATCCAAACATGAAGGCGTGAGAGAAAGTATTGAGGGAAAGAGGGAAAAACAATTGAAAGCGGTTAGTAAAGGTTAGAATGAAAATAACTCAAAGGAATCTAGTAAAGAAGGAAGATGGTGAAAGGAAAAAAGGAAAATTACCAAAAAGGAAAAGGGAGTCGTCGAAAAGGCAGAGGGAAATCTCTCCCGATGATCATCACATACCTTGGCTGGGCCCAGGTCCTACCATCAACCAGGATGGACAACAAGTGGATAAGTAGATTATCATTGGCAATCTGCGTCTGCAGAAGTTTCTAGGTGAAAGGGTGTTTGACATGGATATCATTCAAAAGCAAGGGATGAACTCCCTGCATAACCTTATGGAGATTCAATCTTAGAAACACTTTCTTGAGATCAAATCGCCTATTCTATATGAGGAAGGGGTGCGTGAGTTCTACTATATCCTATTCTATATGCAGAAGAGGTGCGTGAGTTCTAGTATAAGATTTAATTTTCTTAGTATGGAACATAAGAACACGAGTGGTCAACAAAAGTCCAGAGTTTGATGAGGACTTTCGTGGAGAAATATTGGGAGTGCCCAGTGGTGGTATATGGTCCGCTATTTGAAAAAACCTACAACATAGAATTTGTGAAGGAATGCTCAAATATCCCTAACACTCGTCGTGCTGGAGTTATAAAGAAACTCATGAAAGATGAGTATCAGTTGGTCTTCGAATTTGTAAAGTCTTGTTCCTCAATCTGAGAAGAGAAATGTGGCCTTTGCAACTGATTTGTTCATCATTGAGTTATTGTACAAGTTTGAACTTTAGATCTTCCAGACCACATGAAGGAACACCTGTGCAAAACAGTTTTAGAACACAAGGGCAAACATGGCATGAGGTATGGATACTTTCTGATGAAGGTGTTTCACCATTTCAAAACATCCATGTGGGAGCAGGTAAAAGTGGTACTGCTAAGCAATCGTTTACCCTAAGCACATTGGTGAAATGTGAGTGTGTTAAAGGGAAGGGAAATCAACTGAGTAAGTTATCTCAGTTGATCAAGGAACAGGACCAGTTGAAGCATAAATTGGACAAATGACTCTCTGTGTAAGCAAAAAAAAAAAATGCTAAAATTGGTCTACTTAATGTTGAAATTCTCAAGGAACAAATTGAAGGACCTGGTATTGAAGTTGTTAAGGAGCTGCAAAAGCAGAGTGATGATTTCCTTGCACTGGTTGTTACTCTCTAGGAGAAAATGATTAGGACAATGACGCAACAAACTCCAGGGTTACACTAGTTATACACACCCTTTTTCATCAGCCTCCCTCTTCAGAGTCCTCTCCCATGTCTTTATTTTTTTGTGGACAGTGTCCGAGGTTCTCATATCTTAGTTTTACAGGATCATATTGACTGCTGATTTTTGTTGTGCTTATGAAATGGAATCCTGTTTGTTGTGGTTAATTTCTGTTGCCTTTGTCTTAATAATTGTGTTGGTGTAGTCCTTGACTATGATCTTGCTTATCAATCTTACTTGTTTTGTTGGTTTACTGCACTTCTTTTTATGATGCCAAAAGGGGGAATCAATTGGGGGGTGTTCAGGCGTGCAGATGGTGCTCAGGATGATGTGAAACAAGGGGAAGGAAGGAAAACAACATAGGAATAGGGGGAAAACAAAAAAATAATAGGGAGTGTATGTAATCAACATGGGAAAGAAATTACAGGCACTAGTGTATGGTTTGTCATCATCAAAAAGGAGAGAATTTTATTTGTAGTTTTGATGATTTTACAATGTCACAACCTGGGAGCACCCCAAAGTCGTCACATGGCGTACTCGACCTCTCGGAGGTCTTGTACAATCCCTTAGACATCTTTCATAGCATATATATGAAAAGTAGTGCGAAATAAAAAAATTTCATCATAATAGTGAAACTCTTTATAGAATATAAGAAAACTAAGTCTAATCATACGCCATCTTAGACACATATAATATCTTAGGTTCAGGGCCCTTACATCAATTTATAAATAAACTATAGTCCATTACAAAGTCTTTGAAAAAGGAAACTAAACATAACTGTGTCCTCGAACATATGAGGACATACTGATCTTGAGAGAATGCTATTCCCAAGTTTCAACTTCTAAGAATATTCTCACTTTCCACCTACACTTGTATGTATAGAAAACATATGAAATTAACACATTAAATGCACTAGGCGACATGCATTAAAACCAAGCAAAAAAAAATGAACATTTACTTTAAAGTATGTTTTTCATGCTCTATTAATAGAAACCTCATAACAAGTATATGAAAAATCCTTCAAGTGAATATTCACATATAATGCATAATCAACTAATCCACAATATAAAAATTATTATCACTTAGAATCCATATGAGCATATAGAATTCCTACAAAAGATTATCCTAAGACCGACCGGAGTAAGATATAAAGCGGTCGCCCATACAATCCCTTCACACACATTTAGGTGATCCTCCAGACTTTCCAAAGTTAGATTATTCACTTCTCATCATTTAGACTAACCTAAGTAAGACATGAAGAGACCGCTCAAACACCCTCTTCAAGCCTACATAAGCAATCCTCAGAGCTACCTTAGATAAAACCTTTCTATTCAACATGCATTATTTTAATTCATCATTATTCATTAAGCCATTTAAGATACAATTAAGTATTTAGAGGACTGCAAATAATGGTCTTGGAGGACCTAGGGAACTCATCCTAGTACCTTCAAAGCCTAGTCGTGCAGTTTGTAGATAGTGTCTCATTCCACTACCTACACTTTGTAGAACCTATCCAATTACTAGAGTGTACATTCTATATGATTAGAACATGCATTAACAAACATAGACCACACTAGCTAGGTATGGAATCCGGAGTTATAAGACCCCACACTGTATAAGGTATTCCACTTGCCAAAGGTAGGACCAGTAATCATCCTATGTTGGCACATGGTTAAGGAATATCAAGGGTTCATTTGTACTCTAGTATAATCTAAAGTAGAGCTAATACCACAAGCATATTCACTCGGTGCTTTGTCTTCGTTATCATAGAGTAATTCATGCATGTACTAGTATTTGAAAAGGTACCATCACTAATTCCTACAAACTCATAATACTCTTTGTTCCAAGGGTCGGCCCACTAGGGCTGCCAACCAAGGTATATTAGGATAACTCTTATGATTTTCTTAGAGATGATTTAATGTCGTTCCATCCAACGTACCGCTAAGTCTATCATTCCACTCAATAAAGACACCATTACAATCTTTCACTTCATGCATTCTACTAACCTTTTTTCCATTATTCAAAATTCCACATTCACTTAGGGTTCTAGACTTATCAAGAAGCGCACCATGCCTAGGCCTACCAGTTCAAGACATACTCTAGAATACCTCATTTAGTCATTCAAGGAAGGACACAAACTTAGGGCTACCGATCCAATACTTTCATTTATACACTTATTCAATAATTTAAAAGTACCAGGCAGGGACAACTAGTCTACCACATAAGATACCACATTATTCTATAAAATCTCTCCCTAATTATTCACATCATATATCATCGAATATAAAGCCAACGTATCAAATCATAACATTATACACTCATAGAATATTATCTAGAAATCACATGAAAACTTCACTTTATACCTTTTTATATACATTATAATGATCATACCATACTTCACAATATAATGCTTACATGGTCATATTCATAATGATTATATCAAGTAAGCACCGCCACCATAAGTGGATCGTACCAAACAACAATAATTATATATCAATTCAATGCTGAAAGAACGAATTAATTCAACTCACCACCTTCCCATATCAATAATCATCATCCTTTAGCCTTTCCAATACAAATTTACATAATAGAGATATTACACATAACAATATACATAAGACTAAGACAATAATTCAACTAAATCAATGATCCATCAATACTCAATATAGATATCAAAATTATAAGGAAGCCATTTAAATTCTAACACTAACTAATACATAATTCATTAGCCCAATACAATTTAAACATGAATTCAATAAGATTAAGCCATGATCAATTCACCCACATTAGAGACAAAATTAGGAATTCATGTAATACATGGGTTCATTGAGTTTTTGATCTGAAAACATTCAATTAACATCAATTACTTCATAAAACAATGATATAAATCCTTTCATGCAAGAACTCATGCTTAGAATTCAAAGTAAAACTTTATTTTTTAGAAAGACTTCAAAGCCTTTGGAGTTTGACTCAAATGGAAGAAGAATCAATATGAAACATGTACCTTTTATTGAATAAAATCCATAATTTTGATGGAGTAATAAAGTAAGAAATCTGATTCTAGCTTCAACTTGAGTTCTAGCTTCAATGGAGTCTTGAGAGTGTTTTCTTGGGTACGAGGTTTTGATTTTTTTAATGTGAATTCTAAATTAGGTTTTAGGCTTATAAACTAACTTAAATTACCTAAAACGCCAAAAATAACCTCTCATGACTTAATTAGATCGCTAGGTGAATTTCCCAAAACACCCCCAATTTGGCCGAGACCGGCAGAAAAATTGCAGGGCTCAATCGAGGGATACCACCTATGAGGCGTCGACCAACCAACGGATCATCCTGCTGGTCGGTGGTTTGGTCAGAGACTGTAAAAATTGGGGATAATATCCCACAACTAAGTGTGTATCCATGCCCCCTAATCGAAGGGGCGCGATTGAAGGTCGTTGATTGGACTGCTTTTTGGCAATTTCTTGACAAGGTTTGGGTCCTCCTCAAGGACCCCTATGGTGGTCCTTGGTGAGTCGTGTCCAGATGTTGCGACCCTAAATAGGTTTATCCTCTCCTATGTAAAATATGCAAAGGCACACTAGCACACTAAACGACTAGTTTCCAAACGTCTTGGATGTTCTTTGACGTTTCACTTCCAAACTCTTTCAAACTCTTGAAACTGACTTCTAATGATATAATTCACCATTTTTAAACCTTATTAACTCATGGCACACATGATAGTCTCTAGTTCAATCTAATTCATTTTGAGGGTTGTTACATTCTCCCCCACTTAGAAAAAATCTCGTCCTCGGATGACACCAAAACACTTTCTACACTTTCAAGATATAATGACTCAATTCTATCTGCTCATAACCATACCACATAATACACAATAAGAACATATCTAGGAGGAAATCAAATCAACATAATCAAGAGACTCAAAACACAGCAAGAAAGTAGAAATAACATCAACAACTTATTATGCAATAAGACTCTACCTTCTCATTTCACATAGGAGGGACTTCCTTATGTACATATCATCATGTTCATAACATTAAATCTAAGCACATTATGCCAAGATCTCATAAAACACAGCTATGCAATATTCTTAAAGAGCTCACTGTAAATCATATTTATTAGCCACTAATGCAATATTTAAGCAATTTACTATAGATGCATGACAACATGAAAGACAAAATTATTTGAACTCAATTTACCATATAAACATAACCTCATGAAAATATACACAATGCAAATAGAACAATGAAACACATTTTCACTTAAACTCCTAAAAACATGCAACATACTACTAAAAAGTTCTAACTCTCAAGCTTTAATAGAATAGAAGAGAAGATATGAAATTCATCAACCCAACTGTTCTCCATACTCCCCCACTTAGGAGAAACCCATCACAATATAGAAGGGAAAATTATAACTTACCGAAACCTTCATCTTTATTTGCTTCCTTGTTATCTTGGAGAGCATAGAAATGACCACGACTTGGAGGAATGGAAATAGTACCTTCACTAGGATCTTTCTTGGCTACTTTTCCTTTAGCCGCAATAGTAGGACAATCTCTCACCTTATGATCATCCTTTACACAACCAAAGCACCCACTAGTATTGGCAAGACACTTCCCAATTGCTTCTTTCCACAAGTAGCACAAGTAGGCTTAACACCTTTAGAACCACCAGGCCTCTCATATTGGCCTTAAGGGTAGTAGGAGCATCTTGGTTTGGAGTACTCTTTTTAAACCAAGGTTGGCTTTGTTCATCGGATCTACCCCTCTTCAAATTTCTTTTAATCCTACTAAGCTTGGATTGTTCAATGGATTGTGCATATACCATATGTCTAGATAATTTCATGTCATTATGGAGAATGGACGTACGACACTCTTTTTTCACAAGGTCGGCAACATCGGTCACAAACCTACTGACCTCATTTCTACAGCTAGACACAAAGGATGGAGCATAGTTAGACAATAGCATAGATTTCAAGGATTAAACCTCCACACTCATGTTACCTTGCATAAGGTTTATAAAATCCTCAATATTCACTTCTCTTTTATCACGTGGAAAGTACTTTCCTAAGAAGGAATCCTTGAACTCTTTCCATTCTATAGGAACCGATTCAACCGGCCTATTATCTTTCCATTGCGTGTACCATGCTTGAGAAACTTCCCTCAATTGGTATGAAGCCCACTTCACTTTATCCCTAGAAGTCACCTTCACAACAATCTACACCTTATAAAAACCATCTAGAAACTCTTGGGGTTCTGTCCCACCTTAGATCCAAGAAAAGTAGGAGGATTCATCCTCACAAAGTCTCTCAACCTATAGGTCATGGTCCTCTAAAGAGAATTCATTATAGGCCCTATATCTCAATTCGCTTGAGTCATCGTGGCTCGGGAACGGGTAAGAAAAACTCCTCTAATTTCCTCATTAGTATTGTCTGGGAGGAACCACCGGAACCTCATTCCCTTGATTATCTATAGGGACTTGTTCAACATGAGTAACTTGATTACCTTGGGGAACTTTTTTACCTCGGGAGGACTTCCTCATTTACCACTTCCTCATCAACTCTCCTTGCGGGCATCATTCTTGTATGCATGTCCAATAAATAAAATAGAAGAGATTAGGAAAATATACTTTTAACCTCAAATCTATGACACGACACATGAGTAATGAAGAAATTAAAACTTCTATCGTCGAATAGCCTCTCGCTCATAGATGTGTCGCGACTTACACCCGATGAACAAGACTCTACTAGACATGAATTTTATGAGAATTTGAATCCTAAAGACTACTTCATAACCTTATGCTTTGATACCAAGTTTTTCATAACCCGGGAACACCCCTAAGTTATCACACGACGTACTCGACCTCTCGGAAGCCTTGTACAAGCCCTTAGACATATTTCATCGCATATAAATGAAAAGTAGTGCAAAATTAAAACTTTTCATCATAATAGTCAAACTCTTTATTTAATATAAGAAAACTAAGTCTTTTCATAAGACATCTTAGACACATAATATCATAGGATCACGACCCTTACATCAATTTAAAAAGAAGCTATAGTCTATTACAAAGTCTTTATAAAGGAAACTAAACATATCTGTCACACCCCAACCCTAGTTGAGGCGAACAAGTATAATATGAACACATTCTTTACAAGAGACCTGTGATGAGAAAATAAACTACTAGGAAGATAGAGAAGCTTCATATTACAACAGATGTCGACTAGCTGAACTGATACATGTAACACGTGAAACTATGGATACAAATGATAACTTTACAACATCTACAAAGCCTCTAGTAGAATCCATGATTGTACGACTATAAAAATATGCATAGTAAAGACTCGTAAAGCCCCGAATCATTGTGGATATCACCAACAACCGTTGAGTATCATGTTCTTCTATATGGGAGATCTACTAGTTGAGTACATATACCTGCAGCATGAAATGCAGCATCCCTAATAAGGGACGTCAGTATGAAAGAATGTACTGAATATGTAAGGCGTAGTACAACCATATGTAAAATGAGAGGTTCGAGTGAAACCAATACACATAGATAAGGATTTTAGGCCACCTTTGCCTGTACTTGTGGAATCGTGTATGTTACATTACTTTTTCGTACTTTATAATATTTATAAGAGATACGATACAAATGACCAGCTAATCAACGCTAGAAGAGGATGACCCATGCTACGCATTTTAGCCCTAGGATGCTATCCTCATAATTCCACAAATTTGGGATCAGCCCATGCTAGCTTTCGCCCCTGAGTTGCCACCCTTCCATACCAATAGGGATAAGCCCATGCTAGGATTTTGCCCTGAGATTCCACCCTTCTATACCAATTGGGATGGACCCATGCTAGGAATTTTACCCTGGGCTGCCACCCATAATTATACAGATTGCTTCACTTCGATTCTTTAATCTTTGTGATTGTTGTTTTGATGTTCATAACTCTTGTGATATTATTCTTTGATGTTTATAATTCGCTTGTGATTGTTGTTTTGGTGGTCATAATCATTGTTTAGATTTGGAACTATGGACTAGTAGTAGAAGACATATGAATATGGACATACGATAACAACAATGACATGGGAAGCAAATGTGACACCAACATAATACTTAGGAGCTTATATGACTCGGTAAGCATTTTAACATCTTAAATTGAAGCACATCCAGTGAAGACATTTAACATTCAGCCAAGGGATTTGAACTTTATATGATATAAATACAAGATGTTTATGAATGTTGAACCAAGGAGGAACGTGGGCAGATTCAACTTAAGTACGGATACATATTCCAAGCAATTAAATATAAAATGTACAATAGAGCAAGTAGGGATCTTGTGAGGTAACATTGTAGTCTAACATAATAGGAGTAATAATCAATAAAAAGAACACATGAACAAGTGAAAAGATGACATATTTGATGGAATACACTATTTAAGCAAGTTGGAAAGATAAGAAAAGATCGTATATCAATCCTATAAACATATGTACCATGTGTAATCTAGGATCACTTTGACTTATATAAGGGAAATATGTGCCAGGGGTACTTTGACAATGAAACAATTTGAAACCTTGCATGCTATCACTTGGTAGAGTAAACATGCACATTATGTAACAAACTCATATTAGAGTGCTGACTTTAATGCTGTAGGGAGTAGGAACTCTAACTATAGATTAGTCACTACCAAGGTCACTTACAAAGCTTACTTTTTGTAATGCAAGTTTTGATTCTTTCCAAAGAAATAGGAAATGAAATAGCCTTACATACCTTGCTACACAACAATGGATATAACAATGAGTTAACCATCTTCCTTTCAGAGTATTTATCTATAATGGAATAAACAATAAAAACTAGCATTAGTAGTTAATCAACAAATTTGGGCTACTTGATCAAGAACAAAACAGTACTTGGCAGTAAATCTATTATTGATACCATCAAGGGTGGTCTTCCCACCCATTCTCCTCCAATTTTTCTTATACTATACAACCTTCTTGTAAGGTCCTCCGAAACTCCTGGGCTTCACATATTTGGAAAACAGTATAGAAAGGGATGGAAGGAAGTAAGCTTACGGAACACTCAATTAAGTGTCATATATCATATATCTACACTTGTAAATGTTCAATCCTCTAACAAGTTCACCTGACTTCTATGTACATACCATCCACCCCTCTTATTTTACGATACACAAAATAGTCCCTAAGACCCCACAATGTGAAAATAACAATATGAACACATGACTTCTAGTCAACACCCCATGAGTTTCAACTAACATTTAGATTGTCAAAACAAGCTCACAATCAAAATTTAAGGGGACTCCACTCCATGTCTGTCCCAACAAGAACCTCCTTCCTGAACATTCACCAAGCTCACACCATATAGAGGCAACACTCTTTAGTTCATTAACACATACAATCTTTTACAAATGATGCAAGAACAAGAGAGGGATGAAAATATCCACAATTACCTTGCTAGACAGAAATCTCACTTGCCAAGACTTGGATTCTTCAAGGTTTAGGTTGCCCTCTCTCACTTACCTTGATGTTAAATCAGATTATTCACTTCAATTCCTTAAGATAGGAGAGGTTCTACCAGCTTGTGCTTTTGAAACAATGGGTTTGCTTCATATTTAATGGTGAAGCTATAGACCAGAACTCCTGGAGCTTCCATTGCTTTCCTTTGGAGTAATTTTATGGAGAATATGTGATATGAAGGAGATATGATAAGCTTGATGCTTTAGAGGCTCCATTTTGGACGTTTTCCCTTTAATAAATTGAGAAATAATATGGTCCTTTACTTTAATACCTCCTTAATTTCTGTTACAAGTTGTTATGTAGTTGCATCATCTACTTGTTTTTTTGTTCAAAACATCCGAGCCTTAATGTTTTTCATAATCTCAATGAACGTACCATTCTTCTCCATTTCCATTGGAAATGTGTCCGTAATTTCCTTCACATAAGACAATGCATCAGCTAGACTGTAATACCTAATTAATCCAATAGATAGAAAAAAAATATATCCATCAGAATCATAACCATAAGTAGCAACTAGAATAGACTGACAAAATAAAGTATGCAATATTGAAATCAGTAAAGTGCGTGAAAGAGGAGAGATCAGAGCTCAAATTCTAGTAAACATAAGCGATAACGTCACATATGCCTTAATCTCTGCAAGTAAAGCTACTACATATGTAGTTATTGGAAAAAGCAAGTGAAGTTCTTTAGATTGTCACAAACACGTAATGATTAATATTAAATTTGTAAGTTAATTTCATGTGGAATCTCAATATACCATCTTTACAATTGAGCATCTAAGTACATCATAATATGTTAAACATCTAAATACATGTTAATCGCTCCATGTTGCAAAAATAGGACAAAACCAACAACAAGATTTAACATAAAAAACATAAAAAATAATAATAGTAATAAATGACATTCTCCATACTAAAAATCAGCTCACCTTTTGAGTGCTTGTTCTTTATAAGTTATTTTATTTGGAGGTGTGTGTTCTTCATCGTTGCGGATTTTTTCATAACAATATGCCTGAGATAATTAAATCCAAGGATCAAGCTATGATGCTCTTTAAACAATTCATTAACTTTTTTCTATGACACCAACATAATAAATTTTGCGAATAATATTCAAAAACTTAGTCCTATATATATCACCAAATTAGAAAAGAAAGTAATAACAATAGTTTCGTTGCAAACCTTTGAGTCTTTAGTTATTCTTAATATTAATGAACATTTCATACTTCACCATTTCGTTCGAAATTGTGTCCCTAACCTCCCTCACATAAGATAACACATCGGTTACATCTATATGACTGTCATACCTAATTTATCAAAGAGATAGAAAAAAAAACAAATGTATCATAACAATGGACATAAGTAGCCACTCAAATATATTGCTAAAAGATCATGTGTACAATCTAACAACTTCAAATGGCATAAAAGTAAGAGAGATAAGGCTCAAATTCTAGTAAGGACAAGTGATAACTTCAATAAGTAGAGTTACCACAAATAAAGTTATTTGGTACAGCAAGTACAATATTTTAGACCGTTAGAAACACGTAAGGCCCAATATTAAATTTTTCTGTAAATTTTATGTATGGAAACACGATATACCATCTATTACAATTTAGTACCTAAACACATGATAAAATATTAACATTTGAGAAGGATTTTTGTTCACATTCGCAAGCATCATTATGCAGAGAAGTTCACAACATAAGATAAGTTATCTCCTTATTTATACACATCAATCTCAATTACAACATGTTTTAGTTTGAATGCTTACTCAGGCAAATGTGTATAATTATAGTTGGGGTATCTAAATATAATTTAATGTAAGAGGGATTGATGTATTAGGTCAACTGTTAATGTTCTTTGATGCAAGTATTAGTTAAGTTACATTCTCATCCGTTAGACTAACTCTTAGTTTGGTAAAAGGCGATAAACATAATGTACATATAAATCACAAGACACATAAAAAATCAATAAAGAACATAGAGTTTACAATTCTCTATTGAAAGAGCAAAATGACAGCTTAATTAGTTGTGAATCACATAAATCTCTCAATCGCTTCATGGAATCAAAAAAGAAGAACAAAAATAACAAGCTTAATTAATTAATGAAATGGAAAAGAAATATTCTACATTCTGAATTCCCAGGAACTAAACAAACAAAATTTTGGAGATACCTCTTTGCTAAATTTTTTTGATGAATAAGATAACTCCTCAAACCACTAAATTTGCGTTCCTATATCCACCAAAGAGGAAACTAAACTTAATGCACCTATGAAGCTAGCGATCATCGTGAAACTTTTAGCAAAAAATGTTGGATATAATTTCTTTCAAAATAATCTAAGTTCGCTCTAGGAACAATGTGAGAACCTCCTGTTAATCGAGTTGAGTGAAAATTTCTATCTTATAAAGCTTAGTACTAAAGCTATGAAAAAGCTCTCTAACAAGATATTATTTTATAAAGCTTGTCAAATTGGTTGAATATTAATGTTCCAATACTTTGGTCTACGGTTGACCTATACATACCGTAGAAGGTTCTACAGCCCTAGGTCAATATATGATCTTTACATTTTCATGAAATTGCAAGCAAATTGAAAATTGTTATGGTTTATCTTTATCTTATATTTCAATATATACGGGAAGGCTTTGACTTCATATTATAGGTCAAATTCTTAACGTTCATTTAACTTATTTTATGTTTGTTATTATAGTGTGATAGATTTATTACCTTTATATTGTATGATGTTATTTTAATTTTCTTTGGTACTTTATTAATTATTTTGATGCAATACTGATAGTAAGCATATACTTTCTTTATATAAATCAATCTTTCAAAATTTCATAATCACTTTGTAAAAAAAAATGGAATCAAAAGAAAAATGCAACATATTTTGACAAGAGATGTAAAGAAATAGACTTTTTAATTATATGCAAAAATGGACAAGACACGAAATTAATAACAGTAATATAAATGTATTTGCAATGAAGATATATTACTGATCAATTTGTTTCATGTGTGTATATATGGGTGATATCACTAATTACATTTTGTTCACTTTTTTTAGAAAACAAAATAATTGGTTTCTTATTTGGTTTACCTAAATTTGTTCCTCCTTTAGTTAGTTTAACTTTAGAGTACTGGGTAACTTTTTCCAAAAAAATGTTATAAGGGATTTAAGTTCCCTTTTTGTAATTAATTTAATTCACTATTATAACATATGTTATTGATGAATTATATCTATACCGAGTCACAACATTGACTTTTAACAAAAAAATAATTTAGAGCCTTTAGACTTTTAAATAAGGATTTCAGATTGAACCTGATTTTCATAATTAAATTTCCTTAAATTAAATGTATACACAAAAAAAATAATTTATGACTAGGTTGAGAAACACTTCTACAGATACACCATATAATAAAATGTGACATTTATCTTGCAGTGTATACCAGATCAAAGATTGCGGGACATACAAATTTTTATTCAAGCTCATAAAAATATATATATAAAAAAATGTAACCTAAATGAGATATAAGTAAAAGAAGTAACTGTTCTAGAACCATGTGACTCGAGGGGTACCTAATCTACTCCTCGGTCAAACAAATTTCTTAAGCAGACTTCTAGTTCGCGTATCAATAAAACAAAGAGTCATTTACTTTTAATTAGAGATCAAAATTAAGTGACTTGAAACACCAAAACCAGTTACAAGTGGTGTCAGTAAAATAAGTTAACCCCTTTTCAAAATAATGACTTAAATTGGAAAAATCTTTTTTCAAAACTTTTTTTGGGAAAATTATCGAGACAGATGGCAGGGATAACTAGAATTCGAGGTTGTAAATATTCACTTGTCTATGACTTTATTTTTACTAGTTTATCAAGATGTGCATTGCACGTGATTACAAATTCAAAAAAACATGTTATAGTTGATGATGTTTTTGTTGCAAGCTCTCAAATTTGACTTCTCGATTGACTGTGTATATGAATCAAAAATAGTTATCTGATTGTCCATAGTTAAATGAGAAAGGTTTCTTGTGTATTACTTAGAAAAC
>JAKWJD010001755.1:56268878-56333015 GCA_027705065.1 Solanum peruvianum | reverse complement strand
TTAGAGGTGATTGACTTGATCTTCTTTCAATCATCTTAACATCTTATTTGTTATCATTTAAAGTTTAGCATCTTGTTAGTGTGCGCAATATGTCAGGCTTTCAATTGTTTTAGTTAAGCTTGCTAGTTTTTCTTCTTTAGTGGAGGACATTTTGATATTCTTTAATGCTTGAAAAGTTTAGATGAGAGGTAAAGATTGTCCAACTGGGCATGCAAAAATTTGTTCACAATAAAATTCGCGTAGAGAAAATAATAATCAAGAACGGAAAATATAATATCAGTCAATTTATTATTTCAATTTCGAGTGTTACAATCTCTATGATACCTATGAATTTGCCTTTTCAAATATAATTTCAAGGGATTTAAAGTTTGATCTTGAACTTGATCTCTATCTTGATCTTCTGTAATGACCTGTTTAGTCGTTTTGAGCAGTAGATTTTATTTCTCGAAAACTGGCTGAGACGACGGACCCAACGATCGACCGTCATGGGAACGACGGACCGTCGAGGGGGTCTCGTTCCAAAACACTTAGAACTCTGAAAATTGGGTACTGAAATCGACTCTCTGAACTTCGTGCCGGAATGACAGGACGGACCGTCGTGAGCACGACGGACCGTCACACATCTTCCACAGAAATTAAGTCTCTGAACTTTGTGACGGACCTGTAGGTGGACCGTCGCAGGCACGACGGGCCGTCACAGGTTGCGTAACCCCAAGATGGGTCGGATTTCTATAAATATTTTAAGGGGCGTTTTGGACTATTCCTGCTTTAATTATAAAGTTAGTGGGTTAATGTTAATAGTTTAATTACTTGGGGGTTAAAAGAGATAACCTTGAGTTAATTAGTGGGTTAATTCCTCATCTTTTATACTTAATTATATGCTAATTATGGTAAAAGAAAGAGGGTTTGAATAAGAAAAATAGAAAGAAAAAGGAGAGGGACAGAGAACGGTCGAGAAGAGGGGAAACTAAGAGGAAACAAAGCTGTGGAAATTGCTTGCTTGATCACGAATCTTCGGTGGAGGTAGGTTATGGTTTTTATGCTATTCTAGTAGTAAACTCTTAAAGCGAATGATATGTATTGGTAGTATTGTAAACCCTGCTATATGCTTAATTGTATGCTTGCATGAATGGATTATATAATTGTGATAAATTAAGCATGATGAAGCTATTGAATCATAAATGTTGAAAAATCCTAATCTCTTTGTTAATGATGATGCCTTGGTATAAGAGAAGGCTTGATGAACTAAAGTAATGAGATTGATGATGCCTTGGTATAAGAGAAGGCTTGATGAATTAAAGTAATGAGATTGATGATGCCTTGGTATAAGTGAAGGCTTGAAGAATTAATAGAAGAGATTAGGGACGGGTGTCCGAACCGACAAGTAGTATTAGGGGGACCAGGTGTCACGAACTGACACGTAGAATTAGGGGATCGGGTTGTCACGAACTGACACGTAGATTTAGGGGATCGGGTGTCACGAACCCACACGTAGATTTAGGGGATCGGGTGTCACGAACCGACACGTAGATTTAGGGGATCGGGTGTCACGAACCGACACGTAGAATTAGGGGATCGGAGTGTCACGTTTCGACACGTAATAGTAGGGGATCAGAGTGTCACGTACCGACACAAGATGAATAAAGGTAGATGAGGGATCGGAGTGTCACGTACCGACACAAGAGGAATATGGATAATGAATCTTGAAAGATGCTAATATACTCAATCTAATGAACCTAATTCCCAAATGAGAATGGTATTGAGCTTGAGTCCTCATGTGTGAACTTGGCGGTACTTATTAATGATTAAAGTACTTGTTGTGCTACATGATAAGTATGTAGTTGATTTATGATATTACTTGATATATACTATTTTCTTTTTAGTTGGCCGATGATACCTACTCAGTACTTGTGTTGTACTGACCCCCTACTTTTATGTTTTAGTTCCTGTTATTTTTGGAGTGCAGCAAACGGACGGCGTCTTCAACTCAACCACAATTCTAGCCAGTTCGTCGCCACACCGGATCTTCAAGGTGAGCTAATGCTTCTAGCTTGGACTGGATCTTCTTCCTCATGTCTGATGCCTTGAAGTTCCGGCATGGACAAGCTTTTACTTGTTTTTTAGCTTCTAGAATACTCTTAGTTTAGTAATTTGATCATAGATGTTCTTGTGGTGATGACTTCCAGATTTTGGGGAATAATAGATGTTGAATTTTAGAAGTTATTGAATTGGTTTTTATTAATGAGTTTAAGTCTTCCGCATTACTTTTGTTGATATATATTGAAATGTTAGGGTTTAGATTGGTTGGTTCGCTCACATAGGAGGGTAAGTGTGGGGTGCCAGTCGCGGATCGGTTTTGGGTCATGACAAACTTTGGTATCAGAGCATTAGGTTCTGTGTATCATCACACAAGAACGAGTCTAGTAGAGTCTTAAGAACGGTAGGGGGGACGCCTTTACTTTTCTTTTAGAGACTATAACACTTTAGGAAAAATTCCATTCTTTCTTTCTCGTTCGTGCTTTACTTGGATCCAATTGGTATCTAGGTGATACAAATTGGTATTTGACCATCTTCACTCTATTTCGCAGAGTGGTTAGAACTAAGAGAACGACTGCACCAACACCAACACCTGCAAGACAGAAACGTCTGACCAGCCACTGGGGCTCTAGCTCGAAGAGGAGTAGTGTCGAGAGGTCGTGGAAGAGGTCGTGGGAGGACGTCCTCTAGAGGAAGAGGACAAGCACCTAGCCCATCTGGTACTAGGGCGGTGACTCCTCCACCGACTGAGGAAGTGATTAGAGAGGGTGAGGAAGGGGAGAATGAACAAGTGCAGAATGAGGGATTTCCACCCCAACCTACCCCAAAGATGATCAATCAGGTTCTTGCTTATCTTAGCGGGTTATCTGATCAGGGCCAGACACCTCCAGTGTTTTCTGGACCACCACCTCAGGTTCCGGAGGTACAACATGCAGCTACTGTGGCTCCCCGCATGGATGCCTCATTGGAAATAGCGGGAACGCAAAAATATGGTGGCGGTCACATGTTGAGTGTCAACCAAAAGAGGAACCACCTATGACTTGGGCATCATTCTCTAGCTTGTTTATGGGGAAGTATATCCCCCGGACTTTGAGGGATAGGAAAAGAGATGAGTTCTTGAGCCTAGAACAAGGTAGGATGTCGGTTACTGCATATGAGGCTAAGTTTCGTGATTATCCAGGTATCCCACCAAACTTTGTTTCAGTCCACAAGCGCGGATTCGCCGTTTTGTGAAGGGGTTGAGGTCAGAATTGCGGATTTCAGCCTTACAGTAGCGACTACGGCCAAAATCCTTTCAAGAAGTGGTAGACTTCGTGATAGAGGTAGAAGAGTGAAGCCAGATGACTTCACCATGGCATGACATCAAAAAGGTTTCGAAAGGGAGGTGAGTGTTTAAGGGTTCTTACTCTAGAGGACAGGGTTCAGGAGGTTAGTCAGTCCGACCAATTCAGTTTCACTACAGACTGTAGTTGGGGGTTCACCCTCAGACCGGTCAACACTTCTCTGAGAGACCTATGCTTGACTCCAGAGAGTGTATGGAGTGGGAAGACTGGACATATTAGGAGAAATTGTCCAAAAAAGAGTTAAGACCCCCCAATAGCTAGAGTAGAGGTGGTCATGGTAGAGGCCGTTATTCTAGAAAACGTGGTGGCCGAGGTAATGGTGGTCACCAAAACGGCCAGGGCAACGGGCAGACAGGTGATAGGGCCCATTGTTACGCTTTTCCCGAGGAGATCTGAAGCGGAGGCATCTAATGCTGTTATCACAGGTAATTTTGGTTTGCGATTGCATAGCTTCTGTATTGTTGATCCTGGATCCACATTTTCTTCTGTAGTTCCTCATTTGCTAATGGTCTTAATTTACATTGTGAATTACTGGACATGCCTATTCGTGTTTCTACTCCGGTGGGTGAGTCTGTTATTGTTGAAAAAGTATAAGGTCTTGTTTGGTGACTTTTGTGGGGGAGTAACACTCATGTGGATTTGGTTATCTTAGAAATGATCGAATTTGATGTAATTCTGGGTATGACTTGGCTTTCTTCGAATTTTGCGATCTTGGATTGTACTACTAAAACTGTGACATTAGCCAAGCCTGGGACAGATCCGTTAGTGTGGGAGGGCGACTACACTTCCAATTTGGTTCGTATCGTCTCCTTTCTTCGTGCTAAGAAAATGGTTAGTAAAGGGTGTTTAGCATTTTTGGCACACCTCAGGGATGACGCTACCCAAGTACTTCAATTGAGTCGGTTTCGGTAGTCCGTGAATTTCTGGATGTGTTCCCTGCAGATCTTCCTGGTATGCCACCGGATAGGGATATTGACTTCTGCATGCTTTCTTGAACCGGGTACTCGCCCATTTCTATACCCCCTTATAGAATGGATCCCGCGGAGTTAAGAGATTAAAGGCCCAACTTCAAGAGTTGTTGAGCAAAGGCTTCATTAGACCAAGGCATCTCCTTGGGGTGCTCCGGTATTATTTGTGAAGAAAAGGATGAAAGTTTTCGGATGTGATAGACTATAGACAACTGAATAAGGTAACTATTAAGAACAAGTATCCTCTTCCTCACATTGATGACTTGTTCGATCAGTTACAAGGTGTTTGTGTCTTCTCTAAGATTGACTTGAGATCCAGTTATCATCAATTGAAAATACGGGCAACAGATGTGCCAAAGACTGCTTTTCGAACCAGGTATGGGCATTACGAATTTGTAGTGATGTCTTTTGGTCTTACGAATGCCCCTACTGCTTTCATGAGCTTGATTAACGGGATTTTTAAGCCATATCTGGATCTCTTTGTGATCGTATTTATTGATGATATACTGATATACTCTAAAAGTAAGAAGGAACATGAGGAGCATTTGAGAATTGTATTGGAAATGTTGAGGGAGAAAAAGCTTTATGCAAAGTTCTCTAAGTGTGAGTTTTGTCTAGATGCAGTTTCCTTGTTGGGGCAGGTGGTTTCTAAGGATGGAGTGATGGTGGATCTTCTAAGATTGAGACAATGAAGAATTGGGTAAGACCTACTAATGTGTCAGAAATAAGGAGCTTTGTTGGTTTAACGAGCTATTACCGTCGATTGTCAAGGGATCTCTTCCATTGCTTCCCAATTGACGAACTTACTAAGCAGAATGTTCCATTTGAATGGTCGGACGAATGTGAGGAAAGCTTTCAGAAGCTCAAGACTTTGTTGACTACCGCACCTATCCTTAACTTGCTAGTAGAGGTAAGAACTTCATTGTTTATTGTGATGCATCCTATTTTGGTTTGGGTGCAGTGCTAATGCAAGAGAGGAGTGTAATTGCTTATGCTTCAAGGCAATTAAGGTGCATGAACGTAACTATCCGACCCATGATTGGAATTGGCCGCGGTATAGTATTTTCATTAAAGCAATGGAGGCACTATTTATATGGGGTAAGTGTGAGGTCTATACGGATATCGTAGCCTATAGTATGACTTTACTCTGAAAGATTTGAACTTGAGATAGAGGAGATGGATGGAACTACTGAAGGACTATGACATCACTATCTTGTATCATCCGGGAAAACCGAATGTTGTGGCAGATGCTTTAAGTAGAAAGGCGGGAAGCATGGGAAGTCTATCTCACTTGCAAGTTCTAGACGTCCATTGGCTAGAGAGGTTCAGCTTCTGGCTAATGACCTTATGAGGTTAGAACTTACATAGGAGAGGAGGATTGTTAGCTTGTGTGGAGGCAAGATCTTCCTTCCTTGACAAGATTAAGGGAAAGCAGTTTAATGATGAGATATTGATCCGGATCCGAGATAAAGTTTTGCAAGGAGAGGCTAAAGAAGCGCAACAATCGATGAGGAAGGTGTTTTGAGGATTAAGGAAGGGTATGTGTACCCCGCATTGATGATTTGATCAACACTATCTGACAGAGGCTCATAGTTCAAGGTATTCTATACATCCGTGTGCAACCAGATGTACCGTGACCTAAAGAAACACTTTGGGTGGAGTAGAATGAAGCGTGATATTGTTTGATTTTATTACCAAATGTCCAAACTGTCAACAAGTAAAGTATGAACACCAGAGGCCAGAGGAACACTTCAGAGAATGCCCATTCCTTAATGAAAGTGGGAGAGAATTGCAATGGATTTCGTGGTTGGTCTTCAAAGACAATGGGTAAGTAGTATGACTCTGTTTAGGTGATTGTTGATAGGTTAACTAAGTCTGCTCATTTCATCTCGGTCAAGATGACTTACAATGCCGAGAGAAGTTAGCCAAAATCTATATCTCAGAAATTGTTCGGGTTGCATGGGGTTCCACTCTCCATCAATCAGATAGAGGTACGCAGTTTACTTCTAAGTTTTGGAAAACATTGCATGCGGAATGGGGTACTAGGTTGGACCTTAGTACTGCGTTCCATCCCTCAGACGATGGTCAGTCTGAGCGAACGATTCAAGTGTTGGAGGATATGCTTCGTGCATGTGTGATAGAATTGGTGGTCATTGGGATAACTTCTTACCTTAGCGGGTTTTCATACAATAATAGTTATCACTCAAGTATTGACATGGCCCCATTTGAAGCATTGTATGGTAGGAGATGTAGGTCTCCCATTGGGTGGTTTGATGCATTTGAGGTTAGACTCTGGGGTACTGACCTTTTGAGGGATTCATTAGAGAAAGTGAAATCTATTCAAGAAAGCTTTTAGCGGCGCAAAGTAGGCAAAAGGAATATGAGGATCAAAAGGTTAGAGACTTGGAGTTCATGGAGGTGAACAAGTCTTGTTGAAGGTTTCGCCCATGAAAGGGGTGATGGGGTGTTCGGTTAAAAGAGGTAAGCTAAGCCCAAGGTACATTGGACCATTTGAAGTAATTAAGCGAGTAGGGGAGGTGGCTTACGAATTAGCCTTGCCTCCAGGGCTGTCCGGAGTGCATCCGGTATTTCATGTGTCTATGTTGAAAAGATACCATGGGGATGGAAACTACATCATTCGATGGGATTCAGTTCTACTTGATGAAAATTTGTCTTATGAGGAAGAGCCTGTTGCCATTCTAGATAGAGAAGTCTGCAAGCTGAGGTCAAGGGAGATTGCATCCATCAAAGTTCAATGGAAGAATCGACCGGTTGAAGAGGCTACTTGGGAGAAGGAGGCTGATATGCGAGAAAGATACCCACACCTGTTTACTCCTTCTCGCCCTTGTTTTCCTTCCTGTGATCGTTCAAGGACGAACGATGGGTAAAATTGGTATCTATTGTAACGACCTGTTTAGTCGTTTTGAGCAGCAGATTTTATTTCTGGAAAACTGGCTGATGAGACGACGGACACCCCACGACGGACCGTCATGGGCACGACAAACCGTCGAGGGGGGGGTGTCGTTCCAAAACACTTAGAATTCTTAAAATTGGGTCTGAAATCGACTCTCTGTACTTCGTGACGGAATGACAGGACGGACCGTCGTGAGCCGACGGACCGTCACACATCTCCACAGAAATTAAGTCTCTGAACTTTTGGACGGACCTGCAGGACGGACCGTCGCAGGCATGACGGACCGTCGCAGGCAGGTGGGTCGGATTTCTGTAAATATTTTAGGGGCGTTTTGGACTATTCCTTCTTAATTATAAAGTTAGTGGGTTAATGTTAATAGTTAATTACTTGGGGGTTAAAAGAGATAACCTTGAGTTAATTAGTGGGTTAATTCCTCAACTTTTATACTTAATTATATGCTAGTTACGGTAAAAGAAAGAGGGTTTGAATAAGAAAAATAGAAAGAACAAGGAGAGGGACAGAGAACGATCGATAAAGAGGGAAAGGAAGAGGAAACAAAGCTTTGGAAAATTGCTTGCTTGATCACGAATCTTCGGTGGAGGTAGGTTATGGTTTTTATGTGATTCGTAGTAAACTCTTAATAGCGAATGATATGTATTGGTAGTATTGTAAACCCTGCTATATGCTTAATTGTATGCTTGCATGAATGTGATGATATAATTGTGATAAATTAAGCATGATAAAGCTATTGAATCATAAATCTTGAAAAATCCTAATCTCTTTGTTAATGATGATGCCTTGGTATAAGAGAAGGCTTGATGAACTAAAGTAATGAGATTGATGATGCCTTGGTATAAGAGAAGGCTTGATGAATTAAAGTAATGAGATTTATGATGCCTTGATATAAGTGAAGGCTTGAAGAATTAATAGAATGAGATTAGTGGAACGGGTGTCACGAACCGACACGTAGTATTAGGGGGACCGAGTGTAACGAACCGACACGTAGAATTAGGGGATTGGGTGTCACGAACCGACACGTAGATTTAGGGGATCGGGTGTCACGAACCGACACGTAGATTTAGGGGATCGGGTGTCACAAACCGACACGTAGAATTAGGGGATCGGAGTGTCACGTTCCGACACATAGTAGTAGGGGATCGGAGTGTCACGTACCGACACAGGAGGAATAAAGGTAGATGAGGGATTGGAGTGTCACGTACCGACACAAGAGGAATATGGATAATGAATCTTGAAAGATGCTAATATACTCAATCTAATGAACCTAATTCCCAAATGAGAATGGTATTGAGGCTTGAGTCCTCATGTGCAAACTTGGCGGTACTTATTAATTATTAAAGTACTTGTCGTGCTATATGATAAGTATTGTAGTTGATTTATGATATTACTTGATATATAGTGTTTTTTATTTTGAGTTGGCCGATGATACCTACTCAGTACTTGTGTTTGTACTGACCCCCTACTTTTATGTTTTCTTTCTTGTTATTCGTGAGTGCAGCAAACGGACCGTCGTCTTCAACTCAACCGCAATTCTAGCCAGTCTTCGCCACACCGGATCTTCAGGGTGAGCTAATGCTTCTAGCTAAGACTGGATCTTCTTCCTTATGTCTTGATTCCTTGAAGTCCGGCATGGACTAGCTTTTACTTGTTTTAGCTTCTTAGAATACTCTAGTTTAGTAATTTGATCATAGATGTTCTTGTGGTGATGACTTCAAGATTTTGGGGAATAATAGATTTGAATTTTAGAAGTTTTGAATTGGTTTTTATTAATGAGTTTAAGTCTTCCGCATTACTTTTTGTTGATATTATATTGAAATGTTAGGGTTTAGATTCGTTGGTTCGCTCACATAGGAGGGTAAGTGTGGGTGCCAGTCGCGGATCGGTTTTGGGTCATGACAAACTTGGTATCAGAGCATTAGGTTCGTTGGTCTCATCACACAAGAACGAGTCTAGTAGAGTCTTAAGGAACGGTAGGGGGACACCTTTACTTTTCTTTTAGAGACTATAACACTTTAGGAAAATTCCATTCTTTCTTTCTTTCTTTCGTGCTATTATTTGGATCCAATTGGTATCTAGGTGATACAAATTGGTATCTGACCATCTTCACTCTATTTCGCAGATGGTTAGAACTAGAGCAACGAGTGCACCAACACCAACACCGGCAAGACAAGAAACGTCTGAGCCAGCCACTGGGGCTGTAGCTCGAAGAGGAGTGGTGGCGAGAGGCCGTGGAAGAGGTCGTGGGAGGACGTCCTCTAGAGGAATAGGACAAGCACCTAGCCCATCTGGTACTAGGGCGGTGACTCCTCCACCGACTGAGGAAGTGATAATAGAGGGTGAGGAAGGGGAGAATGAACAAGTGCAGAACAAGGGATTTCCACCCCAACCTACCCCAAAGATGATCAATCAGGTTCTTGCTTATCTTAGCGGGGGTTATCTATCAAGGCCAGACACCTCTAGTGTTTTCTGGACCACCACCTCAGGTTCCGGAGGTACTACAACATGCAGCTACTGTGGCTCCCGCATGGATGCCTCATTGGAAATAGGCCACATTTCCTCGTCTGACTACAGGGCCTATAATGACAAATGATCAGCATGAACTATTCAGTAAGTTCTTGAAATTGAAACCTCCAGTCTTCAAGGGTGCTGAATCTGAGGATGCCTACGATTTTCTGGTTGACTGTCAAGAGCTACTACACTAAAACGGTATAGTAGAACGGTTTGGTGTTGAGTTTGTGTCTTATCAGTTTCAAGGGAACGCCAAAATGTGGTGGCGGTCACATGTTGAGTGTCAACCAACAGAGGCACCACCTATGACTTGGGCATCATTCTCTAGCTTGTTTATGGAGAAGTATATCCCCCGAACTTTGAGGGATAGGAAAAGAGATGAGTTCTTGATCCTAGAGCAAGGTAGGATGTCGGTTACTACATATGAGGCTAAGTTTCGTGTATTATCCAGGTATGCCACCCAACTTTGTTTCAGTCCACAAGAGCGGATTCGCCGTTTTGTGAAGGGGTTGAGGTCAGAATTGTGGATTTCAGCCTTACAGGTAGTGGCTACGGCAAAATCCTTTCAAGAAGTGGTAGACTTCGTGATAGAGGTGGAAGGAGTGAAGCCAGATGACTTCACCATGGCATCGACATCAAAAAGGTTTCGAAAGGGAGGTGAGTTTAATGGTTCTTACTCTAGAGGACAGGGTTCAGGAGGTTAGTTAATCCGACCAATTCAGTCTTCACTATAGACTGTAGTTGGGGGTCCACCTCAGACCGGTCAACACTTCTTTGAGAGACCTATGCTTGTTTCCAGAGAGTGTTATGGATGTCGGGAGACTGGACATATTAGGAGAAATTGTCCAAAACAGAGTTATAGACCCCCAATAGCTAGAGGTAGAGGTGGTCATGGTAGAGGCCGTTATTCTGGAGAACGTGGTGGCCAAGGTAATGGTGGTCACCAAAACGGTAGAGGCAACGGGCAGACAGGTGATAGGGCCCATTGTTACGCTTTCCCGGGGAGATTTGAAGCGGAGGCATCTGATGCTGTTATCACAGGTAATCTTTTGGTTTGCGATTGCATAGCTTCTGTATTGTTTGATCCTTGATCCACATTTTCTTATGTATCTTCCTCATTTGCTAATGGTCTTAATTTACATTGTGAATTACTTGACATGCCTATTCGTGTTTCTACTCCGGTGGGCGAGTCTGTGATAGTTGAAAAAGTATATAGGTCTTGTTTGGTGACTTTTGTGGGGAGTAACACTCATGTAGATTTGGTTATCTTAGAAATGGCCGACTTTGATGTAATTCTGGGTATGACTTGCTTTCTCCGAATTTTGCGATCTTGGATTGTAATGCTAAAACTGTAACGTTAGCCAAGCCAGGGACAGATCCGTTAGTGTGGGAGGGCGACTACACTTCGAATCCGGTTCGTATCGTCTCCTTTCTTCATGCTAAGAAAATGGTTAGTAAAGGGTATTTAGCATTTTTGGCACACCTCAGGGATGACGCTACCCAAGTACCTTCAATTTAGTCGGTTTCGGTAGTCCGTGAATTTCTTGATGTGATCCCTGCAGATCTTCCTGGTATGCCACCGGATAGGGATATTGACTTCTGCAATAATCTTGAACCGAGTACTCGCCCCATTTATATACCCCCTTATAGAATGGCTCCCACGGAGTTAAGAGAGTTAAAGGCCCAACTTCAAGAGTTGTTGAGCAAAGGCTTCATTAGACCAAGTTCTCTTCTTGGGGTGCTCCGGTATTTATTTGTGAAGAAGAAGGATGGAAGTTTTCGGATGTGCATAGACTATAGACAACTGAATAAGGTAACTATTAGAACAAGTATCCTCTTCCTCGCATTGATGACTTGTTCGATCAGTTACAAGGTGCTTGTGTCTTCTCTAAGATTGACTTGAGATCTGGTTATCATCAATTGAAAATACGGGCAACGGATGTGTCAAAGACTGCTTTTCAAACCAGGTATGGGCATTACGAATTTGTAGTGATGTCTTTTGGTCTTACGAATGCCCCTGCTGCTTTCATGAGCTTGATGAACGGGATTTTTAAGCCATATCTGGATCTCTTTGTGATCGTATTTATTGATGATATACTGATATACTCTAAAAGTAAGAAGGAACATGAGGAGCATTTGAGAATTGTATTGGAAATGTTGAGGGAGAAAAAGCTTTATGCAAAGTTCTCTAAGTGTGAGTTTTGGCTAGATGCAGTGTCCTTCTTGGGCACCTGGTTTCTAAGGATGAGTGATGGTGGATCCTTCTAAGATTGAGACAGTGAAAAATTGGGTAAGACCTACTAATGTGTCAGAAATAAGGAGCTTTGTTGGTTTTAGCTAGCTATTACCGTCGATTTGTCAAGGGATTCTCTTCCATTGCTTCCCAATTGATGAACTTGACTAAGCAAATGTTCCATTTGAATGGTCGAACGAATGTGAGGAAAGCTTTCAGAAGCTCAAGACTTTGTTGACTACCGCACCTATCCTTACCTTGCCAGTAGAGGGTAAAAACTTCATTGTTTATTGTGATGCATCCTATTCTGGTTTGGGTGCAGTGCTAATGCAAGAGAAGAGTGTAATTTCTTATGCTTCAAGGCAATTAAAGGTGCATGAACGTAACTATCCGACCCATTATTTGGAAATGGCCGCGGTAGTATTTGCATTAAAGCAATGGAGGCACTATTTATATGGGGTTAAGTGTGAGGTCTATACGGATCATCGTAGCCTACAGTATGTCTTTACTCAGAAAGATTTTAACTTGAGATAGAGGAGATGGATGGAACTACTGAAGGACTACGACATCACTATCTTGTATCATCCGGGAAAAGCGAATGTTGTGGCAGATGCTTTAAGTAGAAAGGCGGGAAGCATGGGAAGTCTAGCTCAGTTGCAAGTTAGTAGACGTCCATTGGCTAGAGAGGTTCAGATTCTGGCTAATGACCTTATGAGGTTAGAAGTAAATGAGAAGGAAGGATTGTTAGCTTGTGTGGAGGCAAGATCTTCCTTCCTTGACAAGATTAAGGGAAAGCAAGTTTAATGATGAGAAATTGATCCGGATCCGAAGATAAAGTGTTGCAAGGAAGAGGCTAAAGAAGCAACAATCGATGAGGAAGGTGTTTTGAGGATTAAGGGAAGGGTATGTGTACCCCGCATTGATGATTTGATCAACGCTATTCTGACAAAGGCTCATAGTTCAAGGTATTCTATACATCCGGGTGCAACCAAGATGCACCGTGACCTAAAGCAACACTTTTGTGGAGTAGAATGAAGCGTGATATTGTTGATTTTATTGCCAAATGTCCAAACTGTCAACAAGTAAAGTATGAAACCAGAGGCCCGGAGAACACTTCAGAAAATGCCCATTCCTGTGAATGAAGTGGGAGAAATTGCAATGGATTTTGTGGTTGGTCTTCCAAAGACAATGGGTAAGTATGACTCTATTTGGGTTATTGTTGATAGGTAACTAGTCTGCTTATTTCATTCCAGTCAAGATGACTTACAATGCCAAGAAGTTAGCCAAAATCTATATCTCAGAAATTGTTCGGTTGCATGGGTTTTCACTCTCCATCATATCAGATAGAGGTACGCAGTTTACTTCTAAGTTTTGGAAAACATTGCATGCGGAATTGGGTACTAGGTTGGACCTTAGTACTGCGTTCCATCCTCAGACCGATGGTCAGTCTGAGCGAACGATTCAAGTGTTGGAGGATATGCTTCATGCATGTGTGATAGAATTTGGTGGTCATTAGGATAACTTCTTACCCTTAGCGGAGTTTTCATACAATAATAGTTATCACTCAAGTATTGACATGGCCCCATTTGAAGCATTGTATGGTAGGAGAGTGGTCTCCCTTTGGGTGGTTTGATGCATTTGAGGTTAGACCCTGGGGTACTGACCTTTTGAGGGATTCATTAGAGAAAGTGAAATCTATTCAAGAAAAGCTTTTAGCGGCGCAAAGTAGGCAAAAGGAATATGCGGATCGAAAGGTTAGAGACTTGGAGTCATGGATGGTGAACAAGTCTTGTTGAATGTTTCGCCCATGAAAGGGGTGATGCGGTTCGGTAAAAGAGGTAAGCTAAGCCCAAGGTACATTGGACCATTGAAGTACTTAAGCGAGTAGTGGAGGTGGCTTACGAATTAGCCTTGCCTCCAGGGCTGTCCGGAGTGCATCCGGTATTTCATGTGTCTATGTTGAAAAGATACCATGGGGATGGAAACTACATCATTCGATGGGATTCAGTTATGCTGATGAAAATTTGTCTTATGAGGAGGAGCCTGTTGCATTCTAGATAGAGAAGTCTGCAAGCTGAGGTCAAGAGAGATTGCATCCATCAAAGTTCAATGGAAGAATCGACCGGTTGAAGAGGCTACTTGGGAGAAGGAGGATGATATGCGAGAAAGATACCCACACCTGTTTGCAGATTCAGGTACTCCTTCTCGCCCTTGTTTTCCTTACTGTGATCGTTCGAGGACGAACGATGGGTAAATTGGTATCTATTGTCACGACCTGTTTAGTCGTTTTGAGCAGCAGATTTTATTTCTGGAAAACTGGCTGAGACGACGGACCCCACGACGGACCGTCATGGGCACGACGAACCGTTGAGGGGGTCTCGTTCCAAAACACTTAGAATTCTGAAAATTGGATACTGAAATCGACTCTCTGAACTTCGTGACGGAATGACAGGACTGACCGTCGTGAGCACGACGGACCGTCACACATCTTCCACAGAAATTAAGTCTCTGAACTTTGTGACAGACCTGCAAGACAGACGTCGCAGGCACGACGGGCCGTCATAGGTTGCGTAATCCCAGGCTGGGTCGGATTTCTGTAAATATTTAAGGGGCGTTTTGGACTATTCCTGCTTTAATTATAAGTTAGTGGGTTAATGTTAATAGTTTAATTACTTGGGGGTTAAAAGAGATAACCTTGAGTTAATTAGGGGTTAATTCCTCATCTTTTATACTTAATTATATGCTAATTAGGGTAAAAGAAAGAGGGTTTGAATAAGAAAAATAGAAAGAACAAGGAGAGCGACAGAGAACGATCGATAAGAGGGAACGAAGAGGAAACAAAGCTTTGGGAAATTGCTTGCTTGATCACGAATCTTCGGTGGAGGTAGGTTATGGTTTTTATGCTATTCGTAGTAAACTCTTAATAGCGAATGATATGTATTGGTAGTATTGTAAACCCTGCTATATGCTTAATTGTATGCTTGCATGAATGTGATGATATAATTGTGATAAATTAAGCATGATGAAGCTATAGAATCATAAATCTTGAAAAATCCTAATCTCTTTGTTAATGATGATGACTTGGTATAAGAGAAGGCTTGATGAACTAAAGTAATGAGATTGATGATGCCTTGGTATAAGAGAAGGCTTGATGAATTAAAGTAATGAGATTGATGATGCCTTGGTATAAGTGAAGGCTTGAAGAATTAAAAGAATGAGATTAGTGGAACGGGTGTCACGAATCGACACGTAGTATTAGGGGGACCGGGTGTCACGAAGCGACACGTAGAATTAGGGGATCTGGTGTCACGAACCGACACGTAGATTTAGGGGATCGGGTGTCACGAACCGACACATAGATTTAGGGGATTGGGTGTCACGAACCGATACGTAGATTTATGGGATCGGGTGTCATGAACCGACACGTAGAATTAGGGGATCGGAGTGTCACGTTCCGACACATAGTAGTAGGGGATCGGAGTGTCACGTACCGACACAAGAGGAATAAAGGTAGATGAGGGATCGAAGTGTCACGTACCGACACAAGAGGAATATGGATAATGAATCTTGAAAGATGCTAATATACTCAATCTAATGAACCTAATTCCCAAATGAGAATGGTGTTGAGGCTTGAGTCCTCATTTGTGAACTTGGCGGTACTTATTAATGATTAAAGTACTTGTTGTGCTACATGATAAGCATTGTAATTGATTTATGATATTACTTGATACATACTGTTTTCTATTTTGAGTTGGCCGATGATACCTACTCAGTACTTGTGTTTGTACTGGCCCCCTACTTTTATGTTTTCTTTCTTGTTATTTGTGGAGTGCAGCAAACGGACCGTCGTCTTTAACTCAACCGCAATTCTAGCCACTCTTCGCCACACCGGATCTTCAGGGTGAGCTAATGCTTCTAGCTTGGACTGGATCTTCTTCCTCATGTCTTGATGCCTTGAAGTTCCGGCATGGACTAGCTTTTACTTGTTTTAGCTTCTTAGAATACTCTTAGTTTAGTAATTTGATCATAGATGTTCTTGTGGTGATGACTTCCAGATTTTGGGGAATAATAGATGTGAATTTTAGAAGTTATTGAATTGGTTTTTATTATGAGTTTAAGTTTTCCGCATTACTTTTTGTTGATTTATATTGAAATGTTAGGGTTTAGATTGGTTGGTTCGCTCACATAGGAGGGTAAGTGTGGGTGCCAATCGCGGCTCGGTTTTGGGTCGTGACAAACTTGGTATCAGAGCATTAGGTTCGTTGGTCTCATCACACAAGAACGAGTCTAGTAGAGTCTTAAGGAACGGTAGGGGGCGCCTTTACTTTTCTTTGAGAGGCTATAAGACTTTAGGAAAATTCCATTCTTCTTTCTTTCTTTCGTGCTATTACTTGGATCCAATTGGTATCTAGGTGATACAAATTGGTATCTGACCATCTTCACTCTATTTCGCAGATGGTTAGAACTAGAGCAACGACTGCACCAACACCAACCAACCGGCAAGACAAGAAACGTCTGAGCTAGCCACTGGGGCTGTAGCTCGAAGAGCAGTAGTGGCGAGAGACCGTAGAAGAGGTAGTGGGAGGACGTCCTCTGGAGGAAGAGGACAAGCACCTAGCCCATCTGGTACTAGGGCGGTGACTCCTCCACCGACTGAGGAAGTGATAAGAGAGGGTGAGGAAGGGGAGAAGGAACAAGTGCAGAATGAGGGATTTCCACCCCAACCTACCCCAAAGATAATCAATCAGGTTCTTGCTTATCTTAGCGGGTTATCTGATCAGGGCCAGACACCTCCAGTGCTTTCTGCACCAGCACCTCAGGTTCCGGAGGTACAACATGCAGCTACTGTGGCTCCCCGCATGGATGCCTCATTGGAAATAGGCACGTTTCCTCGTCTGACTACAGGGCCTATAATGAAAAATCATCAGCATGAACTTTTTAGTAAGTTTTTTAAATTGAAACCTCCAGTCTTCAAGGTACTGAATCTGAGGATGCCTACGATTTTCTGGTTGACTGTCAAGAGCTACTACACAAAATCGGTATAGTAGAACGGTTTGGTGTTGAGTTTGTGACTTATCAGTTTCAAGGGAACGCCAAAATGTGGTGGCGGTCACATGTTGAGTGTCAACCAACAGAGGCACCACCTATGACTTGGGCATCATTCTCTAGCTTGTTAATGGAGAAGTATATCCCCCAAACTTTGAGGGATAGGAAAAGAGATGAGTTCTTGAGCCTAGAGCAAGGTAGGATGTCGGTTACTGCATATGAGGCTAAGTTTCGTGTATTATCCAGGTATGCCACCCAACTTTGATTCAGTCCACAAGAGCGGATTCGCCGTTTTGTGAAGGGGTTGAGGTCAGAATTGCGGATTTCAGCCTTACAGGTAGTGGCTACGGCAAAATCCTTTCAAGAAGTGGTAGACTTCGTGATAGAGGTGGAAGGAGTGAAGCCAGATGACTTCACCATGGCATCGACATCAAAAAGGTTTCGAAAGGGAGGTGAGTTTAATGGTTCTTACTCTAGAGGACAGGGTTCAGGAGTTTAGTCAGTCCGACCAATTCAGTCTTCACTACAGACTGTAGTTGGGGGTCCACCTCAGACTGGTCAACACTTCTCTGAGAGACCTATGCTTGACTCCAGAGAGTGTTATGGATGTGGGGAGACTGGACATATTAGGAGAAATTGTCCAAAACAGAGTTATAGACCCCCAATAGCTAGAGGTAGAGGTGGTCATGGTAGAGGCCGTTATTCTAGAGAACGTGGTGGCCGAGGTAATGGTGGTCACCAAAACGGCAGGGGCAACGGGCAGACAGGTGATAGGGCCCATTGTTACGCTTTCCCGGGGAGATCTGAAGCGGAGGCATCTGATGCTGTTATCACAGGTAATCTTTTGGTTTGCGATTGCATAGCTTCTGTATTGTTTGATCCTGGATCCACATTTTCTTATGTATCTTCCTCATTTGCTAATGGTCTTAATTTACATTGTGAATTACTAGACATGCCTATTCGTGTTTCTACTCTGGTGGGTGAGTCTGTGATAGTTGAAAAAGTATATAGGTCTTGTTTGGTGACTTTTGTGGGGAGTAACACTCATGTAGATTTGGTTATCTTAGAAATGGTCGACTTTGATGTAATTCTGGGTATGACTTGGCTTTCTCCAAATTTTGCGATCTTGATTGTAATGCTAAAACTGTGACGTTAGCCAAGCCTGGGACAGATCCGTTAGTGTGGGAAGGCGACTACACTTCCAATCCGGTTGGTATCGTCTCCTTTCTTCGTGCTAAGAAAATGGTTGGTAAAGGGTGTTTAGCATTTTTTGCACACCTCAGGGATGACGCTACCCAAGAACCTTCAATTGAGTCAGTTTCGGTAGTCCGTGAGTTTCTGGATGTGTTCCCTGCAGATCTTCCTGGTATGCCACCGGATAGGGATATTGACTTCTGCATTGATCTTGAACCGGGTACTCAACCCATTTCTATACCCCCTTATAGAACGGCTCCCGCGAAGTTAAGAGAGTTAAAGGCCCAACTTCAAGAGTTGTTGAGCAAAGGCTTCATTAGACCAAGTGCATCTCCTTGGGGTGCTCCGGTATTATTTGTGAAGAAGAAGGATGGAAGTTTTCGGATGTGCATAGACTATAGACAACTGAATAAGGTAACTACTAAGAACAAGTATCCTCTTCCTCGCATTGATGACTTGTTCGATCAGTTACAAGGTGCTTGTGTCTTCTCTAAGATTGACTTGAGATCTGGTTATCATCAATTGAAAATACGGGCAACGGATGTGTCAAAGACTGCTTTTCAAACCAGGTATGGGCATTACGAATTTGTAGTGATGTCTTTTGTTCTTACGAATGCCCCTGCTGCTTTCATGATCTTGATGAACGGGATTTTTAAGCCATATCTGGATCTCTTTGTGATCGTATTTATTGATGATATACTGATATACTCTAAAAGTAAGAAGGAACATGAGGAGCATTTGAGAATTGTATTGGAAATGTTGAGGCAGAAAAAGCTTTATGCCAAGTTCTCTAAGTGTGAGTTTTGGCTAGATGCAGTGTCCTTCTTGGGGCACGTGGTTTCTAAGGATGGAGTGATGGTGGATCCTTCTAAGATTGAGGCAGTGAAGAATTGGGTAAGACCTACTAATGTGTCAGAAATAAGTAGCTTTGTTGGTTTAGCTAGCTATTACCGTCGATTTGTCAAGGGATTCTCTTCCATTGCTTCCCAATTGACGAACTTTACTAAGCAGAATGTTCCATTTGAATGGTCGGACGAATGTGAGGAAAGCTTTCACAAGCTCAAGACTTTGTTGACTACCGCACCTATCCTTACCTTGCTTGTAGAGGGTAAGAACTTCATTGTTTATTGTGATGCATCCTATTCTTGTTTGGATGCAGTGCTAATGCAAGAGAAGAGTGTAATTGCTTATGCTTCAAGGCAATTAAAGGTGCATGAACGTAACTATCCGACCCATGATTTGGAATTGGCCGCGGTAGTATTTGCATTAAAGCAATGGAGACACTATTTATATGGGGTTAAGTGAGGTCTATACGGATCATCGTAGCCTACAGTATGTCTTTACTCAGAAAGATTTGAACTTGAGATAGAGGAGATGGATGGAACTACTGAAGTACTACGACATCACTATCTTGTATCATCCGGGAAAAGCGAATGTTGTGGTGGATGCTTTAAGTAGAAAGGCGGGAAGCATGGGAAGTCTAGCTCACTTGCAAGTTTCTAGACGCCCATTGGCTAGAGAGGTTCAGATTCTGGCTAATGACCTTATGAGGTTAGAAGTAAATGAGAAGGGAGGATTGTTAGCTTGTGTGGAGGCAAGATCTTCCTTCCTTGACAAGATTAAGGGAAAGCAGTTTAATGATGAGAAATTGATCCGGATCCGAGAGGCTAAAGAAGCAACAATCGATGAGGAAGGTGTTTTGAGGATTAAGGGAAGGGTATGTTTACCCCGCGTCGATGATTTGATCAACACTATTCTGACAGAGGCTCATAGTTCAAGGTATTCTATATATCTGGTGCAACCAAGATGTACCGTGACCTAAAGCAACACTTTTGGTGGAGTAGAATGAAGCGTTATATTGTGATTTTATTGCCAAATGTCCAAACTGTCAACAAGTAAAGTATGAACACCAGAGGCCCGGAGGAACACTTCAGAGAATGCCCATTCCGAATGGAAGTGGAGAGAATTGCAATGGATTTCGTGGTTGGTCTTCCAAAGACAATGGGTAAGTATGACTCTATTTGGGTCTTGGTCTTCCAAAGACAATGGATTTCATGATCATTCTTGAATTTGATGTTGACTTCTTCAGATCTTGAACTTGAACACTTGAATATTTGAATCCTTGACTTCTTGAACTTTTAGAGATATTTATGGCTTTGGATTCACAAACTTTCTGTAGCTTCTTGTTTAGAATTATTTATTTTCTTTTCTGAATTATGAGACCCATATTTATAGTATTAGGATAGAGGAGTTGCGATTAAAATTGGACTCCCTTCAGCCAATAAGGTTTATGTGCCATGTCATATGAACTTTATTGAGCGGGATTTAACGAAATTCATATTTATCTGAATTTAAATTATTAAATCAATTATATTAATTCATCATTTATAGCACTTAAAATTTGCATCGAGAAAACAATCATAAAGAACTGAAAATTATAGCAACAATCAATGTATTGTTTTAAGTGCGAGTGTTACAATCTCTATGATTCCTCTGAATTCGCATTTTAGAATATGACTTTGAGGTATTAAATCTTGATCTTGAACTTGGAATTTATCTTGATCTTGATCTATATATTGATGTTGATCTTGGAATTGAACTTGAACTTAGACTTAATCTTGATCCTGGACTTGAAATTTTTCTTGATCTTGACTCTCTAGTTGAATTCAAGGGCTTGAAGCTTGTTCTTGAATCTGGCGGTTTCATGTTAATTGTTCTTGAACTTAATGTTTGACTTGAACTTGGACTTGGAATTATTCTATATGTTGACTTGAACTTTATCTTGATTTTGACTTTCTAGTAGAATTCAATGGATTGGAGCTTCATCTTGAATCCGGTGGTCTTGATATTGATCGTTCTTGAACTTTATCTTGGACTTGAACTTTATCTTGATCTTGACATTCTAGTTGAGTTCAAGGGCTTGGATCTTGATCTTTAATCCGGTGGTCTTGATCTTGATCGTTCTTGAACTTGGTCTTGGACATGAACTTATACATGGACTTGATCTTGATATTGACTTGAACTTTAATTTGATCTTGACTTTTTAGTTTAACTCAAGGGCTTGGAGCCTTATCTTGAATTCAGTTGTTTTTATATTGATCGTTCTTGAACTTGATGTTGACTTCTTCATATCTTGAACTTGAACACTTGAATTTTCGAATCCTTGAATTCTTGAACTTGTAGAGAAATTTATCGCTATTGATCCACGATGTTTCTCTAGCTTCTTGTTTAGAATTCTTGGTTCTCTTTTCTGAATTATGAAACCCCTATTAATAGTTTTAGGATAGACGAGTTGTGGTTGAAATAAGAATCCCTTTGGCCAATCAGGTTTAAGTGACATGTCATATGGGCTTTATGGAGCGGTCTTTAATTAAATTCATATTATCTGAATTTAAAAATTTAAATCAATTATATTAATCCATAATATTTATATGGACTATTATATTCATTAATTTAATATAATCCAAACAACTTTATAAATTTATATATAATAAATTTTAAGTGACTACCAATTCCCTTTCTTCAACTCTTGTCGAGATATTTTATCTTTTAAAGACTAGGCTTGCAGAATTTGAAGACTTCAACTTGCATACTTCAAGATTTGAAGACTTCATCTTGAAACAATCTTATTCATAAGGGTTTGCCCCCATTGAGTCACCACCATTTCGTGCAAGTCTGAAGTTTTATGAAACCTTACTCATAGCTTTAACTCATGTAACAAATCAAGTGATAACATTTGGTTTTCTGACACTCATGCAACTGAACTTAGAATATGGTTCTAAGTACCTAGGTACCTCAATGAGAGGATCCAGTCTCAACCTAGTTCTGGAGGAGGAATTGATGTTTTTGTTTATTGTAATTGGGGTGTTGTACACTATTCTGGAGGAGGAATTGATGTTTCTATTTATTGTAATTGAGGTGTTGTACACTATCTATACTCTTGTTGTCCAGGAGTAACATGTAGTTTAGGCTCGTACCTTAAAGAGCATTTTAACTTTAAATTTAACTCAAATTTTAAGAGCTTTACAATATACAATTTACGCTCATGTCTTAATGAGCGTTTTAACATGAAGATTTAGCTCAAATTTAAAGAGTTTGATGATATACAGTTTAGGTTTGTGCCTCCAGCATCATTTAAACTCGATGATCTAACTCAAACTTGAAGATTTAAGTGATGGAGTTTAAGATCATGTTTCAAGGAGCATTTCAAATTGAAAATTTAAGTGACATACCTTTTAAGTTCATGTTCAAAGAGCATTTCAATTTGAAGATTTAAGTCAAACTTTAAGATTTTAGCGACATAGAGTCTAAGCTCATGTTTGAAGGAACATTTCAACTTTAAGATTTAAGTGATATACAGTTTAAACTCTTGTTTCAAGAGTATTTTCAACTTGAAAATTTAAGTCAAACTTTAAGATTTAAGTGACATATATTTTAAGCTCGTGTTTCAAGGAGTATTTCAAAATGATGATCTAAGTGACATACATTTTATGCTCGTGCTTCAAGCATCATTGTAACTTATATTATAAGATCATGCGTTAAGGTGCGTTTATATATATATTGACTCTTTAAAGTCTTCTTCATATACAGACTTGCCCCCAATTTGGCGTTCTTCTATATCTTTATCATTATTAGGTCCATAGAATGGAGATTGTTGATCTTGTATTTAAGTCATGCTTAATTTCATGTCATGTCCACGAGTTTCCAACTCTTCAAATGTATTGGGCCTTAATCCTTGCAAAATGTAGTGAAGACCTAAATTCATACCTTGGATGCACATTTCAATGCTAGAAATTTCACTAAGGCGAACTTTGCAGTTGAGGCTCAAACATCTCCAGCGATTGATGAAGTCAACAACTAACTCATATTCACCTTGACGAGCATTTATAAGTTCCATCATAAAAATGACACGTCTTGTGCTATAGAAACGATTAAGGAACTCTTGCTCAAATCTCTCCCAATTATCTATAGAATTAGGTTCAAGATCTCTTTACCAATCCAAGACATTTTCTGTGAGATATCGAATCAACTCTTTGACAAGATAATCACCTTACATCCCACAAGCATTACAAGTCTCTATAATTTTTGCTATACGTTGTTTGGGATATCCTTTGCCATCAAATTTTCGAAGATTAGGAGGTGATAACCCTTAGACATTTTCAAGTTATCAATCCTTTGTGTAAATTGCTTTGCATATATGGGGAGAAATTTTGGATGAAGTATTAGATTTTTCTTTGATAGCCTCTACGATAAAGTTCTTTAACTGATCAATTGGAATCAAACCCTCATCTAAGATATCAATCTTTTGAACTTGGCATGCTTTATGCAAGACATTCTTTGTATTGAATTTTTGGAGCTTTAGAGGTGATTGAATTGATCTTCTTTCAATCATGTTAACCATCTTATTTGTTATCATTTAAAGTTTAGCATCTTGTTAGTGTGCGCAATATGTCAGGCTTTCAATTGTTTTAGTTAAGCTTGCTAGTTTTTCTTCTATAGTGGAGGACATTTTGATATTCTTTAATGCTTGAAAAGTTTAGATGAGAGGTAAAGATTGTCCCACTGGGCATGCAAAAATTTGTTCACAATAAAATTCGCGTAGAGAAAATAATAATCAAGAACGAAAAATTATAATATCAATCAATTTATTATTTCAATTTCGAGTGTTACAATCTCTATGATACCTATGAATTTGCCTTTTCAAATATAATTTCAAGAGATTTAAAGCTTGATCTTGAACTTGATCTCTATCTTGATCTTGATCTTGGACTTTAACTTGAACTTAGACTTGATCTTGATCTTGGACTTGAACTTTATCTTGATATTGACTCTCTAGTCGAATTCAAGGTCTTTAAGATTGATCTTGAATCCGGTGGTGTTCATCTTGATTGTTCTTGAACTTAAAATTTCACTTGAACTTGATCTGGATTTTGACTTGAACTTTATCTTGAGCTTGATTTTCTAGTTGAATTCAATGGGTTGGAGCTTGATCCTGAATCCGGTGGTCATGATATTGATCGTTCTTGAACTTGAACTTTATCTTGATCTTGACTTTCTAGTTGAATTCAAAGTCTTGGAGCTTGATCTTGAATCTGGTGGTCTTGACCTTGATCGTTCTTGAACTTGGTCTGGACTAGAACTTATACATGGACTTTATCTTGATCTTGACTTGAACTTTATTTTGATCTTCAATTTGTAGTGGAATTCAAGGGCTTGGAGCATGATCTTGAATTCAGTGGTCTTGATCTTATTCGTTTTTGAACTTGACCATGACTTTTTTCAAATCTTACCCTTGAATTTTTGAATTTTTTAATTCTTGAACTTGTAGAGGAATTCATGTCTCTTGATCCACAAATTTTCTCTAGCTTCTTGTTTAGATAAGTTGCGATTGAAATAGGACTCCTTTCGACTTATCAGGTTTATGTGACATGTCATATGGGCTTTATGGAGAGGACTTTAATTCAATTCATATTTATTTGAGTTGAATTAATTATATTAATCTATAATATTGAAGTGGACTGATATATTCATAAATTTAATATAAAACGAACAACTTTATAAATTTATATTTAATAAATTTTAAGTGAATACAAATGCCCCTTTTTTCAAGTCTTGTTGAGATATTTTATGTTTTAAAGACTAGGCTTGAATAATTTGAAGACTTCAACTTGCATACTGGGAGATTTGAAGACTTCATCATGAAACAATTTTATTTATAAGGGTTTGCACCCATTGAGTCAACCACCATTTGGTGCAAGTCTGAAGTTTTATGAAAGCTTAATCACAGTTTTAAATCTTATAAGAGATTAAGTGACTATTTGGTTTTTCGACAATCATGCAACTGAACATAGAATTTGGTTCTAAGTGCCTACGTACCTCAATAAAGAGGATCAAGTCGCAACGTAGTTCTGGAGGGGTGAGTGATGTTTTTGTTTTTTTTTTGTTGCTGTCTAGGATTGACATTTAGTTTAGGCTAGTACCTTAAAGAACATTTTAACTTGAAGATTTAACTTAAATTTTAAAGACCTTTATGATATACAATTTAGGCTTGTGTCTTAAGAGGCACTTTAACGTGAAGATTTAGCTCAAATTTAAAGAGTTTTATGATATACAAGTTAGGCTCGTGTCTGAAGGAGAATTTCAACTCGTTGATCTAACTCAAACATGAAGATTTAAGTGAAAAAGTTTCAGCTCGTGTTTCAAGGAGCATTTCAACCTGAATATTTAAGTGACATACAGTTTAAGCTCGTGTATCAAGGAGCATTTCAAATTGAAGATTTAAGTGACATACAATTTAATCTCGTATTTCATGGAGCAAGATCAAAGTCAAACTTTAGGATTTAAGTAACATACACTTTAAGCTCGTGTTTCAAGGAGCAATTCAACTTGATGATTTAAGTGATATAAAATTTAAGCTCATTTTTCAAGGATCATTTAAACTTGAAAGTTTAAAACAAACTTTAAGATTTAAGCGACATACATTTTAAGCTCGTGTTTCAAACAGCATTTCAACTAGAAGATATAAGTGACACAATTTAAGATCGTCTTTAAAGGAGCATTATAACTTGTAGTATAAGCTCATTTGTTATGGAGAGTCTAGATATACATTGACTCTTTAATGTCTTCTTCGGATACAGACTTGCCCCCACTTTGGGGTTCTTCTACATCTTCATCTTCATAAGGTCCATAGACAGAAGAATGTTGATCTTCTCTTAAAGTCATACTTAATTCCATGTCTTGTGCACGAGTTTCAAACTCTTCAAATCTTTTGGGATTTAATCGTTGCAAAATGTAGTAAAGACCCCAATTCATACCTCGGATACACATTTTGAAGTGATCAATCCATTCTATATATGTATTTGCATATGTGGGAGACAATTTGGATGAAGAGTCAAATTTTTCTTCTATAGACACTATGATAAAGTTCTTTAACTGATCAATTGGAATCAAACCTTCATATGAGATATGAATCTCTCTGATCTTTGTTTGATTTACACCAGACACTTCTTTGTATTCAATTTTAGAAAGCTTCAGAGGTGATTGACTTGATCTTCTTTCAAACATGTTATCCATCTTATATGTTAGCTTTGAAAGTTTAGTATCTTGTTCGTGTGCATATTTTTTTAGGCCTTCCGTTGCTTTAGTTAAGATTGCTAGTTGTTCTTCTATAGTGGAAGACATTTTATATTCTTTGATCCTTGAAAAATTGAGATGAGAGGTAGAGATTGTCCTACTGGGCGTGCCAAAATTTGTAGACAATAAAATTCGCGTCGAGAAAACAATAATCAAGAACTGAAATTTATAACAATAATCAATTTATTACTTCAAGTGCAGTGTTACAATCTCTATGAACCTCTGAATTCTCTTTTTTAAATATGATTTCAAGGGATTTAAAACATCATCTTGAACTTATAATTTATCTTGATTATTATCTCCATCTTTATCTTGATCTTGTACTTGAACTTAAACATAGACTTGATCTTGATATTGGACTTGAACTTTATCTTAATCTTGACTCGCTATATTAATTCAAGGGTTTGAACCTTGATCTTGAATCTAGTGGTCTTCATCTTGATTGTTCTTGAACTTAGTCTTTGAATTGAACTTGGACTTGGACTTGATCTTGATCTTGACTTCAACTTTATCTTTATCTTGACTTTCTATTTGAATTTAATGGCTTGAATCTTGATCTTGAATCCGGTGGTTTTGGTATTGATCATTCTTGAACTTGATCTTTACTTTTTAGTTGAATTCAATGACTTTGAGCTTGATCTCCGGTGGTCTTGATCTTTATCGTTCTTGAACTTGATCTTGAACTTCAACTTATACTTGAAATTGATCTGGATCTTGACTTGAGTATTTCAATATTGTCTTTATAGTTGAATTCAAGGTCTTGGAGCTTTATCTTTAATTTGGTGGTCTTGATCTTGATAGTTCTTGAACTTGATGTTGACTTCTTCAAATCATGAACTTAAACACTTGAATTTGTGAATCCTTGAATTCTTGAATTCTTGAATTCTTGAACTTGTAGAGAAATTTATGGCTTTTGATCCACGAACTTTCTCTAGCTTATTGTTTATAATTCTTGTTTCTCTTTTTTGAATTATGAGACCCCTATTTAAAGTTTTAGGATAGAGGAGTTCTGATTCAAATAGGACTCCCTTCAGCCAATCAGGTTTAAGTGACATGTCATATGGGCATTGTGTAGCGGTCTTTAATTAAATTCATATTTATATAAATTTTAATTATTAAATAAATTATATTAATCCATAATATTTATATGGACTAATATATTCATTAATTTAATATAATCCTAACAACTTTATAAATTACAATAAAAAATAAAATATGAAGAAACATGATTTTATTATTCTAGATAGGTTGCAGGTACAATTCTATTGATCCCTTGATTCTACTCTTCTAAGATATATCCATGATTCGAGGGCCTTTGTTTGTGTATTTCTCGAACTAGGATGATTTTGATTTGACCTCCCTATATGAATAATCCATCAATTTGTGGAGTATTCGATTTCTTTATCTCTTCATGGAATTTCCGATATGCCTTTTAAGGGAATTTATTACCTTTTATATAGGCATAAACTAATGTTTAGGGTTGATTAGCCTCCAAGAATCCTTATTTTAGTGGAACACAATTTGTAGAGTCCCAACTCGAATTGAAAGCATAGTGTAGAGTCCACAAAATTTCAATGTCTACAAATGCCCCATGCTTAAAGGATTGATGGCGTGTAGAATTGATGAATTTCAAAGAAGAGGCTTGAAGTACTCATTCTTCCACCTTTGCAGCTTTGGATTTTTAGATTTGATTTAAGCGATAAGAGAAAACGGGTAGATTTGGTCCCACTGTCTTGCCAATTCATTTTCAACAAACTTTAAATATATGGAAAATAAATAAACCATACAAATAAAATATGAAGAAACATGATTTTAATCATCAAGATCATTAGTACAAATTTGTTCTTTCCTTTATTCTACTCTCCTAAGATTTATCCATGATCCGTGGGCCGTTTATGCTGTATTTCTCGAACTACGATGATTTAGATTTCACCTCTCTATATGAATAATCCATCAATTTGTAGATTATTCGAGATCTTGATCTCTTTATGAAACTTTTGAGATGCCTTTTAAGGGAATTTAGTACCCTATAAATAGACATAAAGTAGGGTTTAAGGTTGAGTAGCCTCCAAGAATCCTAATATGTGTTGAACACTATTTATAGAGTCCCAGCTTGTATTAAACGCATCTTGTAGAGTCCTACAGTATTTCAATATCAATAACTCATTCTATCTCTATTACACCGTATCGAATGGGACAAAAGCAGAGTTGAAAGAGTTGAAAACAATTGAAAGATCTGTTAGACAAAGACTTTATTCGACCAAGTGTATCACCTTTGGGCTATCTAGTCTTATTTGGGAGAAAGAGGGATGGTTCCCTTAGGATATTTATAGACTACCACCAACTGAATAAGGTTACCATCAAGAATAACTATCCTCTTCCAAGGATAGATGATCTTCTCGAAAAACTTTAGAATGCTTCCTGCTTCTCGATAATTGATCTATGATCAGGCTACTAACATTTTAAAGTTAGGGAATGTGATATTCCAAAGACATCTTTTAGAACCAGATATGAGCACTATGAGTTTTGGATCATGTCATTTGGTTTGACCAATGCGCGTGCAGCATTCATGGATCTCATTAACGAAGTCTTCAAACCTTATTTAGATCTGTTTCTTATAACCTTCATTGATGACATAATAATCAATTCAAGAAATGAAGAATATCATGCTAGTCACCTCAGGTGTGTTCTTCTGACCTTGAAAGATAATGAGTTATATGCCAAGTTCACCAAGTGTAAGTTTTGGCTTAAGTCTGTGGTATTCTCGGGCCACATCGTTTCTTGTGATGGGATTATAGTTGATACCCAAAAGATAGAAACAGTTAAGAGTTGTCCTAGACACATATCTCCAACATATATAAGATGTTTGTTGTGTTCCGTTGGCTACTATTGAAGATTTACTGAGGGATTTTCATCTGTATCGTCTCCTTTGACTAAGATGACTCAAAACACCGTTTAGTTTCAATGATCGGAAGCTTGTGAGAAAATCTTTTAGGAGTTGAAAAAGAGGTTGACTACTGCTCCAATTTTTACATTACGATAGGGTACTCAAGGTTCTGTGGTGTACTGTGATGCATCAACACTTGGTTTGGGCTGTGTGATGATGCAAAATGGCAAGGTTATAACTTATTACTTAAGACAGTTTAAGGTTTATGAGAAGAAATATCCAACCCACGACTTAGAGTTGGCTGGGGTAGTTTTTGACTTAAAGATATGGCGTCACTATTTGTATGGTCTACCTGTTGATATATTAACTGATAACAAGAGCTTAATATAGGTGTTCACCCAGAAAGATTTCAATCTCAGACAAAGGAGGTGGTTATAATTACTCAAGGATTATGACATGAGTATTCTTTACCACATACGTAAGGCTAATGTGGTTGAAGATGCTTTAAGAAGGTTATCTATGGGGAGTACCGCTCATGTTGAGGAAGAAAAGAGGGAGTTATCCAAAGATATACACAAACTTGCACGCCTGGGAGTCGGACATATGGATTCCATATAAAGATGAATATTGGTGACAAATGGGGCTGAGTTGACACTAATGTCAGAAGTGAAAAAGAATCAAGAACAAGACCCCATTTTTCTTGACTTGAAGGTAAATATTCATAAGCAAAGAGTTTTGGCTTTTGAACAAGGGGGAGATGTTGTGTTGAAGTATCAAGGTAGGTTGTGTATACCTTGGGTGGATAAACTCTAAGAAAGGATCATAAAGGAAGCTCGTAGCTCCAGATATTTCATACATTTTGATTCGACAAAGATGTACCAAGATTTTAGAGAGGTAGATTGGTTGAAAGGCATGAAGAAGGGCATTGCTAAGTTTGTTTTCCAAGTGCTCAATTTCAAACAAGTTATGTTAAACACTAAAGGCCTGGAGGGTTAACTCAGAATATAGAACTTTCGGAATTAAAGTGGGAGATAATTCATACGGACTTCATCACAGGGTTACTAAGGTAGTGCAGAAAGCATGATTCCATCTGGGTAATTTTCGATAGAATGAAAAAATCAGCCCAATTTTTTCCGATAAAGACCACTCATTCAGCCGAGGATATGCTAAGTTGTACATTTAAGAGGTGGTAAGACTTCATGGACTTTTGGTCTCCATTATTTCAGATAGAGGTGCACAGTTTACTGCTCAATTTTGTAAGTCCTTCAAGAAAGGTATGGGTTCAAAGGTAATCTTAACCACTGATTTTCATCCTCAAACAGATGGAAAAGCAAAGCGTACTATCCAGACCTTAGAATATATGCTTAGGGCTTGTGTTTTTTATTTCAAGGGTAATTGGGATGATCACCTACCTCTCATTGAGTTCCCTTACAACAAGAGCTACATTCGAGCATCCAAATGGCTCCATATGAAGATCTTTATGGGAGAAGATGCAGATCTCTTATTGGGTGGTTTGAAGTTGGCGAAGAGGGGTTGATAGGACCATATCTAGTTCACCAAGCAATGGAGAAGGTGATGGTGATCCAAGAGAGATTTAAAACGGCACAGAGTCCTCGGAAATCCTACACATATGTTAGGAGAAGACCGTTGGAATTTGATGTGAATGATTAGGAATATCTGATAGTTTCACCCATGAAGGGTGTGATGATGTTTGGTAAAAAGGGGAAACATAGTCCTCGGTATATTGTTCTTTATAGAATCTCCAAGAGAATTGGCAGTGTAACTTCTGAGTTGGAGATACCCCAAGAACAAGCAGCAGTTCATCCTGTGTTTTACATTTCTACGTTGAAAAAGTGCATGTCTGATCCTTCATTTATTGTTAAGTTCGCAAGTTAAAATTAAGGATAGCTTGTCCTATGAAGGGATTCTGATTTAGATTTTAGATCGTCAAGTTCACAAGGTGAGAACAAAGGAAGTTGCATTAGTCAAGGTCCTTTGGAGGAAGCAATTTCTTGAGAAAACAATTTGGGAAGCTGAAGAGGATATGAAGAAGAGATACCCACATCTCTTTGAATTCGGAGAGAATGTAGATCAAGGTACTAAATTCTCTTCTTATTATTTTATAAACTATGAGTAAGCATGTTGTTACTTGCTTTGATAGTTGAATATTGAACTTAAGGTAACTATTCCTTACTTAGTGAATGAAATCTTATTCGAGTACAAATTTTCCCAAGGGGGAGATTTGTAACGTCTCGTAACTTGTAATAGCCAATAATAAGTAAGAAACTAAGATTTATCACTTTTTGAAAGGAAAGAGAAAATTTGGAAAAATTCCTAATTTAAAAATGAGTTTCACTCCTTCCAAAAGGACATAACTTCTAGCTCAAGATGAGTTAGAGGTAATTCTTATTATGGTTGGATAGACCTTAGAAATCTTTCCAACGGCACCGATTTACACAATTTTGATATTGTATGAGGGATATAAGCCTTTTGGAAGTTGGGCTATTGAATTGAGGAAAGTCCGATCCTGATTGAAGTAAGATTAAACTAGTATTTTCACCCAATTATTTTCTAATTCGTTTTAAGGGGTTTAATTGGGGTGAAAATAAGCCTTAAGTCAGTTTTAGAAAAATCAATTCACGCTTAGGGCTTGGGAAAAAGAGAAGAGATGAAGAATAACCTAACGGAGAAAGATCCAAATGTCGCTAAGAACACCAAGGTATTTTAATGGAATTCGTGGGGGTTGATCCCTATTAAGGTATGAGCGATCCTTCGTGTTGGATTAATTCATCCGTAAACCAATCTTGCTTTAGTTTTGGAGTTGTTTACATGATTTGAGGTGAGTTCTTCATAAATCTTGTCGAATCCATTTTGGTTGAGTTGATTGAATACCAATTGATGTAAATTAGTAGTTCGTAATGTTGTTTTTGAGTTAGATCTGTTGGGTATTGATAGCATTGATGATCGTACGAGTTCGGGGATATAAATATGGAGGTTAAGGAGTTTTAGGATTAGAAAATTGTAGACACGTAATTTTTGACCGAATTTAAGTTTTATAGCCTTTATAGTACTTAATAATTTTTTATTAATTTTTTCACTTTTATCTTATTTTATTAAGTTTATTTTTAAAAGATATAAAAACTACAAAAATAGAATCTTCATTCAAAGTTTTAACGATAAATTAGTTATTTTATTTTTTATATGTATTTTTTATCTAGCTATTTAATTTTCCTGATTAATATTTTTTTTATTTAGTAACAAAAAAAACCATTAACCCACTATCCCAACATACCTACACTACTTCCCACTAACCCCATTTCACTTCAACACTCCACACACATACCTACACACTATACTACTGCTTAACACAACGAAGGAAGAAGGAAAACAAGAAAAAAAATCAGCAAAGAGAACCAAAAAAAAAAGGAGCAATCCAGAAAATAAAAATCAGCAAAGAAAAAAGGGGGACATTTAATATACATACAGACACTCTGTAAAAAGAAAATTAGCACCACTAAAGAATATACACACGTAAAATAAAACATGCATAGAAAAAAACACAATCAAATAATAGTTGAGTTCGGGATTTTATTCGTGATTTAAAGTTATGATTCCTGAATTCTTTGTTCTCTAGAAATAGTTTTCACAAGAGGTAACACATAATTTTATTTTATCTTGTATTCATTTTATGTCATGACTATAAAAGAATAGTATAAAATAAGTTTAAAATAAATCAAAGAAAACATGATAAACATTTTTATTTAAGCTAATAAATATAATATATTAAAAATTATCTCAAGTCATATGAAAGTTAATAAAGCGACTGTGCTAGAACCACGGGACATGAGGGGTGCCTAATACCTTTCCTTTGGTCAATACAATTCCTTATCCATTTTTTGATTTCGCAGACCATAAAATAAAGAGTCGACTTTCTTTTGATTAGGGATTACGATAAGGTGACTTGGAACACCAAAACTCAATTCCAAGCGTCGACTCTGAATAAATAAAATAATTCATTTTTGAAATGTCACTTTAATTGGAAAAACTCTTTCTTTCAAAACAAATAATTCGTTTTGAGGAAAATATGTGTGTGACAGATGACGACTTTGCTAGGGAGTATTCAGAATTCGAGCTTGTAAATATTGACGTGTATATGACTATTATTAATTTTATCGTGTTTGTTATATTAATGTGTTATATATCATCTTGTTTACTGCTATGATATTGTTTGAATGTCAATATAAATTGTCTTCTATACACAACAATCTTAGTCTTCTGAGATACTTTATTCGGAGATGTAATAACGCTCCCGAACCATGAGATACCAGAGATGCGACAATGATCCTGAAAAGGATTCCATATTAACACATCTTAGGATGGGGAGGATAAACAGTGAAACCAGAAAGCCCTGCTAAAGGTAAATTGTCCCTTCTTGACTTGAGTTGTCCACTCGTTTTACAGCTAGTCTAGATATCTATTCCATTAGGTTGCTAAAATTAGTAATGTAGGTCTCAGACATTTATTATCCTTAATAGGATTTACTCTATTTTCTTCATATGCATATTTAATTTAATATAGCTCTACATTGGGTTAAAGTTTATGTTCTATAGTTACAGAAATACTATCTGAATATCGATCAACGTTTAAATATATTGGTAAACTAAAAAAAAAGGTTTTTTTTTCAAATGTAATAATATATAAATTATTCGTAGTTCTCAAAAAGCTTAACATTTGTATTATAAAAACAAAAAAACCAAACTAATTTTTTTTTAATGGTAGAATGCATCTTTTTTTAATAAATAAATAAAATAGGTAAAATTTAAAGAACTACGCACACCTGATTCTCAACTCTATGAGATACGTAGGAATCCCTCCTCGGGTTCGGTGAACATTAAAATGAATCAAAAAAAGTTTTTGTTATAATAAATAATATCGTGTTTACAATATTCCTGAACTACGCAGAATTGATTCTTGCTTTGACAAGATAAATACACAACCTTATTATTTTAAGATCGGTTCAACAAAAAAAATCTAAAAAAAAGTCCTCATCACAAAAATTGACGGAAAAATGGTTTTTTAGAAGAAATTTGACTTAGTTGGTACCAATATTCTTAGAAGTATGCATAAAAAAATTAATAAGGTGTTAACTATTTGACAAGACGGACTAACTTTGTTGTGACCTATTTATTTCTTTTGATATCTCTTGATATATTTATGTTATCCTTAATAAATATTTTGCTTAAAATTGAGGTTAAAACAAATTCAACCTCATTGTTTCATGTGCATTGTGTTGTGGCCTAAATGTTGATTAAAGTGAAATTGTGAGCAACATTTATCTTGGAAAATGATTATAGAATTTCTTTGATTAGATTGTGCCTTTTAAGCCTGCCAAATGACATGTTATTCGTAGGACTCCCTCGAGCCTGAAACATTTTCTTTTGAATAGCCACAACTTCACATATATTATTTTTAGTGCATAAATGCATTATTTTCTGTATCTCACCCCATGTAAGTATTATCAATTAGATACATAGCGGTGAGACATCATTTGGATATTAATGTGAAAAGACCAAGTATGCTCAAGTTCAAACAAAATGATAAAAATACTAGAATAAAAAATAAAAGTAGAGAAAAAGAAAAAAAGGACAGAAAGAAAAGGAAAAAGAAACGAGTGCACATTAAAAAAAAGCATTCAAAAAAAAGGTTGCAACACTACACGTACAAAATAAATATTTAGAAAACACATTGAAGAAAAAAATAAAATCATCCTTACATTTTTTTTCTCCACTTACAAATAAAGATTAAGTTCGAAGCTTGTTTTGGTAGTTCTGAATTCGTGGTTGTGCCCATTCTTTTTGAATTAATTTTCACAAAAGGTAATACTTGATCTTCTATTAGATTATTTGGTTCTATAATATGCAAAATGTAATTCAAATGTTAAGAAGTTGTTTAAATTTATGTATGTGTAATTTTTGCATTATGATATGAAATAGATTGAGATTTTATATTATTAACTTTAGAATATAATTTATATAAGGTGTTTTGTTTTTCGCATGCTTTAAAGTTTCCTTTTTAGCTTGTTCTTTATCAAATTTGAAGCTTAATATTATATAGTATGTATTTAGTAATAATTAGATGAAATTTAGTTCTAAATTGTTGTTACTTTTTCACTTTGTATGTTTAATAAAATTGTATTCATTTTATTTTATTTTTTAAAAAAAAGAAGAATAAAAAATAAAAATAAAAATAAAACAAAAATAATGTACAACTTACTTTACATCTCTTTTAATGTGAACTTTAAAAAAATTTCAATTGATTTATTTTTCTTGAAAGAATAACAAATAAAATTTATATAAAAAAAAAGACGTAAAAATTTATAAAGGATAAAAAGTAAAACATAAGAAGAAGAAAATGTTAAACAAAAATAAAAAGAAAAATAGGATAAAGGATAAGAAGAAAGAGAAACAAACTCTAAAAAATATATATATATTATTCAGTGACCCAAAACGTGAAAAAGTATTTTTAATTGGTAGGTTATTTTCATTTTAATGACTTAAGATAAGGAAAATAAAAGATTTTAGGTGTCCATTATTTCTAATATATTTATAGCTGCAACATGTAAAAAATTTATATGGAAAGGTGTATTATTGTAATTTATTTTTAACTTGTGTTCTTATTAATATATTGTTCATTTTTTTAGAAAGATAATATGTAATTTAGGCTTATGATAATAATTATAAAATATTAAGATTCAATTAACATTAAACTACTTTTAGTCTTTAAGTACAAATATATAAATAATTTGTGGTGAGGTTGGAAAGCGCTGCTACAAATAAACCATAGACTAATAAAAATAAGATAGTTTTACACGATAATTTAAAATAAATTAAAGAAAGCGGGACACAAGTAAATTATTAGGCTAATAAACATCATATATTCAAAATTAAGTCAAGTCATACAAAATAAAGCGACTGTGCTACAACCATGAGACCTGAGGGGTGCCTAATACCTTCCCTTCGGTTAACATAATTCTTTAGCTTATTTTTAATTTCACAGACCATAAAATAAAAAGTCAACTTCCTTTGATTAGGGATTCAAATAAGGTTACTTGTAACAATAAAACTCAATTTCATGTGGCGACTCTGGATATGAAATAATCCTTTTTAAAAATTTCACTTTAATTGAAAAAACTCTTTTTTCAAAACAATTTATTAAGATTTTGAGCGAAAAAATAGAGGTGTGACAGATGGCGACTCTGCATAAATAAAATAATCCCTTTTTGAAATGTTAATTGAAAAAACTCTTTCTTTCAAAACAATAATTCGTTTTGAGGAAAATACGGGTGTGAAAAAAATGAGTCAAAAATTTCGTCAACGCACTTGGGAAAGCCAAGTGCGTCGCTCCAGTAGTGCACCACAAACTGGCCTCAATCAACAAGGGCTCTGCGCACCAGAACCAAGCCTTAATCAACTGAGGTTTGTGCCCCGCGCCACCTGTACGCTCGGATCGGCGTTTTTCACCTAGTTTTCATAGTTTAGCCCTCGTAAGTTATTTCAAGGTAAAGTAACACCTTTCAATGATTCTAATTACTTCAAATGATTATTAAACACCTAGAAATCACTAAAGAACTCAAATCATAACCTTGAATCCATAATCTAATTTAAGAAAATTGAAAATCAAAGTCAAGGAAGTTAAGAGTCAAGTCTAAAGTTAAGAAGTAAGTCAAAGTAAAGTTCTTTAAGATTTTCTAGAGCCTTATTTAAACATTCTAACTTTGTTTAAGACTTAAGTTTTTCAATCTAAGTAAAGAGTTAAGTTGAAGTTATTTTCTTCAAAGATATATGGGGTCTAAGTATTCCCAAAGAGACTTAGAATATTATTCAAATTTAACCAAGTAAGGAAACTTTGATTTCCAAGGAGCCTTATGGTGAGTTTTCAGAAAAGAACTACAACTTTTTAAAAGAAGCAAGCAGGGAAACTAAGATTTCAAATATAATCTTTCATCTAAGTATTTTGAGCACTTATCTTAAACCACAGAATCAATATGTTTTAAAACATAAGAGCCAATCATATTTTTGGGAGTTATATTGGAAACATATATGGGGGAACGTTCAAACAATTCACAACCCCCATAAACCATGTAGCCACCATGTGTAGAAAACGTCATGCCTATTTAGATGAAACTTTTTCATAGTAGATAGTTGATCCATTACGATGTTTAGGTCTTATACCTTTGGCTGAGTATCAGACGCGCAGCAGCGTGAGGTAGATCGTTGTATCATCACTCTAGCTCTTACGTGATGGTTGTCTGTTAGAGGAACTCCCACAGAAGTTATTGTATTCTTATATACATAAGCTAACTTGTATTTTACACACATACCAGAGTTAATCTGTATCTTTGCATTCATTCAGAGTTTACAGAATGTGTCACACAGACTTTACTTATATTGCATTTGTTTTTAAATCCCGTTAATGAGTTAGTTATTCATGAGTTTAGAAGAGCCAAGGTAAGTGTTCCTTCTTACTCCTTTCCAAGCTTAAATGTTATTAACATTCCAACTCGCACTCGTACATTCAATTATTGATGCATGTTGGCATGCATCATATCATTATGCAGATGCAGCTAACTAGGATCAGCATTCGGTGCACCATTGATCAACATTCCAACAACAACTTACCCAATATATCCACACACATAATGTTTAAAACTATCTCTATGCACGCATACACGCACACACACAATAACAAAACACCCTAGCACGCACGCACACACACATTAATTCAAAGAAGAGATACATGTGGAGTAAGGGAAGCAATTAAATTTATCCCATCTACTTGAATATTTGACATATACATTACAATTGCTACTAACTCTATGTTTCTATTGCTGGTTTTGTATAATTCCTTATCAATTAACCAGACTATGCAAATTCATTATATAAGTAGATACATGTTAAAAATCATTTATTAAAATATGAATAATTAAAATTGGTTACAATTAAATCGCAATTGACAAGAATTAAAATGAGTTACAATTAAGTCACAAGCAACAACAATTCATAAGTGATGAAATTGATACAATCTTAATACAATTGCTATAAATACACATTTTCTTATACAAAATAAAGCAATCAAAGGTGAATTTTACTGGAAAAAAAATAATACTATACATATATCATTTTTCAAAAAATAATATGTATTTTTGGATTTATGTAATATAATTATTTTCCCCCACAACATCTATTCATAAATATTGAACTCTAGATTAATCATTAACTAAATTTATGCTCAAGTATTAACTTTAAGTGAGGAAAAGCTACACAATAGTTTCATCTAATCACATTAGTTTTATCATGCTTAAGTGATATAACAATTGTCATATTAAATATTTATTAATCATTTATGTGCCTAAACATAAAAAAAATAGATACACTCTTGACAAGTGAAAGAAAATACGATTTTAGACTAATGTTAGTTTGTGTGGTAAGTAGCACGATTTTTTTTTTTTCAATACATAAAATATACAAAAAAACATAAATTGATAAGATTAAAAAGAATGGTTGTAAAAGAATTTATTATGTGTACATGATAAAAAAACTTACCCAATATAATCACATGCATAAAACTTGAAACTATCTATAATATCTCGTATTCTAGACAGACTAAAATTTAACTAATAAAAACAGGGAGAAACAAATTTTGAAAAAAATAGGAAAATCTTGAAATTTTCCAGATTTCAAAAGTGGGTTTTGGCCATTTTCGAATGACCATAACTTCCAGATCTGGAGAAGTTTGGATGAGTTCTTTATATAGAAGGAAATCTCGTTAGAAGAATCTTTCCAACAACGCCAATTTTGTGAATTTTTGAGGTCGTATGAGTGAGATATGACTTTCGGAAGATGGGTTGTTGAGTATGACAAGTTTCAAAACCGGATTTCGTAATTATGTTTTGGTCGTTTGCTTAAGTCAACTAATTATTTAGCTTTGGAGTAGTATGTTGGGGCCTAAACTAATCCCATTACGTTTATGCACTTAGAAAATAGACTAGGGTTTTGAAAGCAAAAATAAAAGAGCAGAAGGAAGAAGAAGACGCGAGAACACCAAGTTTAGCTTCGTGGATTTTCATCGAGGGTGATCCCTAACACGGTATCTGGTATATTTTGTGTTGGATTACTTCACCCACACACATATTTCATTCAAATCAGTCAAGTTCATGATTTCACTCATGTTAGAGGTTGGAATCTGAAAGAAAGTTTGAAGTTCTTGTTGATTGGATTGTTGTTGGTCACTCTTAGTTGTAATCCATATTTTAGGACTATTTTAAGGTCTAAATCATTGGCTCATAAGTTAATTAGGAATCGTATGTTTTTGGGGTGGGACAGATGGGAGTTTGGGAAGGCTTAGAGATGAAAAATGAAGAACAAAGTCTGAAAACCCATTCGGGCGACGCTGGGGCACCACGCCTCCAAAGCTCCTCTAACAATGTATGTTCGTCATGCTCTGGCACAACGCGCCTCTTAGAGCACCTGAGGATGGCCTCTGTCCGTCAGACTATTGCTCTCCTCACCTCTTAGAGCGTTAGGACCCCCTGGAGACCCCGTTTTTTCCCTATCTTTTTGTACTAGTTCCTAAGTGATATAACCCTCATGCATAGTTATTTCCAACACTCTAAGGTACATCTAAACATCATGAAATCCTCCATAAAAATGAGATCATGATTCTTGAATCCATAATTCAATTCAATGAAAGTAAGGTCAAAGTCAAAGATGTTCAGAGCCAAGTCTAGAAGTTAAGAAGCAAGGAAAGGCAAAGTTTTCTAAAGTCTTTCACAAATGTTTTTAGTTTGTTTGAAAGACTAAAAGTTCAATTCAAGTAAAGAGTTGAGTTCATTTATCAAATATGATAAGGAAACTAAGTATTCCCTAAGATTTCAAGTTTCATGTTAAGTAAAGGGAAAGAGTAGATTTCATTTCTCAAAATCTATAAAGGAAATAAGTATTCAGTAAGAGTTAAAGTTTCAAATTAAGTAAAGAGCAAGAGTTGTTCATTTCTTAAAAACATATAAGGGAACTAAGTAATACCTAGAGGCTTATAAATGTTTTACATTTGTCTAAAGAGGGGAACTAGAAGTTCCAAAAGAGTTTTGAACTAAAGGGGAGCATTGATTCCAAAAGGAGCTTTTTAAAACTAATGGGTTCAATAAATGATCTCAACCCAAAAGAAGGAAGTTTTATTAAAAGTATGAGGTAAAGTAAAATTTTTTGAGTAGTATTGAGCACCGATATGAGGACGAGAGTTCATATAACTCAAGTCTCCATATATAGAATGTAGCCAACATGGGAATTGTCATGTCATACTTTTTAGATGATCACATAAGGAGAGCTAGTGGATCCATTTAGTTGAGTAAGGTCCTATACCGATGGCAAGGTGTAGGATGGTCCTCTTGCAACGTGAGGTAAGATGTTGTATCATCACTTAGGCTCATAGTGATGTTTTTTTGTTAGAGAAACTCCCACATAGGCAATATACGTTCTTACATAAGTAAAGTTGAGTTTGTTATTGCATTTCCTTAACGAACTAAGTTGGTTTCACTGTTTCATGAACTTTATATATATATATATATATATATATATATATATATATAATATATATATATATATATATCTGTGTGTGTGTGTGTGTGTGTGTGTGTGTGTGTACAGACACATTTTGCATGTGATTTAAAATGATTTATGTATATATCATTTGAGTTAAATATATTCTTGAGTTCTGCAGAGCCAAGGTAAGTTCATCTAATCCCCTCAAACTTAAGTCATTGTTTATCTCTCCAACTCGCATACTCGTACATTAAATGTACAAATGCCAGTGGTCCTGCATCATGTCATGATACAGACGGAGGTTCACAAAATCAACACGCAACATTTCGTTGATCCATATTGACCTTCAGAGTTTGTGGTGAGCCTCCAGGCATTCTGGAGGACATCCTTTTCATTTCTATAGTTTCTTAGATTTTAGGATGTTGTGGGGTCTGTCACAACATCCCTCTCTAGACAGTTTAGAGGCTTCATAGACTATAATATTTCAGTTTGGAGTTGTTTGTAGTCATTAAAACTCAAGTGCCATTTTGTCCAAAGTTATGACATGACGTATTTTTCCCTTTTATTATGTTTTACTCGTGTCAAAGATGAGATTTGCCTTTCGCTGATTTAAGTATCTAGGCCAAGGGTACACTTGAGGGCCAGCAATAGTCTTGAGTGTCGGTCCCACCCAGGGTGTAGGCTCGGGGTGTGATAAACTTGGTATTAGAGCACAGAGTTAAAGATTCGTAGGGAGAATATGAAGTTGTGTCGTAGAGTCTTAATCATTAATGTGAAGCGCGCCACATCTATGATTAGGAGTTGTGACATTTAGAAATGTTTCCCTTCTTTCATCTTATTTCGTGTAAAGAGTTTATCTCTCAAGTCTCTCTCTAATTCGTACTTATATGTACTTTCATATAATCATGACTCCAAGAAGAGAAGTCTGAGGTCGTCCACGGAGGAATGTTAAGGAACAAGAGGTTCCAAATGCACCAGCGGTACAACCTCAAGGAGAGGTTACCAATGCTGAGTTTTAGGAAGCTATATGGATGTTGATTCAGGTTGTGACCAACCAAGTCGGGTATCAGAGAGGATCTCGATAGGAAGAGGTGGATACTTGGAGAATCCGTGAGTTACTTAGGATGAATCCTCCTACTTTCACCGGATTAAGCACTACTAAGGATCCGGAGAACTTCAGAGAGGAGTGGAAGAAGGTGTATAAGGTAATGCATGTGTTTGATGCTGAGAGGGTTGAATTTGATGCATATCAACTGAAAAGTGTGGCCAGAACATGTTTCAATCAATGGAAGGATGGAAAGGCTGAGGATGCACCACATCCAAGTTGGTTTTGCTTCGAGGAAGCCTTCTTGGGGAGGTTCTTTCCTCGTGAACTGAGGGAAACCAAGGTGAGGGAATTCCTTACTCAGAAATAGGTCTCCATGAGTGTTCATGAGTATGGGTTGAGGTTCACCCAACTATCTCGCTATGCTCCGGAGATGTTGAAAGAAATAAGGAGAATAATGAGTCTATTTGTTGCAGGGTTAGGTCTAACTTCAAGTAAGGAATGTATGGTTTCCATGTTTATGGGTGACATAGATATATCAAGGTTGATGGAATACGTTTATCAAGTTGAAGAAGGGAAGTTTAAGAATAGATAAGAGTACCGAAACAAGAAAGTGAATACTAGGAATGAGTCTGGCCAAAAAAAAGGTGGTTCGAACCGACCATAATTCCATAAATCAACGGGGTATGAACCATCATCTGCTAGTGCACATGTGCCCAAAATGGACGTGAGCATAGCGTTCATAAGACACAACACTTCAAGGTTAGACCGGCCCAATCTCAAGGTAGCATATCTTAAACAGGTTGTAAAAGTTTTGCATGTTCTAGATGTGGTAGAATCCACCCTGGCAAATCCACGATGGCCAGACAGGTTGCTTCAACTGTGGTCAAGAGGGTTACTTCATGAGAGAATGCCCTAATAATAAGCAAGGTGGTGAAACTCCGGGCAACATAGCCCAATCTTCATCAGTTGCTCCACCAAATATGACTGCACCCAGAGAAGTTACTTCTAGTATCGGCGGAGTGGAAAATCACCTCTATGCAATCATTAGCCGCCAAGAGCGAGAGAACTATCTAGATATTATCACGGGTATGAGCAAAGTCTTTAATTTTGGTGTTTATGCTTTGTTAGACCCAGGATCAAGTTTATCCCTTGTGACTCCTTATGTTAAAAATCTGTTTGAAATTCTCCCTGAAAAGCTTCGTAAACCTTTCAGTGTTTCTACACATATTGGGGAGTCTATTCTAGCGGAAAGAGTCTATCGTGATTGTCCTGTTTCCATCAATCACAAGAGTACCAGGCTAATTTAATATAGTTAGACATGGTTGATTTTGATGTTATTCTAGGTGTGGACTATCTCCATGCCTGTTATGCATCAATAAATTGCAGAACTCGAGCTGCCAAGTTCTAGATTCTAAATGAGCCAGTCATAGAGTAGGCTAGTAGATCAGCAGTGCCTAAGGGTCGTTTCGTTTCGTACCTTAAGGTGAGGAGGTTAGTTTCTAAGGGATGTATCTATCACTTAGTCTGAGTTAATGACTCAAGCGTGAAAGTACCTTCCCTTTAGTCAGTTCTTATAGTTAGTGAGTTTCCAGAAGTTTTTCAAGATGATCAACCCGGAGTCCCTTACGAAAGAGAGATAGACTTCGCATAGTCGTCATCCAAATACTCGTCCTATATATATTTCGCGATATAGAATGGAACCATAGAGTTAAATGAGTTAAAGGAGCAGTTGAAAGATCTTTAATATAAAGGCCTTATTCAATCGAGTGTCTCACCTTGAGGCGCTACATTCTTGTTCGTTAGGAATAAGGATGGATCCCTTAGGATGTGTATAGACTAACGCCAATTAAATAAGGTTACCATCAAGAACAAATACCCTTTTTCCATGGATAGATGATATCTTCAATCAACTTTAGGATGCTTCTTGCTTTTCCAAGATTGACCTCAAATTACGCTATCATCAGTTGAGAGTTAGAGAATGTGATATTCCCAAGACAACTTTTAGAACAAGGTGTGGGCATTACGAATTTCTCTTTATGTCCTTTGGTTTCACTAATGCACCTGCAGTGATCATGGATCTTATGAACCGAGTCTTCAAACCTTCTTTGGATCTGTTTGTCATCGTCCTCATTGATGATATACTGATTGATTTAATGATTAAGGAAGATAATGTTAGTCATCTAAGGGTTGTTCTTCAGACTTCGAGAGAGAAGAAGTTGTATGCCATGTTTTCCAAGTGCGAGTTTTAGCTTAAGTCTATGGCGTTCCTAGGCCACATTGTTTCTGGTAAACTTATTAAATTTGACACTCAAAAGATAGAAGCAGTTCAGAGTTATGCTAGACCCACATCTCTGTTAGATATAAGGATTTTCTTGGGTTTGGCTGAGTATTATAGGAGATCTGTTGAAGAATTCTCATATATCTCTTTTCCTTTGACCAAGTTAACTCAAAAGACAATCAAGTTTCAATGGTCTGAACACATGTGAGAAAATCTTTTCAAAGATGAAAAGGGGTTGACTACAACTCCGGTTTTGACCTTACCAAAGGGTACTCAAGGCTTTGTGGTGCATTGAGATGCATCAATAGTTGGCTTGTGTTGTTTGTTAATGCATCATGGCAAGGTAATAGCCTATGCTTCAAGGCAGTTGAAAGTTTATGAGAAGAATTATCCACTCATGACTTAGAATTAGTTTTTGTAGTGTTTGCATTGAAGCTATGGCGTCATTATTTATATGGTGTTCAAGTGGATATACTCACTTATCACTATAGCCTCCAATATGTGTTCACTAAGAAAGATCTCAACCTCAGACAATGAAGATGGTTGGAATTAATCAACGATTATGACATGAGTATTCTTTACCACCCAGGTAGGCTAATGTGGTTATTGGTTCCTTAAGCATGTTATCCATGGGAAGTACTTCCCATCTCGAAGAAGAAAAGAGGAGTTAGCGAAAGTGTGCACAGGCTTCCACGTCTGGGAGTCAAGCTTATGGATTCCATAGAAGGAGGCATAGTAGTGACAAATTGTAATGACTCCTTTGGTCGTTTCGAATGCTAAAGCCTTGTTTTCATAATATATTTTCCGATAGATTTTAAATGAATATTTTGTACAATTCATAACTACAATTATAGAATTAATGGGGGTACTTTTAATACTTTATTTAGTTAATGCTTAAAGAAAATAACATTAAAATCAATCGTGGGCCACTTTTAATATTTTATAATTAGTCTTACATAAAAATTAGGGAGTAAATATGTTGTAGAAAGAATAAGTGTTTGGGCAAGAGAGAGGACGTCAAAACTCATCGTATATCATCACATTATAAACACAAGGAGAATATTGTTGTTTCAGGTAAATCACTCATGAATCTTAGATCTTGTATTACATTGTGGGTTGTTTGTACTAGTCATTATATTAATTAAATGAGGAAGAAGGAAAAACAGGGATATTGACAAAGTTTAGACGGTGAATGGTTGAAGATACCAAAAAATTGAAGTTCTGTTAATATTTTGGGTTAGAGAATTTTTTTGACACAAATGGGGTTAATAACAAATAAAGTTTGGGAGTCTAGGTTGCTGTAACCATAGAAAAGGTCATATATGTGTGTAATTGGATAGTTAGTATAAGGATGATATATAATGGTTTGTATATGATTTGTGGCCATAAAAGTTATTGCAGGCAGTGGGGATGAAGTTTATGGATATTATTATTTAATTATCAATATTATTATTGACACATATACTTAGATAGAAATTGAATTGAATGCATGGTATGCTACCAGTAATTTCGTAACCTGAAATTTTAGATTCTTAATATTTTTCTTTAGTTATCATATTATAAACAATATTTGATACTGAAATAGGTAATTAAATATTACGTGTATTGAATTATTAATATTTCATTAAAGTTATGTTAAATTAGAGGAAGAAAGACTTATCCTTAGTCTTGAACATTACTGAATTGATTATAGAATTAGGCGAGTTTTGAGTTTAGACTAGACATAGAATAATATGAGTGTATATACACTCGTTAACTTACAAATTATTCATATATGCTTGATAGATTGGAAAGGATCAGAGAAATTGAGGAAACAAAAAGTATTGGAGAAGCAGCTTGCTTACCTCCGGATCTTCGGAGGAGGTAGGTTATGGTTTATGCTATTTGATAGTAAACTCTTAATAGTGATTGATATGCATTGTATAATATTGTGAAGTTCTCTATGTACTTTATTGTGTGGTTGTGTTTCTTGGTTGTGTGTTTTGTGATTGGAATGAAATTTTGAGGCCGTGAAATTTATATTTTTGAACCTCCTTATCGAAGTGATGACACAAATAGAGAAGGCTTGATGAAATATAATCAATGATTTAAAAATGGTGATATTAAATGATAAATATATGGTATTATTGGATCGGATTGTCATGTTCTGACACAATATTGTTGGATCGGAGTGTCACATTCCGACACGATATTCTTGGATCAGAGTGTCACGTTTCGATATGGTATTCTTGGATCAGAGTGTAATGTTCCAACACGGTATAATTGGATCGCAATGTCACGTTCCTACACGATAGTATTAAAGGAAAAACCTAATTGACGAAATGTATTCAATCTCAAAGAACTCAATTCCCCAAATGGTTTAGTTGGAGACATGAGTCCTCCTGATGATCTTGATATTCTTGACTTTTATTGCATACTTACTATATTGTTAGTGACAATGGTTCATATTCTTTGTTGTTTATCACCTATTAAGTTCTATAGTCGAGTTCATATTATTATGAATTGTATATTAGTTTCTATTTTGGGTTGGTCGATGATACTTACTTAGTACATGTTGCCTTATACTTTGCCCTACTTGTGTTTTTCTTTGTTTTCATTGAATGGAGTGCAGCGACTGTACCAATGACTTCGAATTTCCGTTAGCTCTAACCAGTCTCTAGCATATCAGATTCCAGGGTGATCTATTCATTCAAGCTCGTGTTGGATTCTCTCGATTATGACATGATGCCCTATCTTTTCGGATACATACAATTTTTATTCTTTTATTTTGGTGTATTTAATATTCTTACACGTAGTATTTGGATATTAGATATCCTTGATGTAATGACTTTGTGATTTTTGGAAATGATATTTAGTAAAAATTTTAGCTTCCGCAGTATGCTTGTATTTTGTAAGTTGGGTTAAATTTGTTGGTTCTCCCACCTAGGAGGTTAAGTGTGGGTGTCGTTCACGTCTCTATTTTGGTCGTGACACACATGGTATTAGAGCGTTAGGTTCGGTGATCTCATCATACAAAAAAAAGTCTAATAGTCTTGAAGAACGGTATAGGGACGCCTTTACTTTTCTTCAAGAGGTTTTAAGACTTTAGGAAAACTCATTTTTTTTTTCTTTCTTTCGTGCTACTACTTGAATCCAATTGGTATCTAGGTGATGAAAATTGGTGTCTGAACTTCTTCACTCTATTTAACATATATTGAAGTATTAAAAGTTCAAATAGCAACAGTAGGAGAAAAGAGATTGTGTCCTCGGAAATGGATATATTTTCTTAATTGACTATAGGGTGTGTAATTACTAGTAATCAACATGATCTTTTTTTAAGTTCATAAAGTTGAATCCCTCATTCTTCATGGGTATTGATTATGAAGATGATTATACTTTCATTGTTGATTTTTTTGAGTTTCTTCATAAAATAAATATAATGGAGAGGCTTAGTATCAAATTTGTGACATACTAGTTTCTGAGAGATGCAAAATGTGGTGATAATCTCATGCTGAGTATTGATTAGCAAAGACACTACATATAACTTAAGGCATCATTTTCTAGCTTCTTTATCCAATTATATACTCCAAACTTTGAGCGATAGGAAGAGATATGGTTTCTCAATATAGATAAACAGAAGATATGTGTTGCAGCCTATGAGGTTGAATTTTGTACTTTATTTAGATATGTGACAACATGCAAGAAGTTTCATAACGGACAACTAGAAAAGGATCCTCGTGACTTTAGAAAATACAGTTAGTAGAGTTTTCATAATATTTATAGATTGTTTAGTGATACGCTCAAACTTACTTCTCAAATGAGAAGTAAAGCGGTCGCGTCAAGTAAATAACCCAACTAGTGAGGTTGGGATCGTTCCCACGAGGAAAATAGTCTAGACTTAACTTTAACTTGTTATTACTATTGTTCGGTTGATGACTTCCTTAGAAAGTAAAAGCATAAAAGGGGGTTTGTATTACCTAATGAGTAAAAAAACTAATGTAATTGAAATAGACACTTGACAGCTTTTAATTTTGGGTTTTAATCAATGAATTAAAGTAACTAGGGCTTACGTGTTCCCCACAGGTTCGTAACTTGATAATTCTAACTATAACAATTCTTTCCTAGTATCTTGCATGCAAAGTGATAAGTTATGTATTTCTAAATCCTTGGTCCGGCATCTAGAAAATCTCACTCCGCACCTTGGTCCGGCTACGGTGTGTGCTTTCCTAACCCTTATCTTTACCTCATATTAAGCATCGTATTCGATATTTGACTAAGTTATTACCTCGTACCAATCAATACTAGCCTATTAGATAGTGTACACTAAATCTATGTTAATAATTCTTTTCCTATTATCTACCTCCTTGATCCGGCAAGTAGCATTAAGGCGAGTTCTAACCTTGATCATCCGTTAAAAAGATCTAAGCGAAAGAATTATTAATACATGCAAGACACTATTCTAGAATTGTTATTTTAGTTAGGGTTTATCTCATTATTTGCCTATGGTTCCCACAACCCTAGTTATGGAGTTTAGTTACTCATAGCCATAAACACAATATTCAAATATGTTAAATTAGAATTCATGTACTTACTTCAATGAGAAAGAAAAAGTCCGAAAATATGCTTGATTAATCACAAAAGTTACTTGTAAGAATCTCCAACAATCAAACACTCAAAACACAAAGTCTAATAATCACAAAGTCTAACTATGGAATTGATAATCAAAGAGTCTAACCTCAAAAACGAGGTTTTCGAACTATTTATAAAAAATAAAAACCTAATTAAACAAGGATTCTAATTTCTGGAAATCTGCCAAAACGCGGCTGGGTCGACGGACCTCGCGACGGACCGTCGTGGTCGCGGCTGGGTCGACGGACCTCGCGACGGACCGTCGTGGTCACGACGGACCGTCATGGGCTCCGTCGTCCCATACTTGTCCAATTTCTTCTGCTGCTTTCTTCATTCCCCTCGACGGCAAGTGTGATGGACCGTCATAGGCACGACGTTCCGTCGAGGGTCTTCGTTTCAAAATACTTCAACTCTTGGAAACTGGGTACTGGGATCACTTCTCTGATCTTCACGACGGACCTGCAGGACGGACCGTCATGGCCATGACGGACCGTCACAAGCTTCGTAATCCACACTTGGTCAGACTTCCCCATCTTCTTCAGCAGCTTCTCTACGCTGCCACATACGGACCGTCGCAAGCACGACGGACCGTCATACGCTCCGTAGGTGGTCTCTTCTGCATTTTTTGCTCAAAATCTCTTGCATTCAGCTTTAGACAGATTTCCTGCAAAACAAAGAAAAACTTATATCAAAATTAGCAAAAAAAGGCTTTCGGACACACTAAACTTAAGAAAAAAGTATTAATTATACCGTGAAACCACGGTATATCAACACCTCAACTTAAATTCGTTGTTTGTCCTCAAGCGACGCACTATGACTCACTACACAATCTTTGTACAATAGTATTCATGTTTTATCCATTGCAATCATTTGGCTATCAATCCCGACTAATCCCATAAAATCTATGCATGCTATCACTATTAGGCTTGATTTTGTGGGATTCAAACATGACACAGACTCACATGACACTAACCACCTATCCTCTCAATTTCTCACCGAGGTGCTTACAATTCCGGTATTGCGACTAGTGTCCTCACTTTAGAACAAAATCCTCATTTTTCCACAGTGATTTCAGTTTGAGTATAAGGATTACATTTCAACACTCGCTCTCAGAACAAAGTCACACTCATTCATACCTATTGCCATAAGTTGCCCTTATTTTCAATGCCTTAAGTTCGCTATACAACCCTTAGGATCACGATAGGACTTTTTTAAGCTTGTAACGTAGGCTCAGAGTCAGGTAGGGTATATTTAGGTATACTTTAGTGACTTTTTGCCCTCCTTGACATATTGGCTAAACCTTCCACCCTATATCACTTTATCTCGCCCAGTTCTCCTATTCTTTCACCTTGCGTTTTCCCTTCTTTCTTCATTTGCGTAAGTGACTCTTTTGTTTTCTTGTTTGTAATTCTTGAATATTTTTTTTTTCAACGAGTTCTTGAGTCACTTTACTTTGTGTTCTTCTCTCTTTGTTCTTTCAAACCCACTTTCCAGAGCATTCCTCAAAACAGCCACCCTCAACTCATGGCTTTGCCATGAGTCAAGGTACACAATACCCAAAACCGGGTCAGGGCCATAACGAAGGTTGTTTATACATTATCCACCTCAACTTATGCTTTTGGCATAAGCTGAGGTGCACATGTCCAAGGAGGGACCAGGGCCAACATATTGTTCCCAGAAAAGATCAGTTGGGTGTGAAAAGAAAGGTCTAATTTTAAGCTCAAATTATTTGGATCAAAGAAGGATAACTTTCATTTGGTTTCTTTACTTAGGCTCGAAATGGGCTATATTGAATAAGGGCCTATGATCCTTTCCTAATGTTTGTTACAGCTTACTTTTAGCAGGACTAACCAGGCAAGTTCTAGCTCAGTACCAATAGTGGACTATTCAACTTTTCACACTCACTTGACATCTCATCACTATACCTGATTATCAGACACCTAGTTGACTTGAAGATTTAGGGTAATGCAATGGTGTAACTCTATTTCATGTTTAGAGCCACACAATTATCAGTTACTACGCCTAGTCATGAAACATTTTCCAGTTTATCGGGATATCAGTTAGCCATCATGCTTCAGAGTTAAACTATGTACAAAAGATATAACGTGCCGGTTCAACAGAAAAATAATCAGTCTTTGGGGGAAAAAAACACAAGCAAGAAAACCCAAAAAGAGGATAGTGAGTTGGCGGCTACTCTACTCACCCAAACACTCACTTTCCATTTACCCCACCCCCAACAAAAAGCATGCAATTGTCCCCAATGCATAAAAAATCTAAAGATTAGAGGGGTAGGTGAAGCAAAACCTGTGGCGCATAGCGCCATCGATCAGCAAGCTGGTGGGTCGGTTTCCGAAACCCACGCTCTGCAATCTGGACACCCTCAGTGGTGTCCTCAGCAATCTGGACACCCTCAGTGGTGTCCTCAGCAACAACCGCACACCCTCCTTAGTTTCCAACTCAACTGCTCCATGAGGGAATAGTTGGGTAACCGTGTAAGGACCAGTCCATTTGGACTTGAGTTTGCCTGGAAACAAGCGCAATCTGGAATTGAATAGAAGCACTAAATCCCCGACCATAAACTCTCGTTTTTCAATTTTGTTGTCATGATACTTCTTCATCTTTTCTTTATATAGGGCTGAGCTTTCATAGGTTTTCAAGCGAAATTCATCAAGTTCATTCAACCCATTTAACCATTGCTCTGCAGCTTCGCTCCAATCCAATTTTAACTTCTTCATAGCCCACATGGCTTTATGCTCTAACTCAACCGGAAGATGACAAGCTTTCCCATATACAAGTTGGTATGGAGACATACCTATGGGAGTCTTATAAGCTGTCCGGTAGGCCCAAGAGAGCATCATCAACCTCCTTGACCAATCTGTTCGACTAGCATTCACTGTTTGGACAATATCTGTTTGATCTCCCGATTCGATACCAACTTGCCCACTAGTTTGAGGGTGGTAAGGCGTGGCCACATTATGGCGAACACCGTATTTCTCCAATAACCTCTTGAACAATCTGTTGCAGAAGTGGGAACCCCCATCACTAATAATGGCCCTTAGAGTGCAAAACGGGAGAATATATTCTTTTTCAAGAATGCAGTGACACTCTTCCCTTCATTGTTTGCGAGAGCTATGGCTTCGACCCATTTAGATTACATAATCAACTGCTACAAGAATGTACTTCATCCCATGAGAACTCACGAAAGGGCCATAAAGTCAACACCCCACACATCAAATAACTCAATCACAAGAATGGGGTTTAGAGGGAGCTCTTGCTTTCTTGAAATACCACCAATCTCGTTGACATTTGTCACATGATTTAGCAAACCCATGAGCATCTTGATGAAGAGTTGGCCAATAGTAACCACATTGGAATATCTTGTGAGCGGTTCGGATACCACTGTGATGTCCGCCAACAGGTGAAGAATGGCATGCCTCCAATACACTCAACATTTCACATTCTGGCACACAACACCGAATAAGCCCGTCGGCACAACTCCTATACAAGTATGGTTCATCCCAAAAGAACTTCTTCACATCGTACATGAACTTTTTCTTTTGATGAAAGGACAAGTCTGATGGAACAATATCACTAGCCAGATAGTTCGCAAAATCTGCGAACCATGGAATCAAGTCTTGTGAAGCAGCCAATACATGTTCATACGGGGAAAGTATCATCGATGTCAGTCTTATCCCCTAACTCCTCATGGCTTCATCCTCTAGACGGGGAGAAATGATCACAACTTGATTTTCAGTCCCTTTCTATCCAGCACTTCAAAGTCAAATTCTTGCAGCAGTAATACCCAACGAATCAGCCTTGGTTTCGCATCCTTTTTCTCGCCATCAAATATCTCAGTGCTGAATGGTCAGTATGCACTATGACTCTAGTACCTAGAAAATAGGAGCGAAATTTCTCAAAAGCAAACACTACTGCGAGGAGTTCTTGCTCAGTCATTGTGTAGTTCTTCTGGGCTTCATTTAGGGCTTTACTAGCATAGTAAATTGGGTGAAGGATTTTGTTTCTTCTTGTCCCAATACTACATACACAACAAGAGCCACCCCACTAGCATCGCACATTACCTCAAATGGACTGTTCCAATCCGGAGAAATAATGATAGGTGCAGACACTAACTTCTCTTTTAGCTCACTGAATGCTTTAAGACAGGACTCATCAAAACAAAATTTACATTCTTTCTCCATTAATTTGCACAATGGATGTGCAATCTTTGAAAAGCCTTTGATGAATCTCGATAAAACCTGCATGCCCAAGAAAGCTTCTCACACCTTTCACAGAGATCGGCGGGGGAAGTCTCTCTATTACCTCAACTTTAGCTGATCAGCCTCTATACCCTTTTCTGAAATGCGATGACCTAACACAATACCTCTTTCACCATGAAATGACACTTTTCCCAGTTTAGTACCAGATTGCAGTCTTCACATCTCTTAAGAACCTCAGATAAATTGGTCAAGCATCGCTCAAATGAATCACCAACCACAGAAAAATCATCCATAAAAACCTCTATAGTATCCTCCACCATGTCAGAAAATATTGACATCATACATCTCTGAAAGGTTGCGGGTGCATTGCACAACCCAAACGGCATTCTTCTGAACGCAAAAGTCCCATATGGACAAGTGAAAGTGGTTTTCTCTTGATCTTCTGGTGCGATAGAATCTGATTATACCCCGAATACCCATCAAGAAAACAATACCACCCTTTTCCGCAAGTCTATCCACATCTGATCCATGAAGGGCATAGGAAAATGGTCTTTTTCAGTCCATGAGTTCAGTTTACGGTAATCCATGCACACCCTCCATCCAGTAACCGGTCTCATCGGAACAAGTTCATTATTATCGTTGGGGACCACAGTCATTCCCCCTTTCTTAGGTACACACTGAACCGGGCATACCCAACTACTATCGGCGATTGGATAGATTACTCCAGCATCCCACCACTTGATAATTTCCTTCTTCACAACCTCTTGCATAGGAGGATTCAAGCATCTCTGGTGCTCAATACTCGGCTTATGATCAGGCATGAGTTGGATTTTGAGAGCAAATACCAGGAGGGATCCCAATAATGTCCGCAATGGTCCACCCAATAGCTCTTTTGAACCTTTTTAGTACCTTCACCAAACTCTGAACCTGTTGTTCATCTAGGTCTGATGCAATGATTACCGGCAAAGTGTCACCATTTCCTAAGAATTCATACCTAGATGAGGTGGGAGAGCTTTTAATTCAACTTTTGGAGCTTCCTCTATAGATGTTTAGCGGGTGGGGACTCGCGATTCTTCATATCAAGCTCAAATTTCTTTTCGGTTTAACCGAACACACCTCGGTTAAGAGCCGCTATTAATGACTCATACTCTTCCATGCTATCGCTATCAAAGTTCATTATCACTGCCGCTAATGCTTCGACACCTTGACGTTCTTCTATTTGTGTCTCAAAGGTCTCACCCATGTTGTAGGCTATAGCAGATGCCGATTGGAGCTCACCACTCTGCCTCATGGACCTACAAATGTTAAGGTCACTTCCTCACTGTTCAACCGAAATTTCATTTGCCCCTTTTCCATATCTACTAAGGCTCTTCCCGTAGCTAGGAATGGCCTCCCAAGGATAATAGCACTTCAAAATCAGCCTCACAATCAAGAATAACAAATCGGCTGGAAAGATGATGACTCCACTTTTACTAGCACATCGTGGAGTATTCCTATAGGTCATTTTACTGTTCGATCGGCCATCAGTAGCCGCATCGCAGTAGGCTTTGGGTCACCCAAACCCAACTTCTTGTAAATCGAGAGGGGCATGAGATTTATGCTTGCCCCCAGATCACATAATGCTTTCGCAAATGTAATAGCCCGATTGTACAAGGAATAGTAAATGCGCCCAGATCTTCTTTCTTTTGGACCAGAGATCTTGTAGCAATAGCACTACAATGCTGCATTCTATCATCACCTCAAAAGTACCGATCTTTTCTTTGTAACCAGATCTTTCATGAATTTGGCATAACCGGGCATTTGTTCTAAAGCTTCTACCAAAGGGACATTGATAGAAAGTTGCTTCATCATTGTTATAAAACACGGTATTTACCATCCTCGGTCTTTTTCACTAATCTCTGAGGAAATGGGGGTGGTGGCCTAGGCATAGGAGTTACCTTTTTAGGCACTTCAGCAACTTTTGCAGTGTTATCCTCTAATTCAGCATCAACTTCTTCTACCACTTTATCAGATTCTGTTGTCACCTTATTCTCATCAGATGGCATAGGTGGATCAATGGTTTTGCCACCACCGCGAGTAGTAACTGCCATACAATGTCCATCATTTTTTGTATTTTGGACAGTGTTGCTAGGAAGAGTGCCCGGTTGCCGTGTGTTCACAGTTGCAGATAATTGGGCCAATTGTAACTCAAGTTGCTTAATTGATATTGCATGGGTATCAACTTTTTGCCCAATACCCGCTAGATCATTCTCAACTCTTATTTTGCTCATCACTAGCATCGAACCTCCTCATCATTTTATGCAACATATCCTCAACTCGCGACATACTACCTCCACCATCCCTAGGAGTAACTTCCCTTTTGAGAGGAACATAAGGTCCATTTCTGTCGTTTCTGTTACCATAGCTACCTGTTGAAGTTGTTGTCGCGATTGTAGTTTCCATCTCAGACATAATGACCCTCACGATTGTAGTTACCATAGTTCCGACCTTGGTTCCCTTGACCTTGGCGCCAATTTTCCTGATTAGAGCCTGGGCACTTGGTCGAAACCCCCATCTGTTCATTTACTGCATAGGAATCCTCCTCATAATAACACTCATCGATTGGAGGTGGTGGTTTAGCCAATAGTTGACTGCATTAACCTTTTCTGCACCCCAGTGATATGTTTTAGTACCAACCCAAGCTCAGTTCTCATCTGAGCCATTTCTTCCCAAATATCATCTGTGGCTGGGTTTTTAGTGGACTGCACTGCGAAGGTGTTTCTCCCTGTATCGGACTTCCTAGTACTCCAAGTTTTGTTGTTACGGGAGATTTTCTCTAATTTCTCAGCAATCTCAGCATAAGGGCATTCTCCATAAGATCCACCTGCTATAGTGTCCAACACTGCTTTATTGTTATCATCCTGTCCCCGATAGAAGTATTCCTTTAGTGACTCATCATCAATACGGTGATTTGGAACACTTCTCAAGAATGAGGTGAATCTATCCCAAGAACTACTAACTGACTCTCCTGTAGTGCCACAAAGTTATTCACCCTGTCTTTGTGGTTTAATTTCTTGGAGACCGGATAGTAGCGTGCTAAGAAGACATCCCGTAGTTGGTTCCAAGTGAAGATGGAGTTGTATGGGAGCTCAGTAAACCACATAGCAGCCTCTCTCGTCAGTGAGAGAGAAACACTCTGAGACCTATTACATCTAGATCCAAATCAGGCCTCCCCCCAAACTTTACACACTGCCCTAACCTTAGCTATATGGGCATGTGGATCCTCAGAAGGTAGCTCTGAAAACAAACCTCTGGCAGTGAGCATTTGCATCAGACTACTAGTTACCACAAAAGTGCGGCCTGTGGGTAGAGGAGGCAAAACCAGTGGCCCATCCGAATCTGCTATATTATCATAGCCCTGTAGTATGCTTGGGGCCGTGGAGCGGGATTCTGTCCCCTTTGATGTTCACCCGGAGCATGGGTAACATCTGACCATGAACATCAGCAGGAGCTGGGATGTTCTGGTTTGGGACCTCATCATTGATTCCCAGTTTTTGATTCATGTTGCGCAGTGTACGCTCTAACTCACGATCGTAGGGAAACAATGGTCTCTTCCGCTCCGTGTATTTGGCATACGGGAGAATAGTTCTGAAAGGAAATCAAAAACAATAAAACAAAGTAAAATCAAGAAAATATCAACTAAACTATAGTAAAAAGTTCAAGTTAATCTAAAAGCTAAAATCCCCGGCAGCGGCGCCAAAATTTGATACGCTCAAACTTACTTCTCAAATGAGAAGTAAAGCGGTCGCGTCAAGTAAATAACCCAACTAGTGAGGTTGGGATCGTTCCCACGAGGAAAATAGTCTAGACTTAACTTTAACTTGTTATTACTATTGTTCGGTTGATGACTTCCTTAGAAAGTAAAGCATAAAAGGGGGGTTCGTATTATCTAATGAGTAAAAATAACTAATATCTTGAAGAGACACTTGACAGCTTTTAATTTTGGGTTTTAATCAAGAATTAAAGTAACTAGGGCTTACGTGTTCCCCACAGGTTCGTAACTTGATAATTCTAACTATAACAATTCTTTCCTAGTATCTTGCATGCAAAGTGATAAGTTATGTATTTCTAAATCCTTGGTCCGCATCTAGAAAATCTCACTCCGCACCTTGGTCCGGCTACGTGTGTTGCTTTCCTAACCCTTATCTTACCTCATATTAAGCATCGTATTCGATATTTGACTAAGTTATTACCTCGTACCAATCAATACTAGCCTATTAGATAGTATACACTAAATCTATGTTAATAATTCTTTTCCTATTATCTACCTCCTTGATCCGGCAAGTAGCATTAAGGCGAGTTCTAACGTTGATCATCCGTTAAAAAGACTTCTAAGCGAAAGAATTATTAATACATGCAAGACACTATTCTAGAATTGTTATTTAGTTAGGGTTTATCTCATTATTTGCCTATGGTTCCCACAACCCTAGTTATGGAGTTTAGTTACTCATAGCCATAAACACAATATTCAAATATGTTAAATAGAATTCATGTACTTACTTCAATGAGAAAGAATAAAGTCCGAAAATATGCTTGATTAATCACCAAAAGTTACTTGTAAGAATCTCCAACAATCAAACACTCAAAACACAAAGTCTAATAACCACAAAGTCTAACTATATGGAATTTGATAATCAAAGAGTCTAACCTCAAAAACGAGGTTTTTCGAACTATTTATAAAAAATAAAAACCTAATTAAACAAGGATTCTAATTTCTGGAAATCTGCCAAAACGCGGCTGGGTCGACGAACCTCGCGACGGACCGTCGTGGTCACGACGGACCGTCATGGGCTCAGTCGTCCCATACTTGTCCAATTTCTTCTGCTGCTTTCTTCATTCCCCTCGACTGCAAGTGTGACGGACCGTCATAGGCACGACGGTCCGTCGAGGGTCTTCGTTTCAAAATACTTCAACTCTTGGAATCTGGTACTGGGATCACTTTCTGATCTTCACGACGGACTGCAGGACGGACCATCATGGCCATGACGGACCGTCACAAGCTTCGTAATCCCACACTGGTCAGACTTCCCCATCTTCCTTCAGCAGCTTCTCTAAGCTGCCACCTACGGACCGTCGCAAGCACGACGGACCGTCATAAGCTCCGTAGGTGGTCTCTTCTGCATTTTTCGCTCAAAATCTCCGCATTCAGCTTTAGACAGATTTCCTGCAAAACAAAGAAAAACTTATATCAAAATTAGCACAAAAAGGCTTTCGGACACACTAAACTTAAGGAAAATAATTAATTATACCGTGAAACCACGTATAGATCTTTAGCGAATGATAAAATTAAGGTGCATTGATCGAGGTCACAATCTCTACTATGACTTTATAGATTTAGGTTATATCTGATGCTTACTTTGTTCGAGTTATGAAATGTATTAATTTTGTAAAGCAAATTGCTTGGCTAGAGAAAAGATAATCGATAAAGTTTTGTATTCATTCAATGGGTAGAAATGTTTGGGTTATTTGGGTACAATCTTCTCGGTAGGTATGATGTGTGTTGCATCTAACATATTTTCACGATGTGGTTCTAGTGTTCTGTGAAACGAATATATAGCCTGTCAAGTGTAAATATTAACTGCTTAAGAAGTTATTTGTGGTATGGCATGTTTAGATAATGATATTCAGTATTGCTTTCACATTTTTGAAGTTCAATAGTTTATTACTACGGGCGCTTGCATTGAGCATTATTTTTAAGGAAAATTTTAGTGGTAGATCTTTAGTATAGTATTAATACACTTAGGTTGTGAAATGTATCTTGAGGGTTCTGAATGAAGACTGGTGATTTTATTTTAAGCTTTAAAAGGTAGATCAATACTAGAATGACAAACTTTTATGGAAAGAAAGTCCTAGTGAGTGTACTTGGGTAAAGTGAATTAAAGATATTTGTAAGGTGAGTACTGAATTGGGTTAGTCCCTTTTTATTGGTATACCTAATTTTTAGGTGTCCGGTCAACGAAATGGTACACTTGGAAGTGGTAAAAAGGGCGCACTGAGTATGCTGGTAAAAAGAGTTCGTGAGGGATTGTGATTGGGATGAAACTATATAATTAGGTTTTGTTGGTGAAATGAATTTTATATGGTAATAAAGACTTGTGATTATCTAAGGTTGTGGTTTTCTACTATTGAGAGGGTAATGTGGTTGTATGACATCTTTTAGGAGATGTTGGGGCACCGCTCGAATTTAATTTAAAGGAGCTAGAGTCATAAGGAGGATGAAATAAAATAATATTAGTGGGATCAGTGTAGCCTTAAAAAAAAGAGTGAGAGTAAGAATAGTTCTCTTGTTGGAAGGACTTAAAAGGTATCCTCAATGGAATAAAGAATTAGATTCAATGATGCAAATTTCATCCATTTTGATCTGGTTATGATAATAGTGTCATTTGTTCATTAGATTGGTTTAAAAATAGTGGATAAGACTTAACAAAGAACTGTACATACATCCAAGTCAAGTACGATAATAAGTTTTTTTTGTGGTTTGAGTTTAGTAGTGAGTACATTTGTATTTTTAGTGAGGATGGATACGGTAAGCTTGATGGAGAGTCACTTAATGATAAACAAAGAAGATACATGAATTCATATAAATGTTTAAGATATGAGTTATGTTGATAGATAAGAACATTGAGTTACATATTTAGGTTTATAATTCAAATTTTTCATTGTGAGTTTAGGTTTGAGATAGTGTGTTTTGTGAAGGTATGGTTTGGTAAGATAAGGAATGATTAATCACATTGAGTATTAGCATTTGGAAGGACTTGTGCATAATTTGAATCAGGATTCTGGTTACTTTTGTTTGTTAAAGGACTTAAGAGGGGTTTCACGTAATTTTTTGATCTAGAGGCTAAGGTTAAAATGTTTAGAATTTCTTGCGAAAGAATAAGACCTCTCGTATAAACCCTTAGGATATAGTTTAAGGTTGTATTATTTTTTCCTACGAATTTAGATATGACTGTGAGATTTGAACTAGTTCTGTACAGACTTACTAAGAGGTTATCATTGACTATCATAAAGATCGAATTTTGATTTGGGGACAAATAGTAAAGTATGAAAAATTTAGTCTTTTACGTGGGTTTAGATTTCTTAAATTATGATAAATTACTTAAGAATGATGTACAACGGGAGATATAATTCTACATGGTTATTAAGAATCTACAGTTGGGTTAATACTCCTCTATTGATGGGACTACATAGAATATTAAGATACGTTAAATGGACATTTGATGGTGCATGAAGGTTATTAGCCTATAATATACCGAATAATTTGAGTGGCCAAGAATTTCCCTAAGTATTGGCATGAGGTGTGTGATGGTTTAGTAATGTAGCTAAAGCATGATACGTGTAAGTGGTGTGGAGTTAATTTTGGGTGTGATTTAATAGTTTTATATCGATGAAAAAGTATTATCAAATTTGAAATTACTGTTATTAGCCTTGTTTGAGAATCGTATTTTTCATGAAATGCAAAAATAGAAAGAGAGATGGCCATAATTTGAACAAGTATTTGATAAGAATACATTGATAGAAATATGGGTTTGTACACCTCTTATACTAAACATGGAAAGAATGCATATAAAACATTTGATGAAAATGCATGAAAGGGGACCTTTACTTTAGAAAACATGCGAAGTCATTTGGAAGCCTTTAATGCACATACAAGAGAGCATGTACAATATAAGGATCACAATAACACAAGTCATGTTCAAAATCATGACAACTCAACATAAGAACCATTTTAACATAACAAATTCAATAGTACATATCAACATAATCATTCAAAAACCTTACCAACAATTTCATCTCAATCCTAGAAGTGCAACGCTTCTATGAAGTCTCATAACCCCACATAATCAAGTAAACAAGATAGAAGATCATAATTAATGATTTGCTTCATACAACATATATCGTCATATTCATTACTACATATAGCAACTTAGACCAACACATGTTCATAAATGTAGCCAACATCATGTAATAGCATCATCATGTAAATTCAACATCATATAATGCATAATAACATAGTTCACAAGACGATATCCTATGACTCCCTTTATAGTTAACTTGTGCAATGTCTAGATAGGGTCCCATACCCCTACCTATCTAATAAGAACCTTCAAGTCATCCTAATTACTGTATTTATTCATTTACCTTTAGTCATTCATTTTACATTCGGAAACACTTGCATAACCGAACATAGATCCCCAAGAGATAAGTGTGGAATTCGGTGTCATGAAACCCAACACAGAACGAAGGTGGTCTACTTTCCAGAGTAGTACCAAACATGAACATATCATCTTGGTGTAACACCACGTAATTTACATGACCCATAATAGAGCCTCATTTGTTTTATAATGATTATTTTAGACCTTAAATAGTATAAATAACTTGTTTGAGAAGTATTGGAGCCATAGCATAAAAGAAAGGCCTTGACATCCGAAAAAAGCTAAATTACTAGTAGGCGTCCCTATTTTTGGTGAAGGTTTTGGAAGAACATATTGAGTCTAAAACTTTTAAAAAGACTTTAATCAGGTAAAAAATAGTAGAGATTGTAAAAACGTACAGTTACGACACACCAAGGACCACCGGAAGGGTACTTTGGAAGGACTCGAACATTGGTGAGCAGGCGGCCAAAGCAGCCTGCGTGCAGCCAGGAATTTTGTGGCCGCTACGCAACCCGCAGCCATCACGCATGGATTGTAACATGTACTGACGATACGAGGCCTACATGAGTGTCACTGCCTCAATCTGGATTTCAAAAATAATCGTGAAATTAACCCCGCGATGCTCAGTCACATCCCAGATTCGTAAAAGTCGTATTATAAGCATTTTAAATTCACAAAAAGACTCATTTAAGTGAGGGGTATTTTTGGTAATTTAATCGGTGAATATATATGGTCTTAGGGTCAGTTTTAGGTAAACTTTAATACCCAAATAAATTCTGAAAAATTTGAAATAACTATCTTCCTCCAAACCTCCATCGAAGACCGATAGAGCTCCAAGATAAAGATCAATCCTTCAAGTTTGCAAACCAATTTCATGGATTTATCATCTCTAAGGTATAGTTTTTTTCAGTCTTGGGATCCTTTTAACCAAGACGTCCCTCCAAAAGATGATTTCCAAATCCCTAAATCTAGTTTTTTCTTCTACACATGGGTCTTCTTTGAAAAATGAAAAGTATGAATCAATTGTGATAAACTATGATGAATTAATGTTTTTAGTATATATTGATAGTTAATGGATGATATACTATGATATTTCCCTAGACCTCTATCTTTCATCCAATTTCATGAAACCTTGAATTGGTATGGAGAATTGTGAAGATTATGAATATGTAGATTGACTACATTGTTGTTAATTATGTAATTTCTTCTTGAATTTACCTTATTTATGTAATTGGTTATTTATTATTGATAATGGAAGTACGAAGGTTCTTGGAAGGGAAATGAGGTATGATGATTGGTTCTTCATGGATTCAGTTATGAATGATGAGTTACTTAGATAGTAATTCTTCTAGGTTTAATGTGTGGTTCGGATGTTAATGCTAAGTATTCTTCATCCTTAACCCTAGACTACTGAATTGTTTATGAATTATTAAAGTATGATATGGTATGCTTATTATATGATTGAAAGTAGTTTTTTATGATTATAAAAAAGTGTTAAGTGAAGGGTCTACTCACTTATGAGGTGGTGTCTAAAATGACAGGATTGTTCTCACTTGTGATGACCTATGAACTAGATATCATAAGATATTTTCATAGGGTGTAGAAGATACTAATGTGAACTTGTATGATGAAATAATATGATTACTCAAGGGAATGATTGCTTAGCACTGAAAGCGCATGTAAAGAAGATGAATGTCTCACGTTAGTAAGTTCGACCTCCCGCATGGGATTCCTCACGTTAGTAAGTATGGATTCCCTAATTATAGGTGGTATCATGAGATGGAAGCCTCGACATTAGTAAATAAAGGTTTCTAGCAACAATATCTTTGACCCTTAACTATCTGCCCACATAGGACTCTCGCTTAGTGGATCCAGCTAAATAGCTACGAATGAAAGGTTGCACCTTAGACAAGTGTTAACCCTCCTTTTCCGGTGTAAGATTATAACACCGGATTCCATTTAGCTCACATGGTACATGTTGGTTATTGCACTTCTTTCCCTAAGGTAAAAGAAAATTAACCAGTTAAGTATGTGAAATCTTATTAGGGTTGTCTTGAAGGATGCTACATAGGGTGAGTGAGGGTATGGGACTTATCTTACCCATTGCACATGTGTTACTAAAAGATGGTTCTAGTATTGTTCTTTTATGATTATGAATATGATTATGATTATGTTGATAAGCAATGAGTGGTATTCATGTATTAATCATGGTAAGATGACTTTAGAGAATTGTTAAGTATGAAGTGGGTTGCTTAATGTTATACTTAGCCTGTATAGAATATAGGGTTCTATCTTTGGAATTGCACAAGTATTTATAGGGTGTTCTACATGTTGGGTTACTATTATGTTGAATTGACTTTTTATGTTTCTTATATCTGTATGTTGTCTTAAAATAATAGAAATCATGATTTTGACTAAATTGTCCTTATCTCATGCATTAAAGATTTTGTGCATAGGAGTCATACTTAGTATATGTGGTTGTACTAACCCATATTTCTGGAATTTTTTCCCCCAAATATTTTAAGTTTTGTCCATTAAGTAGATTCGTGTCTATTGGAGAAGAAGACTTGGATCTTTGCTGGTGAGTCCTCATAAGTTCCGAGGATAGAGGCACTCATCAAGCCTTATGAGTTTTTTCTATGTTTTGAGACAATTATTCCATTCTCATGTTGAGACATTCTTATAGCCTATATGGGCATATTGAATAGACTAAGGGCTATGTCCATTCTATAGTGATTCAATTTATAGATTGTTTAATGTGAGACAAATTTAGACTAAATTCTAATGTATTATTATGTTGCCTAAGCAAGAAGCCTAAGTAAGCTTCCTACCTGAGAGGTCTTTGTAACCTCACTATGTATGTATGAAATTTTAAATTTTTCTGCACTTTTGACCTATGATATGTGATGACGA
>JAKWJD010001755.1:56166433-56268778 GCA_027705065.1 Solanum peruvianum | reverse complement strand
GGTAGACTTTGTGATAGAGTGGAAGGAGTGATGAAACCAGATGACTTCACCACGACATCGACATCAAAAAGGTTTCGAAGGGGAGGTGAGTTTAATGGTTCTTACTCTAGAGGACAGAACTCCGGAGGTCACTCAGTTCGACCAATTCAGTCTTCACTACAGACTGTAGTTGGGGGTCCACCTCAGAACGGTCAACACTACTCCGAGAGACTGAGACCTATGCCTGACTCCAGAGAGTGCTATGGATGTGGGGAGATTGGACATATTAGGAGGAATTGTCCAAAACAGAGTTACAGACCCCCGATAGCTATAGAGGTAGAGGTGGTCATGGTAGAGGCCGCTTTTCTGGAGGACGTGGTGGTCGAGGTAATGGTGGTAACCAAAACGGCAGGGGTGATGGGCAAAACGGAGCCACTACTACGCAATATGGTAGGGGCAACGGATAGACAATAATGGGGCCCATTGCTACGCTTTCCTGGGAGATCTGAAGCGGAGGCATCAGATGCTGTCATCACAGGTAACCTTTTGATTTGTGATTTCATGGCTTCCGTATTGTTTGATCCTGGATCACGTTTTCATATGTATCTTCATCATTTGCTAATGGTCTAAAATTACATTGTGAATTACTTGACATGCCTATTCGTGTTTCTACTCCGGTGGGTGAGTCGGTGATTGTTGAAAAGGTATATAGGTCTTGTTTGGTGAATTTTGTGGGGAGCAACACTTATGTAGATTTGGTTATTCTAGAAATGGGTGACTTTGATGTAATTCTGAGTATGACTTGGCTTTCTCCGAATTTTGCGATTTTGGATTGTAATGCTAAAACTGTGACGTTAGCTAAGCCTGGCGCAGATCCGTTAGTGTGGGAGGGCGACTACACTTCCAATCCGGTGCGTATCATCTCCTTTCTTCGTGCTAAGAAAATGGTGAGTAAAGGGTGTTTAGCTTTCTTGGCACATCTCAAGGATGACACTGCTCAAGTACCTTCGATTGAGTCAGTTTCGGTAGTCCGTGAGTTTTTGGATGTGTTCCCTGCAGATCTTCCTGGTATGCCACCAGATAGGGATATAGACTTCTGCATTGATTGGAACCAGGTACTCGCCCCATTTCTATACCCCCTTATAGAATGGCTCCCGCAGAGTTTTAAGAGGTTAAAGGCACAACTTCAAGAGTTGTTGAGCAAAGGCTTCATTAGACCAAGTGCATCTCCTTGGGGTGCTCCGGTCTTGTTTGTAAAGAAGAAGGATGGGAGCTTTCGAATGTGCATAGATTACCGATAGTTGAACAAAGTAACTATTAAGAACAAGTACCCCATTCCTCGCATTGATGACTTGTTCGATCAGTTACAAGGTGCTTGTGTCTTCTCAAAAATAGACTTGAGGTCCGGTTATCACCAATTGAAAATACGCGCAACAGATGTGCCAAAGACTGCTTTCGACTAGGTATGGGCATTATGAATTTGTAGTGATGTCCTTTGGTCTTACGAATGCCCCTGCTGCTTTCATTAGCTTGATGAATGGGATTTTTAAGCCATATTTGGACCTCTTTGTGATCGTATTTATAGATGATATATTGGTATACTCTAAAAGTAAGAAGGAACATGAGGGGCATTTGAGAATGGTGCTAGAGTTATTGAGGAAGAAAAAGCTTTATGCGAAATTCTCCAAGTGTGAGGTTTTGGCTAGATTCAGTGTCCTTCTTGGGCACGTGGTTTCTAAAGATGGGGTGATGGTGGATCCTTCTAAGATTGAAACAGTGAAGAATTGGGTAAGACCACTAATGTGTCAGAAATACGGAGTTTTGTGTTGGGTTAGCTAGCTACTACCACCGATTTGTCAAGGGATTCTCTTCTATTGCTTCCCAATTGACGAACTTGACTAAGAAGAATGTTCCATTTGTATGGTCGGAGGAGTGTGAGGAAAGTTTTCAGAAGCTTAAGACCTTGTTGACTACCGCACCAATTCTTACCTTGCTAGTAGAGGGTAAGAACTTCATTGTTTATTGTGATGCATCCAATTCGGGTTTGGGTGCAGTGCTAATGCAAGAGAAGAACGTGATTGCTTATGCTTCAAGACAATTAAAAGTGCATGAACGTAACTATCCAACTCATGACTTGGAATTGGCCGCTGGGTAGTATTTGCATTGAAGCAATGGAGGCACTATTTATATGGGGTTAAGTGTGAGGTCTATACGGATCATCGTAGCCTACAGTATGTCTTTACTCAGAAAGATTTGAACTTGAGACAGAGGAGATGGATGGAACTACTGAAGGACTACGACATCACTATCTTGTATCATCCGGGGAAGGCGAATGTTGTAGCAGATGCTTTAAGTAGAAAGGCGGGAAGTATGGGAAGTCTAGCTCATTTGCAAGCTTCTAGACGCCCATTGGCTAGAGAGGTTCAGACTCTGGCTAACGACCTTATGAGGTTAGAAATAAATGAGAATGGAGGATTGTTAGCTTGTGTAGAGGCAAGATCTTCTTTCCTTGACCAGATCAAGGAAAAACAGTTTGATGATGAGAAACTAGGCGAATTCGAGATAAAGTGTTGCAAGGAGAGGCTAGGGAAGCAATAATCGATGGGGAAGGTGTTTTGAGGATTAAGGGAAGGGTATGTGTACCCCGCATCGATGATTTGATCACCACTATTCTGACAGAGGCTCATAGTTCGGATATTCTATACATCCTGGTGCAACCAAGATGTATCGCGACCTAAAGCAACACTTCTGGTGGAGTAGAATGAAGCGTGATATTGTTGACTTATTGCCAAGTGTCCAAACTGTCAACAAGTGAAATATGAACACCAAAGGCCCGGAGGAACACTTCAGAGAATGCCCATTCCTGAATGGAAGAGGAGAGAATCGCAATGGACTTTGTGGTTGGTTTCCAAAGACAATGGGTAAGTATGACTCCATTTGGGTGATTGTTGATAGGTTAACTAAGTCTGCTCATTTCATTCCGGTCAAGGTGACTTACAATGCAGAGAAGTTAGCCAAGATCTACATCTCAGAGATCGTTCGGTTGCATGGATTTAACTCTCCATCATATCAGATAGAGGTACGCAGTTTACTTCTAAGTTTTGGAGGACATACATGCATGCTGAATTAGGTACTAGGTTGGACCTTAGTACTGCGTTTCAACCTCAGACTGATGGTCGGATCAGTCTGGGCGAACGATTCAAGTGTTGGAGGGTATGCTTCGTGCATGTGTGTGATAGAGTTCGGTGGCGATTGGGATAGCTTTTTACCTTTGGCGGAGTTTTCATACAATAATAGCTATCACTCCAGTATTGATATGGCTCCATTTGAAGCATTGTATGGGAGGAGGTATAGATCTCCCATCTGTTGGTTTGATGCCTTTGAAGTTGGACCTTGGGGGACTGATCTGTTGAAAGATTCTATGGAGAAGGTGAAAGCTATTCAAGAAAAGCTTCTAGCGGCGCAAAGTAGACAAAAGGAGTATGCAGACCGAAAGGTTAGAGATTTGGAGTTCATGAAAGGTGAACAAGTCTTGTTGAAGGTTTCACCCATGAAAGGGGTGATGTGGTTTGGTAAAGAGGAGTAAGTTAAGTCCAAGGTATATTGGACCATTTGAAGTGCTTAAGCGAATAGGGAGGTGGCTTATGAATTAGCCTTGCCCCCAGGGTGTCCGGAGTGCATCCGGTGTTTCATGTGTCCATGTTGAAGAGATACCACGGAGATGGAAACTACATAATCCGTTGGGATTCAGTTTTGTTGGATGAGAACTTGACTTATGAAGAGGAACCGGTTGCTATTTTAGATAGAGATGTTCGCAAGTTGAGGTCGAGAGAGATTGCATCCATCAATGTTCAATGGAAGAATCGACCGGTTGAAGAGGCTACTTGCGAGAAGGAGGCAGATATGCAAGAAAAACCCACATCTGTTACAGATTCAGGTACTCCTTTTCGCCATTGTTTTTCTTCTTTTGATCGTTCGGGGACGAACGATGGGTAAATTGGTATCTATTGTAACGACCTGTTAAGTCGTTTTGAGCAACAGATTTTAATTCTGGAAAAAAAAAACTGGCTGGGAAGACGGAAGTCACGACGGACCGTCGTGGTCACGACGGCCCGTCGAGGAGGTTTCATTCCATGACACTTACAATTCTTCAATTTGGATATTAAAATCGACTCTCAGTAATTTGTGACGGACCTGCAGGACGTGCCGTCACATCTACGACGACCGTCGTGAGTGAGGACCGTTTCAATATTACTTAGGAATTCTGAAATTGGGTACCGAAAATTGAGTCTGACCGTCAGGACGGAGGTGCAGGACGGACCGTCACTGGTGTGATGGGCCGTCACAGCTCACCTGGATTTTGGGAGGCTGCGACATGCGTGATGGACCGTCGCAGGCACGACGGCCCGTCACAGGTCGCGCAGATCCCAGTCAGAATAGGATTCCTCTACACGTTTTTAAGGGTCGTTTGGACTATTCTTTCCTTAATTATAAAGATTGAGGGTTAATATTAATAAGTCTAATTACTGGGGGGTTAAAAGAGGTAACCCTAAGTTAATTAGTGGGTTCTATTGTCCTCTTTTATTCTTAATTATATGATAATTAGGGTAAAGGAAAGAGGGTTTGAATAAAACAAAAGAGAAAGAACAGAGAGAGAAAGAGTATTGATCGATCGAATTGGTTGAGGAGAATATCAAAGCTTGGGAAATTGCTTGTTGATTCCAATTCTTCGGTGGAGGTAGGTTATGGTTTCATGCTATTCGTAGTAGACTCTTAATAGCGCATGATATGTATTGGTAGTATTTAAACCTTGTCTATATGCTTAATTGTATGCTTGCATGAATATGATTATGTGATTTTGATAAAACAAGCATGATGAAAACCATTGAATCCCAAATCTTGAAAGAAACTTAATCTATGTTATTAATGATGATGCCTTTGTATAAAGGAAGGCTTGATGAATTGAGAGTAATGGGATTGGTGATGCCTTGGTATAGAGAAGGCTTGATGAACGAACTGAATGAGGTTAGTGGATCGGAGTGTCCGTTCCGACACATAGTATTAGTGGATCGGAGTGTCCATTCCGACACATAGTATTAGTGGATCGGGTGTCACGTTCCGACACATAGTATTAGTGGGACGGGTGTCACGAACCGACACGTAGAATTAGGGGGGATCGGAGTGTCACGTACCGACACATATAGGGGATCGGAGAGTGTCACGTTCCGACACATATAGGGGATCGGAGTGTCACGTTCTGACACATATAGGGGATCGGAGTGTCACGTTCCGACACATATAGGGGATCGGAGTGTCACGTACTGACACATAGTGGTAGGGGATCGGAGTGTCACGTACCGACACAAGAGGAAGAAAGATAATGAATCTTGAAAGATGAATATATACTCAATCTAATGAACTTAATTCCCAAATGAGTATGGTATTGAGGCTTGAGCCTTCATGGATGAACTTGATGGTATTTATTGACGATTATATACTTGTTGTTGCTACATGTTGAGTTTATAGTTGATTTATAATATTCCTCTATATATTATCTTCTATTTTGAGTTGGCCGATGATATCTACTCAGTACTTGTGGTTGTACTGACCCCCTACTTTTATTTTTCTTCTTTGTTATTTGTGTAATGCAGCAAACGTTCCGTCAACTTCAACTCAACAGTAATTCGAGCCAGTCTTCGTCATACCGGATGTCAGGGTGAGCTAACGGCTCTAGCTTGGACTGGATCTTCTTTTTCAAGTCTTGATGCCTTGACTTCCGGCATGGACTAGCTTCTTATGTATTTTTAGTTTCTTAGACATTCTTAGATAGTAATTTCATCATTGATGTTCTTGTGATGATGACTTCCAGATTTTGGGGATAATAATAATAGTTTTGGATTGTTTTTATTAATGAGTTTAAGTCTACCGCATTATTTTCTGTTGCTATACATTGAAATGTTAAAGGTTAGATTGGTTGGTTCGCTCACATAGGAGGGTAAATGTGGGTGCCAGTCGCGTCCCCGATTTGGGTCGTGACACTTAAATTCAAACCTCAGAGTAAATCTTAATTCCTTCAATTAGCATAACTTAAATAGAACTTAAATAATTCAATACGCTGATATTTTATTAGTTATCTAAATATAGCAAAACTTGAATTATAATGTAATAACATATGAAACATACAAAAATACCTAAAATGGATCATGGATATGAAATCACTGGCGTCAATTCACCAATTAACAAGTATGCATAAGTGGTTTTTTTCTAAATAAAATTCAACCCATTTAACTATTATAATATTACTAAATTGTCATAACATCACAATTCCCATCTTCCCGACAATCTATTAGCCTCTATTATTTGTCTTCCCAAAATCCTTAAATCCAAAACATCATCAGAACCTTAATTAATACAATTATTATTATTATTATTATTATTATTATTATTATTATTATATTATTATACGTCACACCATTACAATATAAACTAATCCACTAAAATCATATACCTATAATACACAGAAATCAAATCTCTAACTTCAAACCTTTTTCAACAAAAAATTAATTTTCGAATTGTTGTATATCAACTAAGAAACAAAATATGGTAAATCGAATGTAACCCCAATATACCTGAATCTTCCCTTTCTTCCTTTGAGCTTGCGCAGCCGCTTAACCCTTTTTTCTTTATTTGTTTAATGACTAAAACAAAGTAAATCCTCCTTCTTTATTTTGGTAAACATAATAAGATATTAAATAAATTATTAAAACTATCCTCTTAGTCATATGCCTATAGTTATGAAAAGTCTAATATATCCATATAAAATCTATCAAAAGAGTCTTTTATAAAATAAAAAGTTCAGCACTCAAAACGATCAGGCGGGTCAGTACAATTTAGTTGTTGTATTTAGGAAAAAAATAGTTAAAATGTTAAAGTTGTTTAAATAAGTTAGATAAAATGTAGTGATTTAATTAGTGGATTTAGTTGTTATATTTAGGAAAACTAAAGTAGTTAAAATGTTAAAGTGTGTTTAAATAAGTTAGAAAACATAATGTGGTTTAGTTGGTGGATTTAGTTGTTGTATTTAGGAAAAACTAAACTAGTGAAAATGTTGAAGTTGTTTAAATAAGTTACAAAACATAATGTGGTTTAATTGGTGGATTTAGTTGTTGTATTTAGAAAAAACTAAAGAGTTAAAAATTTAAAGTAATTAAATAAGTTAGAAAAGATAATGTGATTTAGTTGGTGAATTTAGTTTTTGTATTTAGGAAAACAAAAAGTGTTAAAATGCTAAAGTTGTTTAAATAAGTTAGAAAACATAATGTGGTTGTATTGGTGGATTTAGTTGTTGTATTTAAGAAATTTAAAGAAGTTAAAATGATAAGGTTGTTTGAATAAGGTAGAAAACATAATGTGGTTTAGTTGGTGAATTTAGTTGTTCTATTTAGGTAAAACTAAAGTATTTATAATGTTAAAGTTATTTAAATAAGTTAGAAAACATATTGTCGCTTAGTTGGTGGATCTAGTTGTTTTATTTAGGAAACACTAAACTAGTTAATATGTTAAAGTTGGTTAAATAAGTTAGAAAACATAATGTGGTTTAGTCGGTGAATTTAGTTTTTGTATTTAGGAAAAACTAAACTAGTTAAAATTGTTTAAATAAGTTTGAATAAATAATGTGATATAGTTGGTGAACTTAATTGTTGGAATTAAAATACTAAACTAGTTAAAGTTAAAAATATATTATTTTTTTTAAAATAAGTTAGAGATCATAAAGTTGTTGTAATTAAATTAAAACTAATTGAATATCTATATTTTTGTAGATGGACCACGGTTGTGGATTTATAATATGCATTATGAAACTGGTGCTGGTTTGAAACCCGAGTTCGTTGACGGTGTTGGAAATTTTATCGACCATACAATAACACTTAACATCCTTTTGGATCATGAGGATATCAACCTCATGAGGATTATCGTGACCTACCTTGCTCCAATGGGAAAAGACACCTCACTTCAAGTTCACTCGGGACATTTAGTGCATGTAGGTGCTTAAAATGTTTTCAACCAGATAAGTTTATGGTTCATTTTTACCATAATGAATTTAAACCGAGATATTTTGTATGGATTGATCATGGAGAAATTGATGAATTGGATGGTATGTTTTAAATTCAATGCCTTTGAATGTATATATAGGATTGCACCACATGGTCAAATTACGGTTGAATATGATAGATTTCATGAAATGATCAATGATGCTTTTGGTGTTCAAGATGGGAGTTAACTGGAATAGTATTTTGATGAACATTCTAATGAAGAGTAAGGCTCTTCTATGATCACTTAGAAGAGTCTAGTCGTCCACTATGTGAAGGGAGTCTGCATTCTTCCTTGTCTGTTGCCGTTAGATTAATGAATATTAAATCATATTGAAATGTTCTTAATGTGGCTATGGACTCAATGATTGATCTTTTGCGTGAACTAGTTAATCCAGAGTTCAATATACCAAATAAAATCTATCAGGCAAAGTGTTTGGTGTCCAAGTTAGGATTAACGTATGATAGAATTTATTTTTGTATGAATGGTTGTATGTTGTTTCACAAGATTGCAAATTAGAAAATTGTAAGTTTTGCGGACATGCTCATTATAAGAGGACTCCAGCTCGAAAGGTGGTCCCATTTCGGGCATTATCTACCTCTTTTTACTAGGTTAAAGAGGTTGTATGCATCGATGAGGTCTGCCTCATATATGAGATGATATTGTGAATATAGAAGGATGTTGGGTGTCTTATCTCATCCATATGATGGTGAAACATGGAAACATTTTGATAATGTATATCCTGATTTTTCTAGTGAACCAAGAACTATTAGATTAGGGTTGTGTTCAGATAGATTTACACAATTCTCTAATGTAGCTTTGCCTTATGCATGATGGTCGGTATTTCTTACTCCGCAATGATGAAGGAAAGGCAATATTGATCCTTCATTTCCACCGATATGAATTTTTAATCAAAATGGTGGAGGATCTAAAAAGCGTAGAAAGTGAGGATTCACTAATATGGAAAAACAATAAGTTGTGACACATATTATGCTTAATTGTCCAAAGATTCAACCATATCTTAAGTAAGTTTTAAAAATATGTTATCGAATTACATAATAATAAGTGTTGATTAACTAACTAAATACATGAATGTAAAATGATTAGCTTGTTCGTAAACACATGGGTTAATGAAGTCATCTATACAGAATTTTCGAAATGACTATACAATTATGTAATTGTGCAATCATTATGTATTTAATAATATATTGATATTATGCTATGTTATATTACTTGAAATAGCAATCAGGTAATTTTGCGATGAATACTCAGGTGTCCAACATATGCAATTAGTGAAAGAAGTAACACTTGGACCAAAATATCAAGTACTGACAATGAATAAGTATTGTGTCAATGGATTTAAATTTCAAACTAAAGAATTTTGTAGGAACAATAAAACAAATAATTGCGGTGTATACATACAAGGTGATGTTAATACTGGCCAAACTATTGAATATTATGGTGTCATTCATGAGATAATTGAAGTGAGGTATCCAGGTTGGCCTAAGAAGAAAATTGTATTGTTTCGGTGTAAGTGGTTTGAATCATCACATAGAGTCACAAAGGTGGACCGTCAACATAACATAATTGAAGTTAAGCACACAAGGAAGTACAAAATTTATGATCCTTTTATCATTGCACAAAAATCTAAACAAGTGTATTACGCTTCATATCCATTACGTAGAGACAAAACTGATTGATGGATCGTCATTAAAAGTAAGCATGTCGGATGAATTGAAATTGACAATGTCTTAGATGTGGTGTATCAAAATGATGTTTCAAATGCTCAACAACAAGTTGATGTTGAATTTGAAACTACACTAGAACATCCTCAACACATACTAGAAGAAGTATCTGATGATGAGATACCAAATGTTGAGGAAGAAATGTCTGAGATTGAGGAAAATGAATCATTTGATGAAGAAAAATGGGACGAGAATGTAAATGAAACAATTGAGGAGGAAGAATGGGAGGATGATGTAATTCAAAAAAGCGAGGAGGAATACTGTAGAATATATGAAAGTTTGCTAGTATATATCTGTAACGCACAATTTCTTTGTTTTTAGCGCCTCCTAATTTCAAGGAAGTAGTCATTTCAATAGCCTTCAATAGTTATACAAGTATCATGTAATTTGCGTACAAATGTCATTAGTTGGTGGAGTTAGCCAACACAAATAGGCTAAATAAAAGAAGTCTAAGAGACTCATAGATCTTGAGGATATTACAAGATCTATTTGTTCTGCGCCAGAGCGCATCAACCATGATACACATGTACTTGTTGTTACTTTTGGTACGGCGGATCCTCGACTATGTTATCCAAATCATAAAAATCAGTCGGTGCTTCCTATTTTTCATAGGCCTTGCCTTCACCGTGCCTCGAGGACCTACCTTTACAAGCTATTCATCGAGGACGACCCTTATCGGTGGGTACTCCATCTACCATAGGTGCACCTCCTCAGTTATCTACAATGAGGATTAGAGATTCTAGTAATGAATAGTCATATGTTATTGCCGGTATGCCTCCATTAACTCAGCGTTATGAGCATGTATGAGTCTCAGGTACAACTACACCTAGTGCTACTCCAGATGACGCGATGTCCCCTCAAGTCCCTAGCTAGAAGGACAGACTTGGTAAAGTCATGATTAAGCCTTATTGATCATCGTAAGTTTGTTTTGTTATCTATTTGTTAGTTTATTTTATTTTTTTCTTATACTTTAATATATTATTCATGAATTAACATATTTATTATCGATTTTGCAGGTGGCATCCAACAAAGAATGATACTGGGGCTTCAAAAAAAGTGTGACGAGATTATATGCATAGGCTTAACACTCTTGGTGGAGATCCCAAACGGTAAATTCCAAGTGATGTTTACTTATTTTAAGGTACACATTTTGTATGTAATGAACGTTACTAAAAAATTTTATTCAGACTATGTGTACATGGGAGATGAGACACAATCAAGTCATCTCGACCACATTTGAGAGGAAGGCATCCACCAAACTTTCTACCTGGATAAAGTACGTTTGAGATGATGGTGAATGTCCTATTGTATGTTGCCGCATATTTAAGGCAATATCGGACCAATCCAAAAAGGCTAGCGGCACTCTTAAGGGTCGCTTGTTGCACACCGGAGGTGCAAAGTCTGTTGGAACAATTACAAGAGATGATAAGTTCTAATTCAATGTTTTAAATAAATAATTAGTTGATTCATATATATCATTATAAATTTCAGTTTTTTATTTATAGCAAAAAGAATTGGGGCACACTCCCATTGCCCTGAAGGTTTTCAAGAAGACTCATATCAGGAAGAAAGAAACTGAGTCGGATCCAGATGTCTTGGGTGGAGGAAAGAGTCGAACAAACTTTTATAAGTTATTTAGTATGAATAAAATATATTAATAGTGAACATATTTGTGATATGTATACATATTGATCTCAATTTTTATATTTAATATGCAGAATTGATTTTAGAAATACGTCGCTGAGAATGTAGATAGTCCAATTAAAATGAAACCTCAACTTTCCACTCAAATTTGGAAAGAAAAAGTGGTTGGGGGATACATAAGGGTAGAGTCTATGGTATAGACTTTCGGAACGATGTAAGACGACTCTAGTCAGGCTTAGAAGAAATCAGATGGTCTAGTAAGGACAAGGCCATTGACAGTGTTCAGATTGGTGCTATGTCTGATCAAATAGCAAAACTTATAGCGACAGTGGCAGAGTCGGAGCAGAAGAGAGTAGCTGAACAAAAAAGCGTGAGTGCGACCGTTCAACAAATCAAAATCTGTACCTCTGTTATAGACATACTTATCGGCTCCTGGTGAAAGTTCATATAATGATGATGATTGTGTAGGAGTTACTCCCTACCCAGTTAACATCTTGGACATTTATGCATTTTTTTGTACATTTGCACATATTTTGAATAATGCTTTGAAGGACTTCAAAAGTCTTTAATTTTTCATTTAGATACTTTCAAATGTTATTTTAAGTTTCTTATTTTTTGTTGAGTACATTATTTATATAATTGTGTGTCAGTTTCTGTTGCCAAAAAATTTACAGAAAAAGCGATGGACAAAGCAGTTTAGTCTGTCGTTTTTTCTAGGTTTAATTCTTTTAGATCCTAGAAAATCAACGGATAGGGTCCTTTTTTCTGTCGCTTTTATAGGATTTTAAAAAGTCAAATTTCAAAAAAAGTGACGGACTGCGTCGCATTATGGAAATTAAAAAAAGGAAAATGAAAATAAACCGACGGACGCCATCGCTTTTTTAAAAAAAATCAAAATAAAAAAATTATCAGCTTGCGACACAGTCCATGGCTCTATAACGACGCTATCCGTCGCTTTTAGAAAAGTGTCGACCTAAAAAACAATGAACATGATAGCATCACAGTTGCCGTTGCTTTTGGCCAAATAAGTGACGGACTAAGACGCCTTTATCTATCTCTTTTTGGCAATGTTTTAGTACTGCACCTAAACAATGCAAGCGTCCTGTTACCCTCTAAACAATCCTGAACTGATATTATTATATCGTTTGTTATCCACCTGGCATGGAGATTGTATGCACTCTCTTTAAGAGCACTAAAAACTAAAAAAACTAAATATATATTTTACAAGTATTTTGCAATAAAATAATATTTTCTTGTTTTTTTCTTAGTAATTTTACTTCTTCTCCTTACTTCTTATTATTTTTTCTTTTTTCTTTCTTCCTTGTACTTCAAATTTTATTGTCATCTTGATTGTAGCTTCTCACATTCAGTATCACTTTTTACCACAACTCCACCTCCCTTTTTACTCTTATTAGTTTAAATCTATTCAATTTTATTATTATATATATATATATATATATATATCGATATATATATATATTATATATAAATATTTATATATATATATATATTAAAAAAAAGTATAATATATATAAAATTTCAAACAATTTAATAAACCAATTAGATTTCAAGATGATCCGTAGGTATTATTTATTTTCCATCCAAATTTCAATTAAAGTTTTTTCATTCGAAGAATTATGATTCTTTCAAAATTATCATTTCTAGTTTTGAAGTTATATGAAAATGAGATAAATTAATTGACGATACCTTCAAATTTTATTTTTCTTAGAAAAATAATTATTTTTTTTTATCATAGCTCAACAATGTGTAGAAAATAATATATTTTTGAAAAGAAATTAAGTTAACCGAAGAAGAGGAAAAAAGAAAGAAAATGGACGGACTCAACTTGACGTGGGGGTGGGGTGAGGTGAGAGTGGGAGGTGAAGAAGAAGAAAAACTAAAGAAAATGAAAGGAGAGGTATCTTGAAAGTAAGGGTGGAAGATGAAGTAGAATTTAAAATGAAAGTCTTATAATTAAAATAAGTCAAAAAGTAAGAGAGATAAACAAAGAAACTTAAAATGAAAAAATATATATTTAAAATTAAATTAACACGTGTCACACAATGATTGATGTGTGATAACACTTGTCATTCAAATATGAAGTTGATCAAAAGTGTTGTAATAATATAAAGTTCGGAATTATTTAGGAGGTAATAGAAAACCCGGATTGTTAAGATAATCTTTTTATAATTTGGGATAACTTCATATTTCACTTTTTCTTTCTCTTCATATATCAACTTTATATTTGACTTCATACATATCATTAGGGGTGTACAAAATTGAACCAAAATCGAATCAAATCGTAAATCGAGTCAATCCGGAAAAAAATCCAACCAGTGTTTTGTTTGACTTGATTTGGTATTGAAAAAAAGAACCCAACTATATTTGGGTTGGGTTGGTTTAGTTTTAACTAAATAAAATCAACCCGAGACCAACCAACCTGACATTCTATATGTTATTTTAAAATTAATTTGTTCATAAATATTTACTCTGATATAATTTTAAAATATTTCTTATACTAATTCATAGTTTTTATCTTTGAATATATTATTTCCTAGTTTACACTTAGAATTTGAAATGGTCCAGTAAAAATTATAGTTTATTGATGTTGATAATTATAATAAAACTTAAATCGAATCAAATTAATACTAATGAAAAGAAAATCATTTCAACACTAAAATTGACAATAATGATATTTGTGTTTTAGTTTTACATTGATTTAGATAATAAAATACATAATCTATTTTAATTTCCTTACAATTTAGGAATGTAACTAATTCTTATTTTAGCATGACTTAATACTTTTAAATTATGATCATTTTCATTATGATTTTACAATATTTATTTTATATGATGATTTCATTATTATTTTTAATTGAATATTTTCGTGTCATCAATACTCATCTCATATTTTGTTTAATTTTTTTTAAGAACACCTTAAATAATTGTATTTTTGTTGGACTAAAGAAAATGTGAAGCACAATTTAATTTTATGTTTGTATGCAAACTTTACTGAAAATCCAAAATTCGGAAAAAAAAATCGAGGATTATTAGTTTTTTGATTTATAAATTTTAAAATTTTACATGATGGTTTGGTATTAAAATTATTAGAGAATTGCTATTAAAAACTAAATAAAATAAATGATGGATCTTTTTCACACATTTTTTACTTGAAATACAAGGTTCCAAGCATTAGCCCGTTATATCAGTGAGGAAAAGCTTCATGGATGTAAAGACAGTAAAAATTTCAATTCTCTATTTTTGGTGTTTGAGAGACTTCAATCATGGAAAAAGTTGTAGAAGAGCTTCAATCACAAGCAATGGATCAATCTGTGCTTGAAGATTTTTCTCCCATTAATTCTTTACTGACTCTATATTCCTCCTCATCAGCTCGAAACTCATTTAAGCAAATTCAAAATCCCTCCCTACTACTCCGACAGCTCCAAAACCTTCTACTATCGCAAGAAATTTCATATTAGACCTTGCACAACACACACGGTCGTACAAAGTCGAGCGTGTCATGCCATATTAGACATTGGACAGCACACACGGTCAAACGACTTCGGGTGTGGCATGCCGTCATGGCCATTGGACAACACACAACGGTCGGAAGACGTCGGGCATGGAATGCCATCATCTCCTATGGACTGCACACACGGTCGATAGACGTCGACCGTGGCATGCCATCATCGCCCTTGGACAACACATGCGGTCGGGCGGTGTCACGCGTTGCATGCAACCATGGCCCTTGGACAGCACACACGTTTGAACGATGTCGGGCGTGGCATGCCATCATGGCCCTTGGACAACACACAGAGTTCCACAACATTAGGCATGGAATGCCATAATTTCCCTGGAACTGCAACACAGGCCGGTCTACGACGTTTGGGTGTGGCATCTCATCATTGCCCTTGGACTGCAGAAACGAACACACAACATCATGCATGACATGCCATCATCTCCCTTGAACACCACACAAGGTGGGACGAAGTTAGGAGTCGCATGCCATTATTGCCCTTAGACAGCATATACGGTTGGACGATGTCGGGCGCGACATGAAATCATAGCCCTTAGACTGCACACACGGTCAGAGGACGTCAGGCGTGGCATACCATCATGGCCCTTGGACAACAGAGACGATCGGACGACGTTGAGCATGGCATCCCGTCATCGTCCTTGGACAACACACACAGTCAGACGACATCTCAGTTTAGGTTCCTCTGAGTTCCTGAACACCTTTTAAGTGATAAAAATGATAAAACTGAACGAAGCCTAGGTGAAGATAAAGGTTCTGAGGTGAATTTTGAAGATGGGTTTGTTGAAAAACAGTCGAAATCAAAGGTTACTTCTATTAAATATGATGCTTTCTCTCAAAAACCACAAATGGGAAAAACTCTTCATCTAGGGTGGGCCAATATCATCTCTATCACATTGTTGCAATTTTTCCAAGGATTTTTTTGTCTCCACCCACGAAAAGTGGGTGATTTTGGTGTTCACATAAGATGGGGGTTAATTAAAAAGGGGGAAATAGGGGCGTGCGTATGGGGCTGAAATTGGAAGAGAATGATGAGTTTTTATCGAAATTGAGTATATTTTATTGGAAAAATCAAGGGAAGTTGATGAAGAAATCTATGAAGGAGCATGAGAAGATTAATATAGAAGCTTAGAAGATTGTTAAGGGGACAAAGCATGCATCTTCTAGGATGGATGTTACTAGTTGGTAAGAAAAATATTTCTTTCCATGTCCATTTGTATAATGAATTCTCTGCTTTGATGCTACCTTGCTCGACCGTACTGACTATAATATTGTGTAGGTTTACATATTTTGGTTAATCATATCATAGGTTAGAGATATTTCATTCAAATCAATACATGTAAAGTAAGTGGCCTTCGCCGGTCTTTTTATTTTCCATACAGACTTCCAAGTCCACTTGTCAAGCATAACATTTTGAGAACATGAGATGTAGTTGTCCTCGACTGTGAACTGCCCATCTTTGAACCTCCATACCATTTTGTCTTGTCGATGTATGCGATAGAAAATAGCATAGGTTAGAGATATTTCATTCAAAGCAATACATGTGAAGTATGTGGCCTTCGCAAGTCTTTTGATTTTCCATATGGACTTCCAAGGCCACATTTCAAGCATACAATTTTGAGAACATGATATGTAGTTGTCCTTGACTGTGAACTTCCCATCTGTGAAACCCTCTATACCATTTTGTCTTGTTGATGTATGTGATAGAAAATAGCACACACAACGGAAGCATTCCATAATCATACATCTTGCATGAATATAAACAACAATCACAAATAGCCATCACATACAAACTATGTTGTAATTAACTCCAAATTACCTCTTGAAGTGTGTGCAGATATCTTGAAGCAAATCCAACTCTAGCTCTACAGTCTTAAATAGTGATCCCAATTAACAATTGAACTCTCTCACTGTTTGGGTAGGCAAGGATGGTTAAAATACTTAATTCCGTCTTTTTCAAGGTCAGAAGAATCCATACTTATAGAGTTGTCTTCCTAGTCAAAGAGAATTCCTTTTATTTCAAGAAAAAACAGAAACACACATTCCTTTTCTTTTTGTAGAAGAACACGTTTATTTTTCCCTTTTTCTAGAAAATAGGATTCTGAGTTCTAATTAAATTGGACACTGGAGGGACCACAAAATTTATTACTTAGGATCCCTATTAAGGAAATAATTCTTAATAATTCATCTGATATATTCTTACCATTTACGAATCATTCCACTAAAAATTCGTAATTCCATTCCTCTATTTATTTCGATATTCACCATTAAACATTTATGTAATTCACCATATTAATATTACCGATACTAATCATTAAATTAAATTACTCAGGAATTTAATTCAATGACTAACTTCTTTTTGAGCAATACTTAACTTATTGCATGTGCCAGCTTCATAAATCTACCGGTCGGGTTTACACATGAAAACTTATAAGCTTCTTATGAAAGGGATATCAACAATATCTATTTTGAGACATGAATTCCATCAACTAACTAATTATTTCACCAATATATATTATTATCATCAAATCTATCAGGCATATTGACCCCATCTCAGAATCTCACCTTTTAATAAATCAAAAGAATAATTAGTATATAAAAATCAAAATCGTTATATCAAGATTAAGAATATAATTATACAAGAATTTAGAACTATGAAATTCTCATAATCAAGATAAATTACATTTTGTGTTACATTCTTTCTCATGGTTTTGTTCAGATTTCCATCTATGATTGTAAGCTATAACTTTTAACTTATAAGAACCGATGATTTAATCTTTTGTGTATAAGCTTAAACTCTATACACCAAATCATCTATTGTATAAGTTAAGGACACATATATGACAATTGATCTATTTAATGTAACACTCTATTGAATTGAATAAATGAATAAACAATTGTTGAATATTAATACTATATCAAAACGCATGGTTAATAGTATATCCAAACAATCTCCCACTTAGACTCATAACCATGCACCTACAACTCTAATACCCATTCCTTCAGAATGTCTATCAAAAGACTTTTGCGGTAAAGCTTTTGTGAAAGGGTCTGCAAGGTTATTCTCTGATGCAATCGTTGCCACCATCACATCCCCTCTCTGTACTATGTCTCAAATCAAATGGTATTTTCTCTCTATGTATTTTGCCTTCTTATGACTTCATGGTTCCTTTGAATTTTCTACCACTCTACTACTATAAAAAAAACATTGTAAGTGGCAATTCTATTGCTGGAACAACCGCCAAGTCTTTTAGAAAGTTGCAGAGCCACACTGCCTTTTTAGCTGCCTCAGGGGCTACAACATATTCAACTCTATGGTAGAATTAGCAACACAGGTTCGCTTGATGCTTCTTCAAACAATGGTTCCACCTCAAAAAGTAAACTCATTTCCAGAGGTCGACTTTCTAGAGTCCATATCATACTGCACATCTGAGTCTGTGTACCCTATTGTCACCAACTTATCCTAATGATATACTAGCATGTAACCCGTAGTCATTTTCCGGTACTTGATTATATTCTTAACTGCAGTCCAGTGTTCTCGTCCAGGTTTAGACTTATATATTCTAATCATGCCTACTACAAAACAAATATCATGTCTAGTGCACAACATTGCATACATGAGACTTCCAACTGCTGATGCATATGGAACTGTCTTCATGCTTTCTATTTCCTCATTTGTCTTTGGACATTGATCCTTAGATAGAGAAATTCCATGTCTTAAAGGAAGAAATACTTTCTTGAAATCATGCATGCTAAACATGGTAAGAATTGTATCAATATAAAGAGCTTGAGATAAACCTAACATCCTTTTCTTGCGATCACGTAGAACCTTGATCCCAAGGATGAAAGCAGCTTCTCCCAAATCCTTCATATCAAAATTTTGGACAACCATTCTTTAAGTTAATTCATCAAGCGCACATTATTTCCTATGAAGAAGATATCATCTACGTATGATACCAAAAATACCACTTTATCACCATTCCAATTTTTTGACGCACAAGACTCATCAAGACATTGCTCAAAACCAAACGACTTGACTGCATTGTCTAAGCAAGTGTTCCATGCCCTAGAATCTTTCTTTAATCTATAAATATACCTTTTAATCTTGAACAACATGTGTTCTTTTCGTTTTTGTATGAAACCGTTTGGTTATCGCATAAATATGCTTTAATTAAGACTTCCATTAAGGAAAGTCGTCTTGACATCCATTTGAAAATTTTTATAATCATAATGAGAAGCAATGGATAAGAGAAATTGATACGCTCAAATTATACTTCCCTAAAGAAGTATAAGCGGTCGTATGAGTAAAGAACCCAATTGTTAGGTTGGGGTCGATCCCACGAGGAAAATGGTGTAGAATTAAGTTTAATCTACGATTATGTCTATTTAGTCAAGTCCTTTCCGAAAAAAATTAATTAAAAGGTGGGGTGTTGTGTAGCAAAAATGTTAAATTATTTCTAAGTAACACAAATATCAAGTTTATAACTTTGGCGTTTATCAAGTGATGAAAGAAACTAGGGTGTAAGTGTTCCCCACTGGTTCATAACGTGGTAATCCTAGCTATAACAATTAATTCCTAGTGTATTGCATGAAAAGTGATAAGTTATGTATCCCTAATTCATTGGTCCGGCAACTAGAGAATTTCACTCTGTACCTTGGTCCGGCTACGTGTGTTTAAATTACTAACCCTTACCTTTACCTCATATTAAGCATCATATTCAATGTTTGGATAAGTTACTACTTTACACCAATTGAAACTAGCCTATTAGGTAGTGTATATTAAATCTATGTTGATAATTTTTTTCCTATCAACTACTTCCTTTGTCTGGCAAGTAGGCAAGTTCTAACGCGTGCACTCGTTAAAAAGACTTCTAAACAAAAGAATTATGAATGCATGAAAAAAACCATTTTAAAATTGTTATTTAGCCAGTTTTACCTCGTTAATTACCCATGGTTCCCCCAACCCTAGTTGTGGATTTAGTTACCCATCCTTAGAAATGCACAATTCATGGTTGTTAAACAAAAATTCATGTACTTACTTTGAAAAGTTTGAAGAAAATATAGAAAAAACACTTCAATTACCAAGAACTTCTGAGAATTCATTCCAGAAACATAAAGTAATTCCCAAAATCAAAGTTCAACTTCCAATAACAAGAGTATGAAAAATAACAAAATGTCTAACCCCAAAAATGAGATTTTTAACCCTATTAATAATATTAAAGTCCTAAATTAAAAGGAGTTCTAAATAAGGAAAGTGTGTCTAGAAATACATTTTCAATCTACGACACAACCTGAGAGTCATTCGATGAAACGACGGACCATCGACTAGCTCCGTCGGTCCACACTTAGCATCCTCTTCAAGTCTCCAACTCGCACCTTCTCTTATCCAATAAACGAACCAACACCATGGTCCGTCGATGCACATATGGTCTGTCGATGCACATACGGTCTATCGGTGCATATCGTCGTTCCATACTTAGCAACTTCTTCAGCCTTTATCCTGGCATATTCTAAGATCAAATCGACGGACAAACAACACGATCCGTCGATACATCTACGGTCCGCCGATTCCTCAGTTGTTCCATACTTACTGTTTCTTCAACTTTAGGTACTAGACTACTCTATGATCTGATCGACAATTTGCTAGGACTGTCCGTCGATCAGTCGACGGATCATCGATCTTTACATAGCCCCACACACTTTTTTAGAATTCCATTAGTTTCTTCAAGATGCATGGACCTCCAGTTAACTACCACCACCTATGGACCGTCGATGGAACGATGGGCCGTCGATGTCTTTGTAGGTAACCTTTTCTTCATTTCTGTTTTGGACGACTTTCCTGTAAAACACAAATAAAAACCATTAAAATTACTACAAAAAGGTCCTAGACACACACTAAACTTAAGGAAAAAACATTGAAATTACTGTGAAACCATAGTACATCAGAATTCTAATAGACTTAAGCATGACAACTGGAGAAACATTTTTCTCATAGTCGATCCCTTCTTTCTGAGTAAACCCTTTTGCAACAAGTCTAGCTTTGTAAGTATGCACTTGTCCATCTACTCCTCTTTTTTTCTTATAGATCCACTTGCATCCAATGGGTTTGACTCCATCTACAGGTGGTTCTACAAGATCCAAGACTCTATTAGAGTACATAGACTCCATTTCTGATATCATAGCAATAATCCAATTATTTGTATCATTATCTTGTAGTGCTTCTTAGTAATTCACAGGTTCGATATTCAACTCTTCAGGGATTCTTTCAAAAGACTCTCCCAAGAGTGCACACTGAAGTGGTTTTATTATCATTCTCCCACTACGACGAGACACTATAGTTGTAGGGGCATGTTCAGAGAGATTTGAATTATTATGATCTTTTGGTGGAACCACATAATTTTTAGGATCTTGAGTTTCCATGTTATGTTCAGTACTTTGCGGTGCAGAGATATCAACAACATCTTCCTCTAATACAATCTGCTCATTATTACTCCCACTACCTTGATGCAATGAATTTTCAAGGTCTTGTAATTGTGGAATTTTATGTTTGTTAACATCTCTCCCACTATTATAATACAATGGTACGTTAACTCTAACATGTTGGGTCTGAATTTGGTTTCATTATTTTAAGTAGACTGATTTGTTATTTCTTTGCTCAACTCTTATAAAATTAGTCTTCTTCTAGGAATATGATTTGTTAGTAAATCTCTTTCCAAAAACTTGGCATTGGTAGTCACAATGACCTTGTTTTTTTTAGGATTATTAAAATATACCACCTTTCGTTCCTTTAGGGTATCCAATATAAAACACATACTTCTGCTTGAAGTTCCAATTTTTCTGCCTTCCTTTTCAATACATGTGTTGGACATCCCCAAATTCGAATATGTTTCAAATTAGGTTTTGCCCAGTCCACAGTTTAATGGGTGTAAAAGGAACAGATTTAGAAGGAACTAAGTTAGAATGTAGTTTGTAGTTTAAGACATATCCCAAAAATGAATAAGGCAAACCATAGTAACTCATGATTGATCTAACAATTTCTAGAGAGTTCTATTTCTTCTTTCTGCTACACCTTTTTTTTTTGTATGTGCAGACATTTGAGATGTAATTCCTTGTTCTGATAAGTAACTAATAAACTCATTAGAGAGGTATTCGCCACCGCGATCAGATCGATATGACTTGATATATATTCCATGTCGTTTCTCCGTTTCAGCCTTAAACGCTTTGAATTTCTCAAAGCATTCAGACTTAACTTCGGTAGAGCAATACTTCACTAATTACATGTGCTAGATTCGTAAATCTATTGGCCGGGTTTACACATGAAAACTTATAAGCTTATCATGAAAGGTTTATCATCAATCTCTATACTGAGACATGGATTCCATCAGCTAACTAATTATTTCACCAATATATATTGTTATCATCAAATCTACTAAGCATATTGACTCATCTCAGAATCGCAACTTTGAATAAATCAAAATGATTTTTAATATATATAGATTAGAATCATTATATCAGGATTAGGAATATAAGTATATTTAATAGTGTAGAGAATATGTTTTTATCAATCAGTCTAAAATAACTATCTCTGCTTGGTTCCGTTCAATATTTACCAAAGGCACTAGCACGAGAAGTTAGAACTATGTCATTCTCATATTCAAGATAAAATACATTTAATCTCGTGCTAAAATCTTTCTGATGGTTTTGTCCAGATTTTCATGTATGATTATGAACTATAACTTTTAACTTATAAGAATCGATGATTTAATGTTCTGTGTATAATCTTAAACTGTATACACCAAATCATATAGGTTAAGGACACATATATAACAATTGATCTATTTAATGTAACACTTTATTGAATTGAATTAATGAATAAATAATTGTTCAATATTAATACTATATCAAAACGCATCATTAATAGTATATCCTAATAGTATGTTAGTGATGTGTTCGTCGGGAAACAATACTACAGTTTCAAGAATGATTAATATTTTTTAATTATTGTTTTAATCGATAAATATTTTTCTGAATTATTGTTTTAGTCGAACAGCTTTGCTCAGTGGAATAGGATTCTTATTATTTTAGTATTATACGACTTTGTTATTTGTATTTTATTAAGTCTCTTGCTATTGTAAATCTCTATTTTTTTAGAGAGTTGACATAATTAATAAAATAAGTTGGATTTTCGATTAATCGTCCACCGACTCGATCCAAAAATTAGGGTCCTTAACACTGTATTTCAATTCTGTAGTGTGATAGAGTGGCTAACAAAGTGAGGGGTAATGGAGTTCCCAATCAAAAAGGTTCCTTCTGAATGGAGAGGTCCAATAGTTGTATCTTTGAAGTGATACTAAACTTGTGCAAGTTTAAAATTAATAGCCATATCTAAGTTGAACTTGTAAATTAACTTTAATATAGATAATGAACTATAATACCTTTGACAAATTTAAAATCTACAGTAGTTGCTGAGATTGAGTTATTATCAAATACATTAAAATTGACTTTGGTTTAACACACACATGTATCTAAAGGTAAAGGATGATTATGTGATAGACTTCTCAATCTTATGCACATAGAAGGTCTTTGCAGGATCAGCTCAGTTTGGAAATACTCAATATACTTCTTAGCATATAATACATCATAATCATAAAAGCGTTTTAGTAACTTACTAATGAAACATGTAAAACATAATCATCCTATGTACACACTTGAAGATTAAGGGAGATCATAATAACCAGAACTTAGTGTTCTTTTAAGAGCTTTTTTTTTTCCTATGTACACACTTGAAGATTAAGGGAGATTATGAGGTTAGAGAAATTCTTAATTTCACATAGTATTATTGGTGTGTTGCAACATTGTTCTCACTTCTTCAATAAAATCTTCTCTCCATTTCGCGAATGATTAAATTTGAATATTTGGTGCTCGTCCATAAAATATGCATCATACTTGTTGTCACTCTAATTGGAGTTCAAAATTCTAATTTTTAAATACTACAAAGTCAGTAAGAAGGAAAGACGAGGGTTCAAACCTGGGACTCTCAAACTGCAACTGTTGTTGCGAAAGAAATTTCATACATTTGTTAGCACCTATGAATGAGAGACTAAAGTTAGAAAAAGCCATGACCTAGAAAGATGTGGCTAGTCTTTGTTGGTTTCCATCATTTAAAACTTTCTCGGTGATCCACCTTCACTCCCACAAGGCTAACCACCATAAAGGAACCTACAACCTCTTCCATTCTTACAATACCCTATAGCAAAATAGAGACAAGGTTTACAACCAAGTCCTACACTTGTGATTTTAGCCTCAAAATATATATCACTCATAAAAAAAATAAAAGGAAAATATTCTAAATTATACTAATGAAGGTAACAACAATTAAATATAAGTAAATAAACTTTAACAGAAAAGTTACGAACAAGTAAGATTTAACAAAAAATGAAATTAAGGGATCTACCCGGCTTCTATCGGTGCTCACTATCACTGCTCGCTGCGTGGATCTGTTGTTGTTGTAATTTTTTTCTGGAGAGGCAGACAACTGGTGGTGGATTTTAAGCAGGTTGATATTGAAATCCACCAGTTCAGGGAATACAGTTCCAGGATGTACTAAAATTTTGATTGCGTTAATAGGAGTAAAGGTGTTTATTTCCATGGCACGTGGACAAGTAACAGAAGACTAAATTTTCTTATTTTAGTCAATAGGCAAAGTGGATTAGGCTTTTGTCATTTTAATATGTGTCTTGAATGCTTTCACATATGCTTGTAAAGCAAAGACCCTGACAGGTGAATCTTCTGTTATGCTCTTTAGTGTAATTGTAATTATGCACATCTAGTTACTACTTAGGTTCTATCATAGTGATTGTGCTTCATCCTAAGTCCTTACTTAGCTACTACTCAGAGACTCGAAATATCACTTTCTGAGGTGACCATTTTAGTGCATAGTCTATTTCAAGTTTAAATATTTGTGTATGATTGTTCTCTCCATATAATTTCTTTATATGTAATTATGATTCTTAATTGATGTTCTAAAAAAAATCCAGCGAATCTTCATTAACTTGACTTTTTTTAAAAAAAAATTAAGTCATCACCTTAACTGTGTAGGGTCTTAAGTTTGACCCATACCATTTCTATAAACATCCAAATAGTTTCAAAAGCAAAGGGGGACAAGGACCTAATCTATGATAGGAAACAACATCAATAAAATAAAATATCTACAGAATACAATGGTTCAACTAACAAAAAAATTATATTTGTTTTATTTTCTCATTATTTTAGGAAGTTTCCACTTATATAGTCGAAATTGACCCTTCACCTCTTTAGAAAAATTGATGAAAAGAATTATAGAAGGCACCTATTCCACTTGAAGAGGCCCGTTTAGCAAAGAAGTAAGCTGGCTGGTTGGCTTCTATATAGCTGTGGAAATATTTACGTCTGTCCCATTCATGGCCTGCTCAATGTCTCGAATGATTCCTTTCAGATTCAAGATTTTGGTATCCTTTTCTTTGATAATGCTGAATACTATCATTGAATCAAGTTCCAAGACATATTTGTTATAGCAACCTTGATTGCACCATCTGGTAACATATAATGCTGCTATAGCTTCAGCTTGATTGTTGATTTTGCATCGAGTAGGGACTGATAATGTCGTGATAAGGTTACCAATAGCATCCCTAATGTGTCACAATGAGGGATCACCCCTAGATGTAACCGGCGTTTTCGTGCTCGTAGAGGCCTTTAACTAGCCTTTAGCATATGTCATTGCATACGATAGATAGAGAAAAATGCGGAATAATTAAAACTTTACATATAAGTATACATAGACTTCTCGTTTATCCTTATATGAAGTATAAATAGACTTCTCATTTATCCATATATGAAGTTACTTAGACTTCCCGTTTATCAACATAGTCGATTCATTAGAGTAGTAAAATATCGTCTCACATATCACCATCTACCACAGAAGTATAAGATTTGGTCATATCCCTTACACAATTACAATATGCCTCATATAGGACTTACAACAAAGTCTCAAAAGATAAGAAAACAACAATTGTCTAAGACATAGATAATACTAGTAAAGTAAGAAAAGTGGCATCATCCTCAGACTTGAGGACTCACCAATAACTTGGGAACAAATCCATTCTTCCTTGAAATGTGGCCTTGAAGCTCATCAATGGTCCGAACCTATATTATTGTAGATATAGATAGAATATGGGTTAGTACAAACCATATGTACAAAGTATGAAAAAATATGCACGTAAAACCATTAAAATCATGCACAAAGGGAAATTTTGTTAAAAACCTTGCTAAGTCACTTTGAAAGTCTTTATGCACATACAAGATCATATACAAGTTACTCATCACAATACATTAAGACATGTTCATATCCATATAAAGGAACAACATCCTCATAAGTCATATCAACATTTCAGATCTTAGAGTTCATATCACCAAAGTATACAAGACTCTTAACTACAATCCTAATCCAAGCAAACTAGTGCAATGCTCATGTGAAACGTTATAACCCCACATAAACTAAGTCAAATAGTAAAGAGACCATAAGCAATGCATATACTTCATATAACATCATAGAATGCAAAGTCATCATCATACATAACTATTTAGACAAATATAATGTTCATCAATGAAGTCAACACTATATAAAATCAACATCATGTAAAGTCAATGTTATGCAATTTATTATGACATAAGTACATAAGAACATTCTCCTATGATTCCCCTCAATTTCAACTTGTAAAATGCATGGGTAAAGTTCCATACCCTTACCTAAAATAAGTAGAACCCCTTAAGTTACCCTAGTTAGTGTCCATATTTATTAGCTTTATTCATTCATTTTACTTTCAGGAACATGAGCCTTAATCGACAATAGACCATGTGATCTAAACATAGAATCTGGTGTCATGTAAACTCTACACCGAAAGAAGGTGCTCTACTTTTGAAGGTATAACCATGCTTTAACATAACATTCTAGGTGGATCCACTAACTAGTCTTCTTATGGGGGTACATACTTAAGGAACTCAGAGATTTGTATTAGAATCCCTTTTTATGCACATTTGCATTGTAGTCTCCATCTCATGAGTACCATGGTGAACCTTCCTTCCCTCATTGGGAAGACACCTCTCATATCTAGTACACTCGGTGCTAAGCTTAAGTCCCATTTTGAAATGTATTTGAGTCATCCTTAACATTAGTTTACAATATAGGCCTTAGGGACTAACCCCTTGTATAATAATGATATAACTTTAGGTATAGAATGAGAACTTCTTCTCATCACAACCCATCACTTAGTGAGATCATCACATAATAGTCATATCATAGTAAGACACGCAAGAGAACCAGTTTTAACATTGCAAGAACATACCCCTATCAAGATATCACATTCAACATTTTCATCACATGCCATCATATCCTTGAAATACCCAAAGGCACACTAGTTCATTTTTACAAATCTCCGGGCGTCATAATCATCCTTTGATGTTTTGTAACACTTCATAATTAAGTTCATTACCTTTGTTCAAGCATAGAAACACTGTTTAAGGCAAATTCATCTAATGAGGCTCTATATTAAGTCATGTAGCTTCCGGAGTGTTACATAGTGATTCCTCCTACACAAGCTATGCAGTTTTCATAGATGAAGCTCGCATATGTGTTTGCTTTAATCTTACCCATCTCAGGTTTATTCCTCCACTTGACTTGTCTCCATCTCATAATAGGTTTGTACATTTCAATTCATGGGCAGCTACTCAAAAAGTCTTTTCAATATTCTTTTAATAGGTCTCCGATCCTTTTATTACACCAAGTATACGTAAGACCAACAAAACCAATATTAGATGGTCCACGTGCCTCCATGGTGCTTATAAAGTCAAAATACCATCTAGCAGTGTGGAGTATGCCCCATAGTTTCTCATTGGGATCCATTATTTTCTAATACACCATGGATCATCTATGATGTTTCTTACGCTATCAATACTATCCCATAACTCTCTTCGTTCGAAGGAAGTGCATTTGGCATAAATAACATATATGTATCATGGAGGTTGTATGAGATTTACTTCACATGGTGTATATTCTAGTTGAAATGGGAAATATGCTTATAGAATTATAGGGCATTGAATGTTTTGGACGTAATATGCAATTGACATAAGGTTCTAAAATAAAACTAAAGTTTCATTTTAGATGTTCTGTATTATCATACCACGCCAACATTTACGTTGTATCATCTTCTTCGATTATCTATTTAGATATCAGCTTTCCATCCCAATTTTTGTCGCGTGTGAGTTGTTAGGGTCGAGGTTGGGGTAAGGTCTCACGAAGGGTGTTGGGTCTTAGGTTTTGGTCAAGGTCACGTCTATACTTCAAGGTCGGGATTGGGTTCGAATCTTAGGTCTCAGGTTCGGGTAGGGTCTTGTTTTGAGTTAATTGAGGGAAGGGGGTAGAGGGGAGACCTCATCGTAGAGGCATTGAGGTGGTTAGCGGTCCTCGAGATGGGAAAGGTCTCAACGTGGGTGAAGTCTCTAGGCAAGGAGTGCCTCGAGGTGGGTAGGGGATAAAAGAGGGCGAGGCCTTAGTGAAGGCTTGAGGCGGGAAAGGCCAAGGCATAATGTGGGAAAGTCCAAAACTTTAGGCAGGCAAACCTCGAGGCAGTAGGAGTACCGAGGAGGGAGAGTCATTTAAAAAGGTGGGGCCTCGGGGATAGAGAAGCATAAGGGCGGGCGAGGCCTAGTGGAAGGCATGCCCTCAGACTGTCTCGAGGTGGGCATGGCCTCGAGGTCATACAGAGCCATAGGAGAAAGTAGGGCCTCATGGAGTGAGTGTCACATCCCAAGACCACTCCCTAATAGATATAGAACTCTCGTAGTGCAACCGGCGTACTTGACCTCTCAGAGGTCTTATACAAGCACGTACATATCATTCATCGCATATACATAATGAAAACTAGTGTGGAATTAAAACATTTCCCAAAAAAGCATTTCAGTCATTAAAATCTCTTTCATATAAAATAATAGGAAATACTAATTCTCAATCTCATCAAACTTAAGACACTAGAATACTCTTGCGACATGGCCCATACACAATATGAATATAGAAATACTTAGTTCATTACATTAACATAAAAGAAATCTGTTCCCTTGATTCAAATGAGGACATACTTCGACTTCACTTGTATGATGCTACTCTAACAACAACTATAACGATAGATAGAAGCATGGATTAGTACAACCATATGTACTAAGTATGTCATAATGCATGAAAATCATGAAAACGGACATTTATTGGAAATGCAATTCATTATTTTTAAATATCATGATATAATTATAGAACAACATTTAACAACTTAAAAACACATAAGACAATATCTACGAGATTATTCATATTTTATGGCAATCATTACAGTAAGCTTAATTTACTATATAGTGAAGATTCACTGTTACAGTGAACTATCACTTTTTCCCTTTTGACCCTTCCTAGCATGTAGTCTTCTCACTAAAAGCTATCCTAAGACGCACTTATGCAACACAAAGAGAGACCACCCATACACCTTCTCTATGAATGCCTAAATGATCCTCAAGACTACTTATAATGAGACATATACACTAAGTATACACAAAGAGAGACAACTATAACGATAGATAGAAGCATGGATTAGTACAACCATATGTACTAAGTATGTCATAATGCATGAAAATCATGAAAACGGACATTTATTGGAAATGCAATTCATTATTTTTAAATATCATGATATAATTATAAGAACAACATTTAACAACTTAAAAACATATAAGACAATATCTACGAGATTATTCATATTTTATGGCAATCATTACAGTAAGCTTAATTTACTATATAGTGAAGATTCACTGTTACAGTGAACTATCACTTTTTCCCTTTTGACCCTTCCTAGCATGTAGTCTTCTCACTAAAAGATATCCTAAGACGCACTTATGCAACACAAAGAGAGACCACCCATACACCTTCTCTATGAATGCCTAAATGATCCTCAAGACTACTTATAATGAGACATATACACACTTACAAGATATCATACACATCAACATGAGATTCTTCTACCAAAGGTGATTCTAAGTCTCATTTGAGTGAGTCTGAAGCGTCCGGGCATACAATACCTTACACACACACTTAAGAGATCTTATAGACTACCTATGATAAAGTCATTCTTACTTAACATAACAACATATTAATAATAAGACTTTCTCTTACCAAAGGCTATCAAAAGACTTACTTAAGTAAATAAAGTAGATAATTCCATGATTGACCTCTTTAAGACTACCTAAACAATCCTTAAGACTAACTAAGTTTAGATCATGTCTATATATTCAACCTTTTTCCCTAACTAGAGTCATCCTTAGGACTTTATTAATTATGATAAGAAATGGTAAATCCTATGCCCCCTTATTTACTCTAGGTAAGTACTTATTCATTCAACATACTTTATTAACTTAAGTGGTTACATTCATTAGTTCATTTAAGGGACCTTTAACACGTAAAGGACATTCAAGTAATGATCTTGGACAAGACTTAGGAACTCCAACTAACACCTTCAAAGCCTATTCTACAATGTCTAGATAGTGTCCAATACCACCACCTAAACTTCATAGGACTTCTATAATGCTAAAAGGTATACCATATAATTAGAATAGTAATAACTGACATAGACCATGATAGTACGACATGGAATCTGAAGTTCTAACCTACTTCGATGAGGATGTTCTACTTGCCAATAGTAGAATTTAGACACATCCCATGTATGCACATGGTTAAGGAATATTAAGGGCATGCTTTTTAATCTAGTCTCATTATTTAACTAGACCTGCTTCCCTTACCATACTCACTCTATACTAGCATTCGTTCTCATAGAGTAATTCATATTAAAGGTTCATATAAAGGGTTCCATATAAAGCATATAACCGAATCACATTTATTTTACCAAAAAAAGTTCCACTAGAGCTACCTCACAATGAAGACAAGATGATCATCATGACTTTCATAAGGATTTATATGATGTCGTTCCAACCATTCAACCTTAAGCCTATCAATCCTTTACTTGAAGGATACCATCACAACTTTGGACTTCAACATTCATAACCATACCACTAGGTTCAAGGTTTAACATAAAGGACCCTCTTAATTTTATTTAAGGTATCATCTCACTCATTCATACAATACTAAGAGGCTTTACCAGCCTAAGTCAATACATCTTATATTCACATTCATACATGCATCAAGTAATGGACATAAGTCAACCAAGACAAGACACAACATATTTCACTTGAAGTCATATTACATGTCATTCGAGAAGCACATAGCAATAACCCATATCATCATCAAGTAATCCTATACACTACCATATCATCATAAATATGATCATCATAGACTCATATAGTCATGTAGGAATCACATACATCAACCCTAAGACTAATACAGACAAAGTCAAAGTCATAGTGTAACATGATCACCTAAATAACATCAATAGAAAAACACATATACTTTCACATTACTTATAGGTACATATTATAATAGTTCACATAATCAACTAGAGAAATAATCACATTACTTCAAATAGTTGCCGGAAAAGGCTATAATCATTATAGTACATAAAGTAATGCCGACAAGGCCACATCAATTGTAAGTAAAGCACATAACACTGCCACCATAAATGGAACATACCAATAAAAAATAATTAAAGTCTAACTAACATAAATAAAGGGAATTATGGTGGCGTACCACCACTTCATCCTCAACACATCAATCCAATGTCAAACCATCCAATTCAACACTATAAGGACATTACCCATGGCCATCAACATCAGTTCAATATAGTTATAACAATACTCAATGAAACTATGTCAATTAACTATATATTAATCAATATAATACAATCTTGGTATCAATTTAATACAATTATTACATCAATCAATAGCCCATTGAAAACTACAATAGAATTCATAAACATTAGATCAATATTACTTAACCCATAACTTAGTAAAAAACTAGGGTTCATTAATTAAATGATTTCACACGTTAATTAAGTGAAAATAATCAAATTAATAACAATTGAATATATATTCAATGCTTAAAAAAATTTAATTCAAGTACCCATGCATAGATCATGAAATCGGACAATTCATCTTTGAAAACTTTAGGAAACATCTTTGAAAGTTGGGATCCTTGATGAATAGATCTTCAAGGATAAAAAATAATACCTAAATAAAGATAATCCTCCACTTTTATGAAGAATATCCTCTAAATTCTACAATCCAACCCCTTCCTTGAGTCTTGGCTCCAATGAAGTTTTAGAGAATTTTCAAGGGAATTTGGGTTTGGATTTTTGAAGAATGAAGTATTCCTAGTGTTTCAGGATTATAAACACATTTAAAATACCAAAAATACCCTTTAGGAACCATCAATATTCCTATTTATATGTGGAGTAAATTAAAAACTTCACCCTCAATATAACGGTGAACTGTGCAGGGAGGAAGTCCACCAACGATTGCCAATCGACGGCTCGTCCCTTGACCACCGGACCGTCGTTTTGGTCCCTAGTTGAGGACTAAGTCTAGTCCTTGTCTTAATTTCCTTATTCCTAACTTCTTATCACACCACCAACGGGGTGTCGATTGACCCTCTAGGAGTTGATCACCATCTGTTGGTAGGCTGTCTTGAGCACCAACTTTGGGTCCTTCTTCAGGGACCCTTGGATGGTTCTTGGGGATGTTTGCTTGGAATTTTACAACCCATACATGATTATATACGATTTAAGGAAATATGTCTTCAATTTCATCCAGAACGAATGCGTAAAACTAGACAAAATATGCCTAGACACCGAAGGTCGTTTCACGGCAAAACTTTTGAACGTCATGGACCTTCTAGGACTTTTGACCTCCAAACTTCTCAAAACTCAACACACTGCCTATATAAGACATAATAACTCATATAATTACCTTATAACCTCATGAATCCCACATAATCATATAAAACCAAATATGAGACACATAGGTGACTTAGTCGTCGAACTTCTTAGTCGTCCCTTGACGTTTGACTTCCAATGCCTCTAAACTCTTATACAATTCGTCAATACCACATTATTGACCAATTTAGTACCTTATACCATTATTAAAAGCATGTTAATCTCTAGTTAACCTAAGTCATTTTTGGGATCTTACATTCTCCCCCACTTTGACAACATCCGTCCCCGAATGACACATGCCACTCTCCAAACACTTACAAGAATAGAGATTCAACTAGAAGCTCGTGATCATACCATATAACATATCATAAAATATTAACATCAAGAGAATATCAATTCCACATAATCTAGAGGATCACAACACAACAAGAAACTAGAAAACATTCTATAACTCATGATGTTACAAAAATTACATGCTTCATTCCAAATAGAAAAAAACTCATTTTATATTCAATATCAAACTCATATACATCAGTTCTAACCACATTCCAACAATTTTAGACCAAAGAATGAATTAGTTATATTTTGTAAAATTTAACAGTGAGCATGCAAATCATTATAGTGAATTGAGCAAATTTTCAAAAAGGCAATTCATTATTGAAACTTTCTAATAAGAAAATCAAATCATATAAACACACCTTTATTTGGGAAGGGCGAAGGTTCACGTAACTCTCATGAGATGAGACTGTCCGGCTTGCCGGGAATGGGTCTCCATACATCTCCTAGTCTTTGAATCGATACTTCCAATATAGGGATCCGACAGGGTTAAATTCCCATATACGCTAGCATTTTATTGAGTCACTTTGGCAGGTAGTTCCACCGCTTTTCGGTGTGGGGGAGACAATGGATTTTATGATGCTCAGATGATCTATGTCGGTTAAAGTTAAAGTTCCTAATGAATGTATGAGGCCATCCTCAAATGAAGCATATAATTAAATGAATGATACCAAAGATATTAGGATAAGGTAATAAAGAGGTGAGCTAGACCGAGGTAATGACATTAGGTTATTCCTGATCATTGCACAACAAACCCGATGAAAGTCTTAAACTATACCTTAGGTATAGCTGGTCTTTATACAAGCCTATGAATGAAATGAAATGAAGTATGTATGAATGAATGAAGCAAACTCTATGTTTGCTAATGAAGAGTCCTAGTTGAGGTCCATGTGTTGAGCCCTCAGTTTTGAAAGTGTTAATGTCAAGTCCATGGTTCCAAGGACTCATGTCATATGAATGAATGATATGAAAAAAGCTAAGTATTATATGTTATGTGCTATGGTATGTACTAAATGAAGATGTTACGTGCTGTGTGCAATATGATACTTATGAAGATTGATGTTACTCTAATGCCATAACCTTCCTAATCCAATTTGGTAAGTTCACTAACTTTCCTAGTCTCGATTTTGAAAGTCTACTGACTTGACTTCCAAAAATCATGAAGTTAGGAAAGAGCTATTCTTTCTCATGCATGTCCGTGGTGTGTGATTGCATATACCCAGAATTAGTACAAGTGTGTACTAACCCTGTGCAAACTTTATTATTTGAGGTGTAGGAACAGGTGGACGATAGAGCTACAGGATCATCGCTGCAGCTATCCGGACGTTCAACATTCATCCGATTTTGGTAGATCCTCATGCTTTCGAGGATGCTGTTGTTTTATATTCTAGTTTAGTTTTAGAGTTGAGCTAGTGTATCATGTTCCACTAGCGTTTCGTTCCTATTTTTATTCAGACTATGTATTGGTGCCATTTTGGCAATTATACACTTAATAAGAATTGGATTGTTTCTTTCAATTGCTTATCTCTTAATGTTAGATGGTTGATGAAAAACAATTAAGTATTAATGAGAATGTCTTTTTATAATTATGTTAAGAAACAAAGAGTTTCAAATTTTCCGTTAAAATTAACCTATGTAAACTAAGAATGATGTAAGTAGGTTGTCTGCGCCCTGGGGTCTAGGTTCCGGTCATGACAAAGTTTGTATCAGAGCACCAGGTTAAATTTCGAGAATAATGAGTTCACATCAACCACGTTGATTAGTTTCTAAGTCATGGTAGTGAAGTGCACCACTATCCTAAATTAGAGACTGGATGATGCGTAGGAAGAATTTCCCTTCTTCTAATCTTATCGTACTTTTCCTAATGTCTGAGTTGTTGGTGTTATGAGTGTGTCTAACATCAACCCCTGTTGTTTTTCAGAGAATGAAATCTAGGAGGGATATTGGTCGGAGTAGGGGGGGGCAGTTTGTGGGGGCAATCTAGTTCCACTCCAGGTCCCAGCTGAAGGAGTGGCCATACCGGTTAACCAGCTGGGTTAACCGATGCTGAGGTGAAGGCATCTTCGCCCAGATGGCACAGGCCATCACGATGCAGGCTCAGGTTATGACTGCCCAAATCAACAGGAAGGATGTTCAGAGGGAGAACCGACCGGTTCGCAACATGGCTGACAGACTGCGAGATTTCACTAGGATGAACCCTCCCATATTCACAGGGGCTAAGACATTGGAGGATCTTCAAGATTTTGTAGACTAGATACATAAGTTCCTGGTGGATATGGGGGACACTGATATTGAGAAGGCTGAGCTGACTTCCTACCAGCTCTAGAATGTTACACAAACATGGTGCAAGATGTTGAAAGATAGTCGTGTCTTAGGTGGAGCGCCAGTCATATGGGAGTTGTTCAAGACAACATTTCTGGAGAGATTTTTCCAGAGAGATGAGGGAGGCCAATGTTGAGGGGTTCATCAACCTTATACAAGGCTCTACGACGGTCAGGGAGTATTACCTGAAGTTTGTTAAGCTATCAAGGTATGCTACTTTGCCTAGTATTTAATAGAAATAATGGGGAGTATACTGAAGTTTGTTGGAATCATCCAGGTATGCTACTTCCCAGGTTTCTAACAGCAGGGATGAGATGAGCAGGCTCCTAAAAAAATCAATAGAGACCTAGATGAGGAGTGTCGATCTGCGATGCTCCATGATGATATGGATCTTTCAACGTTGGTGGTGCATGTCCAGCAAGTAAAGGACTGCCGGAGAAAGAGAGGTTTTTGTGATGTTAGGAGACCTAGGCCTCAAGATCAGGCAGGTCACATCCATGGAGGCTACAAAAATAATTTTGGCATCCGTGAGCAGCCCAGGTTCAAGAAGGGGCAACAGAGTTCTGGGAATTCTAATTATCTGAGGAGTATAAGACCTAGAGGAGGCAAACCTTAACCCAAGAGGGGCAATGGATGATAAATGCAGCGTCCTAAGGAAATTGTGGTAAGTGTAGCCGAACTCACAGTGGAGAGTGCAGACCGGGCACTACTGCCTATTTCGGTTGTGGTAAGAGTGGACACATGGTCATAGAGTATCCACAGAACAGAGGTCAGGATGAAGGTTATTCTCAGCCTAGGCATAACCAACAGAGTGATGCAACAGTCGAGCCTCCCAAGAGGAACAAATTCTATGCCATGAAGGGCAAGGAGTAGCAGGAGAAGTCTACTGATGTGGTCACAAGTATGCTGCAAGTATTCTCAACTTCTGTATGGTTTACTTGATCCAGGGCCTACGCTTTACTTTATGACTCCACTGCTTGCCCTATTTTTTGAAATACTACCTGAAGTTCTGCATGATCCTATAGTGGTTAGTACGCCTATAGGAGAAAATGTAAGAATAGATAGGGTATACAAGGATTGCCCAATAGTTATAAGTGGTAAGACTATGTGCGCAAACTGATAGAGTTACCCATGCATGATTTTGATATTATTCTTGGCATGGACTGACTTCACATTTTTTCTGATTGTTTGTACTGTCGTAGTATAGTTTTGATATTTCACTTCCCTAATGAAGAAGAGTTAGTTTGGGAGGTTTACAGTTCGAGTTGTCCTAATCCCTTGATTTCAAATCTAAAAGCCAAATGATGTCCAAGGGGTTACTATGTCATCTTGGGAGTGTTAATGATTTAGATCATGACATTCCTCCCATAGACTCAGTGCCTGTAGTGAATGAGTTCCTAGATGTGTTTCCAAAAGATTTGTGTGGAGTCCCTCCCCTTTGAGAGATCGACTTAGAACCCGATACTAAACCAATCTCATTCCTCCTTACCAAATGGTTCCAACAAAACTCAAAGAGTTGAAGTTGCAGTTAAGAGATCTCACTGATAAGGGTTTTATTCAACCGAGCATATCCCCTTGGGGCGCTTAAGTGTTGTTTGTAAAGAGGAATGATGGGACCCTTAGAATGTGTATCGATTATCGGTAGCTCAACAAAGTCACTATAAAGAATAAGTATCCACTCCCCAGAATAGACGATTTGTTCGATCAACTTAAAGGGTTTAGTTTCTTCTCTAAGATTGATCTTCGTTCAGGGTTTCATAAACTTAGGGTTACGGACGGAGATATCCCAAAGATAGCCTTTCGTACCCGGCATGGCCACTATGAGTCTCTACTCATGTCATTTGGTCTAACGAATGCACCTGCTGCATTTATGGAACTCACAAATAGGTCCTTCCGTGAATACCTTGACTCTTTCGTCATAGTATACATTAATGACATTCTCATCTACTATAATACCAAGGAAGAGCATGAACGACATTTGAGACTAACCTTGCTATTACTTCGACAAAATCAATTGTATGCCAAATTCAGCAAGTGTGAATTCTGGCTGAGATCAGTGACCTTTATGGGCCATGTTGTGTCCGATCATGGTGTAGAGGTGGACCCCTGAAAGACTGAAGCTGTTAAAAATTGGACAAATCCCCTTACTCCCACTTACATCCGTAGCTTTCTGGGATTGGGTGGTTACTACCACAGGTTTGTGTAGAGATTTTCTTCCATTGCTGCCCCACTGACAACTTTGACGAAGAAGAAAGCCAAGTTTGAATGGACGGAGACCTGTGAGAAGATTTCCCAGGAGCTCAAGGACAAACTAACTTCAGCCCCGGTGCCTACGCTAAATAAGTGTGGTGAAAACTACACGTTTAATTGTCACTCATCTAGGGTTTGTTTGCGGTGTGTTCTTTTCCAAGATTGTAAGGTGATAGCCTATGCTTCTAGATAGATCAAAGTTCATTAGAAGAATTATCCCACTCGTGACTTGGAATTGGTAGCTGTGGTCTTTCCATTAAAGCTCAGGAGGCATTATCTGTATGGAGTGCATGTGAATGTGTTCATATACCATAAGAGTCTCTAATACGTGTTCACAGAGAGAGCATTGAATCGATGTCAGCGGAGATGGTAGGAGCTGTTGAAGGATTATGACCGGAATGTTCACTATTGTTGTAGAAGATTCTTTGAGCTGGATGAGTTTGGGAAGTACAACCCACATTGAGGATGATAAGAAGGAGCTGGTGAAAGATGTATACAGAGAGACCAGATTGGGAGTGCGGTTGGTTGACTCCACTAGTGGGGATGTTTTAATTTATCATAATTTTTAATCATCTTTTTTAGTTGAAGTCAAGCAAGGTCAGCATCTAGATCCTGTGTTGATGGAGTTGAAGGACTCAGTACTGATGAAGATGAATGAGTCTTTCGTTGAGTAATGGCATACTTCGGTATCATGACAGGATTTGTGTTTCTGATGTGGATGATTTGCGGACTAGAATAATTGCAGAGGCCCATGGTTCTATATATTCCATAAATCCAGGTTTCACCAAGATGTATCATGATCTTAAGCAGATCTATTGGTGCAATGGCATGAAGAAGCACATTGCAGGATATGTGGCAAAGTGTCCTAATTTTCAGCAAGTCAAGGCAGAGCATCTTAATCCTTGTGGTCTGACTAAGATTATTGAGATTCCGACATGGACATGGGAGGCCATTAATATGGACTCGTGGTTGATTTTTCGAGAACTATGAGAAAACATGACTCCATGTGTGTTATTGTGGACAAATTGACTAAGTATGATCACTCTATCAAGTCTACTTACAAAGCCGAGGATTATGTGAGGCTCTACATTGATTAGATTGTGAGATGGCATGGTATTCCCTTGTCTATTATTTCAAATAGAAGAGCTCAGTTTACTTCTCATTTATAGAGATCCTTCCAAAAGATTTTGGGCACGCAAGTGAAGATTAGCACTACATTTCATCCTCAGATAGATGGGCAGGCAGAGCACACAACTCAGACTTTTGAATACATGTTCAGAGCGTGTGTGATCGACTTCAGCGGTAACTGGGATGACCATCTGCCTTTGATAGAGTTTTCGTATAATAATAGTTATCACTATAGAATTAGGATAGCACCATTTGAGGCACTGTATGGTAGGAGGTGTAGATCTCCAATTGGGTGGTTCAAGGTTGGAGAGTCATCCATTTTGGGTCCAGAGATCATTCATGAGGCCTTAGAGAAGGTCAGAGTGAGTAGGGACATGTTGACTACTGCGTACAGTCAGCAGAAGTCATATGTTGATAACAGAAAACGACCCTTCGAGATTGATGCTGGTTACCAGGTTTACTTGAAAATATCGCCTATGAAAAGGGTGATGAGATTTGGTAGAAATGGAAAGCTGAGTCCGACGAATGTTGGGCCATTTTAGATTCTACAGCGTGTGGGTTAGGTGGCCTATGAGTTAGCATTGCCTGTGGAGCTAACTTCTGTACATCCAGTCTTTCATGTCTCTATGTTAAAAAAGTGCCTATGTGATCCATCATCAATCCTACATGTTGAAGGTTTGGGGTTGGTGAAGACTTGTCTTATGAGGAGGTACCTGTTGAGATCTTAGACAGACAGTTCAAGAGAATACGGTACAAGGAGATTGCCACAGTGAAGGAATTGTGGGGAATAATCTTGTTGAGGGTGCTACATGGGAGGCTTAGGCCGACATGAGATCCCGCTACCCTCATCTTTTCAGCTCTTGAGGTTAGACTTCCTACTCTTAAGACTATGTTTCCTTATCTCTCCGTATTTTGTTGCTACTAATTTACTGTGTATGGTGATTTTATTATGACTTATTTTCCATTACAATATGAAGTGGTAGTGTCATTCTGGGATAAATGTTCCTAAGGGGGGATAATGTAACAAACCTAAAAATAAAAAGGATCAAGACTTAGGGTGTCAAGAATGCTCGCGATTAAACCAAGGTTAACATAGATTGATACGCGTGGAGCCAGACCTTATAACCCTTACTACGATCAAGTCAACTAACTTGGGGAGTTAGTTGAGCTTAGAAAGGTTGGAACCAACTAAGTAAGGCTCGCGAAAATGAAGATTTAATCGAAGGAGTCTTTACCGGACATAATAGAAGAAATTTTATGTTTTTAGAGTCCAAGGGTAAAATGGTCATTTCCATGCCAAGGGTAATATTATAATTACCTTGAGGAATTAATAAATTAATTAGTTAATTTAATTAAAAGAGCTTTTCAAATTTGGGGCGACCCTGAGGGACCCATTTCACAAATGGGTTGCCACTTGGGTTCGAGCCCCACTAGGAGCAACAATTGATGATTTAATCATCAATTAAAATATTCATTAAGGGTTAAATGGTCCTTTCACGTATTAATTAAAATAAATCAGATTTTTATTAAGTTAATTAAATCCTGTTTTGACTAAGTCGTGAATTTAATCTCCTAATCCTAATAACTCTCTCTCCGTCACGTTTCTCAACTCTCTCTCACGCTCACAATTTCTCTCTCTCACTTTATTCTTCCAAACACAACAAAAACTTGAAAATACGTCAAAAGTTCTTCACACTTGAAGAACTCACAAGAATTTTCTTGTAAAAGACAAAGTAATGAAAACATCAAGGCTAAGAGAGGTTCGTTGAGTGGGGTTTACGTTGAAGTGAATTTGGCGTGGTTTGGAGGAGTTTCTGTGCAGAAGATTCACACTTGAAAAACATCAAAATGTATGGGTTTTATCTCCTTGAATTCTTTCTCCAAGAGTACTTTCCTTCGAACGTTTCTAAAGTTATTGAAAACTAAGGTTGTTCCCCTTTGTATATCCTTTTCCTTAGCTCCCAAACGAATTTGTAGGATGGGTATGTTGTGATGCTAGACTTAGGCATGATTGACGTATTTATATTAAGTGTTAACATGTTTTATGTGAGGGAAATATTCGAAGTGTAATAAAAAATTGGTGTTTTGTGTGCATCGTGGGCAGTGACTTTAGCCACTGTTTTGGGGTCAATATTAATATGTTTTTGGTGTATTTTATGTGTGTAATGTGTGTGCAATGTGGTGTTCATTATAATGAAAAATTTTGGGTTGTATTACACTCTTTTAGCTAAGTACACTCATAAAAGAGGTGACTAAAAATGAGTGAAGAATGATAAGAAAACAATTTCCAGATTGCATATTCTCCCATAAGGTTAAATACTGGGTTTTTAAAAAAGTGAAATAAATAAGTGAGGTCAATGGGAATTGAACCCAAGACCTCACATGTTGAGAAGGGTGAAAAATAAGAGAAAAATGTGAAGGAGCTAAGGGGAATCAATTCCCTTAGCTGCTGGTTTTGTGAGGCAAAGAAAAAGGAAAATGGGGGCTGGGGGATTCGATCCTAGCTCCTCTTTTTGCGAAAAAAATAAGGGAAATAGGGCTGGTGGGGAATCGAACTCGCGACCTATGGATAGGAGAAGGAGAAAAATTAAGTAAACAAATCAATGATAGGCATGGGATTCGAACCAAAGACCTCCCAGTACGCTCAAAGGGAGAGAAAATAATGGAAAAAAATGCGAGGTGTGGGGATCTAATCCACGACCTCAGTACTTAAGGGAGAGGCGAAATAACAAGGAAATAAAGTGAGGCTGTGGGGATTCGATCCCACAACCTCACTTCCACTCGCCCATTTAAATAAAATAAAGATAGAGGGGCTGTAGGGGTTCGAACCCACCACCTCACTTCCACTCGCCCAAGACTTCTCTATTGATATTTATGCTTTACTTAACTGGGTGCTACCCTATCTTTTGTTACTCTTTGGTTCCTAAAAAGATTGATATTTTTTTCCTCATATCTTAAATGAACCTTTGATGGTAAGTACTCTAATGGGTGAGTCGGTGGTTGCAAAGAGGTTATATAAAAAATTGCCATATAACTTTACCTAATAGAGTTACTCATGTTAAATTAGAAGAACTTAATATGATTGATTTTGATGTCATATTGGGAATGGATTGGGAATAGATTGTTTTGCTTCCATTGATTGTTGAACAAGAATTGTCAAGTTCAATTTTCTTAATGAGCCCGTTTTAGAGTGGAAAGTGGGAAATTCTATTAGTAGAGAACGTATTATATCTTGTATTAAAGATTATAAATGATTTCAAAAAGGTGTCTATTTCTCATTGTAAGAGTCAAAGATTTAGAATCCGATAGTACCCCGATTGAGTTAGTCCCCGTAGAAAGGGAGGTTCTTGAGATCTTTCCTAATGATCTTCCTGGAATCACTCTAGAATGGAAAATTGATTTTGGTAATTACTTTCTACCAGATACAAATCCTATTTTAATTCCCTCTTATTGGATGGCTCCGACCAAATTGAAATAGTTGAAGTCTCAACTCAAAGACTTACTAGACAAAGGCTTCATTAGAACTAGTATTTCTCCATGGGGTGCTCCGGTATTGTTTGTGAAGAAGAACGATTTGTCCCTAAGAATGTACATTGATTATCACCAACTCAATAAATTTACAATTAAGAACAAGTATCCGCTCCCTCGGATTGATGACTTCTTCGATCAACTCTAAAGGGAAAGCTACTTTTCTAAGATTGGATTGAGATCTAGGTATCATTAACTGAGGGTGAGAGGTGAGGATACACCAAAAAGGCATTTCAACTAGATATGGTCACTATGATTTCCTAGTAATGTCCTTTGGTCTCACTAATGCCCGACGATGTTTATGGACCTAATGAATATGGTGTTTTGAAGTTACCTAGATACATGTGTCATTGTATTCATTGACAAAATCATGGTATATCCGAAAAATGAGGATAAATAGATGAACCATTTGAAAGTGGTGTTACATGTTCCTAAGGAACATCAATTATTTGCCATGTATGGAAAATTTGAGTTTTTGTTGAGGTCGGTGGCGTTTCTTGGCTATATCATCTCTAGTGAGAGGGTTAAGGCTGATCCAACGAAAACTAAGGCGTTCAAAGTTGGCCTAGTCCATTGAATCCAACCAACATTAGAAGTTTCTTGGGTCTAGCGGGATACTATAGGAGGTTTTTGGATGGCTTGTCGTTCATTTCATCTCTCTTGATTTCCTTAACTTAAAAGAGTGTGAAATTTGAGTGGTCGGAATCATGTTAAAGAATCTTCCAAATTTATAAAGATAGGCTAACATCCTCTCCTATATCAACTGTACCGGAGGGTAACAAGGGCTTTGTGGTATAATATGTTGCATCCCGAGTAAGATTAGGGTGTGTTCTTATGCAACATGGGAAGTAGTAGCCTATGCTTCTCGACAACTTATGGTATATGTGAAGAATGATCAAACTCATGATCTTGACTTACTGGCAGCGGTATTTTCCTTCAAATGTAGTGACATTATTTGTATGGTTTCCATGTTGATGTGTATACCGACCACAAAAGACTCCAATATGTGCTTACTCAAAAATAATTGAATATCCGACAAAGAAGGTGGTTGGAATTGTAGAAAGATTATGACACTAGTGTCCTCTACCACCCCTAATAAGGCAAATTTGGTTGCGGATGCTCTAAATCGTATGACCATGGGTAGTGTGTTTCATATAGAAGAAGCTAAGAAAGACCTAGTGAAAGTTGTTCATAGGTGTGCTCATTTTAGTGGTAGATTGGAAGATTCTCCAAATGGTGATTATATGGTCATAACTCCTAATCATCTTTGGTCATTGAGGTGAAGTGTAAGCAACAGCTTGATCAATCATTAATCGATTTGAAAGAATCGGTTCTTGTAAGCTTAATAAGTCATTGTCCTTAGGGGGGATAGTGTTTTGAGGTATCAAGAATGGTTGTGTGTTCCAATGTAGATTATTTGAGAAACTAATTTCTTGAGGAATCTCATGGGTACTGTTATTCCATTCATCAGGGCTCTACAAATATGTACCATGACATTAGAGAAGTGTATTGGTGGGAAGGGTCATAAGAGGACAAAGCAGAATTTATTGCAAGATATCACAATTGTCAACAAGTGAAAGATGAGCACCAAAATCCAAGTGGATTACTTCAAGAAATCCAAGTTCCCACTTGGAAGTGGGAAAATATTAACATGGATTTCGTGGTAGGGTTGCCTAAAACTCAAATGCAACTTGACTCTATATGGGTGGTTGTGGATATGTTTGCCAAATCCGCTTCTTTTATTTTCATTAAGTCCACTTACTCGATGGAGGATTATGCAAGGATTTCATAGATGAGATTGTGTCGCCATGGCATTCCGTTATCAATCATATCGGATATGGGGGTAGAATTCACATCTATGTTTTGGAGGTTAAACAAAAAAGGGTTGGGTACAATGGTGAAGTTAAGCACCGCTTTTCATCCCCAAATGGATGGTCAAGTGAAGCATACCATTCAAACCCTTACGGAAATGCTTAGATCTTGTGTGATCGACTTCAAAGAAAATTGGGATAAATATTTGCGTTTGGTTGAGTTTTCTTATAATAATAGTTACCATTCATCTATATCTATGGTTCCTTTTGACGCCTTCTATGGTAGGAGATGTACGTCTCCAATTGAATGATTTCAAGTGGGCGAGTCTTCACTCTTTGATCGTCAATTGATTTATAAGACTTTGGAGAAAGTTCATATGATAAGGAACCGACTGAAAACAGCCTATACCCGGCAAAAGTCTTATGTCGACCATTGATGAAGGGATTTAGAATTTAAAGAGCGTGATAAAGTGTATCTACAAATTTTACCCATCAAAGGAGTGGTGAGATTTGGAAATAAAGGGAAGTGTATTCCTCGTTATGTTTGTAACTATGAAATTTTACAAAGGGTTAGCAAACTTGCATATGAGTTTAGACTATCTAGTGAACTAGCTTCGACTCATCCGGTGTTCCATGTCTCCATGCTAAAGAAGTGCATCGGTCATCCCAAGTCCATTATTACTATTGAGGGTCTAGGTGTGGATGAGAACCTGTTCTATAAAGAGTTTCCGGTTGAAATCTTGATCGTCAAGTGAAGAAATTGAGTAAGAATGAGGTGGCCTCCATAAAATTACAATGGAGAAACCACCTAGTTGAAAAAGCAACATGAGAGGCCGAGTCCAAGATGATGTCATGTTATACTCATATATTTGTTGATTAAGATTAGTAGTTCGAATTAATGAAAAAATAAAATGAATAAATTGAATTTTATTTGTTTTGCAAGGATGTGCATATTTATGATAAAGGTTTTTGCTAAAATGAAGTTTCATGTGAAAAATGTTCTTTTGCTCAATTTTGCACTTATTAGTGTATTTGGTATGTTGTCGCCTATGCAAAATGATATTGAACAGTTTGATAGGTCGAGTTTTTTAATACATGACTCTATATGCTATGTTTAAGTCATGTTTTTGAGAAATAAGTTCCTCATGTGGTAATGTTAGGCTCATATGGGAGGAAATTGATGTTTTGAGTTGGTATGTGTAAATACCATGGTTACGTGTTGAATGGAGTGGTAAAGAACTCCTATGAGCTGTGACTCATTATGATTTTATATTATTGGTTGTTGGCTGCTAGTATTGAGTCAATCCTTTCCTTTTTAAAGAATTTTAATGTCATTTAGGGACGAATATTCCTAAGGGGGGATAATCTAATACTCCGAAAGTCCATGACATAAGGTAGAGCCTCACATTATGTAGTAAACCTTAAAACACATTTTATAACCCTAAAATAATGTTTATAACCATTTTAGTAAGTTTTAGACTCAAGGCATCAAGAAACATCCATGACGTTTGAAAATTAGCTAAATCAAACTAGTTGACGCTCCTATCTTTGGTGAAGGATTTGGAGTCTCAAATAAAGTCCAAAACTTATAAAAAACTTTAAATAGGTAGAATATAGTACAAAGGGTCCAAAATTCCAGTAACTACCCACCAAGAACAACCGAAAGGGTCCTCTAGAAGTACCCAAACCTTGGCGAGCAAGCTGCCAGCCAAGATTTGAAGGTCAATGCGCGATGCGCAGCTGACATGTGGGGTGGCATAAATTTGTCTCGCAAAGTCTGCACTCCATGAGGTCCACTGTCTCACACCATATTTCAACAATGAAATATGAAATTATCCCGCGATGCGTAATCAGTTCCCAGGTTTGTTGAAATCATATTTTAAGCATTTTGACTTCACAAAAAGAACCATTTAAGTGAGGGGTCTTTTGGGTAATTTAGGAAGTGTCTAAATATTGATTAAGGGTAAATTTTAAGTTATTTTTCACTGACCTATATCAAATTCCACAAACATAACCCGAAAGCTCTCATCTCTCTGTACTTCCTCTCCGCGTAAATTCTCCATTGAAGAAGCATGAAAGCTTGAATAAGAAGGTAAATTTCTCTACGATTTCATTTCAATTTCGTGGATTAATCTTCATTAAGGTATGGGTTCTTCACTTTTGGGATTCCTTTCAATAAGAGGTCCTTTGAATGTTGATTTTTAAATCACCCAATTCCAAGGGTTTTCCTATTCTAATAGGTTTTATTCTAAACTCCAAATTGATGATAAATTGTGATGGACTATGACTATTTAAATTGTAGATTGTTGGTTAGTTGATGTGAATTTATGCAATTTCATATAGATAATGTCCCTTTCCCTAATTTCCCCAAATCTCGTATCTTACTTATAAATTGATGGGAATTGAAGAATGTATTGATTATTAGGGTTGTTTTATCTATTCTAATTAGTTAATAGACTGCTTAGGGTAATATATTTTTTGGGTTGGATCTACTTATTGAAGAATTCATGACAAAACCTTTCACCTTAACCCCAGGTTATCAATTGAAGCTAATTAGGATAGTTATTATACTATTAACCTAGTTATTGTATTAATTACTATTGAATGATGCTATTACACCCATTGTTGGGTGATTTGGATGGTTGATGGTAAAACCTTGGATGATGGCTTATGAAGGAGATTTGGTAAGTCTTGTGATCTTAACCCTTTTACTACAATTATGAATACTTATGTTGAGTAATAAAGTTATATTGAAGTATATTTTATAATAAGAATGATAGTGTTGATATGATGTTGAATTGGAATGTCTTGAATGATTGATTGGCAGATGTTGGCTAAGCTGTAAATGTTATAAGGATGGTCATAACTTACCAGCATGCCATATTATGATATGATATGTATATTTTCTAACCTCACATGTATACATTGTAATGAAAGGACAATACTCATACAGTTCCTATTGAGCTATGATTCATGAATATATAAGGGGTAGACCCTATGAGCTAAATGAAGTTATGATTACTACTAAAAGACATTTTAAAAGGGACTCTAGCTTAGTACCGAGTGAACTAGAGTGAGAAGTGTCCCTTCCCACATAGGTAAGGTAGGATCACTAATGTACTCATGATATTGGATAATATAATCCATGTAGCATAAAGAGGGTCCCAACTACATCTCCAAGTTCTTGAACTATATTGCCCCCATACGAATACTAGCTAGTGGATCCAATAGATGCTATGTTCATGTTTTGGTACTACCTTAGCAAGTAGTCCACCTTCATTCAGTGTGGGTTCCATGATAGCGGATTCTACATTAGCTCATGTAGTCTATATCCATTAAGGCAAGATGTTCCCAAACGGTAAAATGAAGTAATAAAGTTAACTCTGACTAGTTTGACTTAAGGGGTTTCACTTAGTCTAGGTAGGGTATGAGACTCTACATGTACATTGCATTAGTTAGCCTTAAGAGAAGTTTTAGAAGGATGTTCATATGTGCTTATATGCTATAAATATAAATGATATGTGTATGGTTATCGTACATGTTAATGACACTATATGATATTGGTTGCACTTATGAACATCTGGTTGATCTCTATTGCTAAATAATGATGATGGTTATCCGTAATGTTGTAGTATGTTGAGTTGGGTATTTCTTATAGTTCTCATTGGGTTTACTTTATTGAGTGATGTTATGGGGCCTTACATAGTCATTCCACTAGTGGAATTAATGAGGGATCATTATTAATGATATTGTTGTGTTTATGATGTTATGATCTCTTGTACAGGCTTTTTGATGTTGTGACTTGATGATAGCGTTGTCTTGGTTATGTGCTCAATTATGTTGACATACATGTTTGCTTGACTAGACATAATATTGTTAGTCTTGTGATGTACATGGTATTGACTTAATGAATATGTACTATTGACTTGTATTGGTTCTTGATTGCGCATAAGGCTTTTCAAAGTAAATTAACATGCTTTAATTATGTACCATTTTTGCATGATTTGTATGTTGCGTGCGCATATGTGCCCATACATAGTACAAATGATGTGCTAACCCCATTTCTTCCTTTGTCCCAAACATTTTAGGTTCCGATCGTTGAAGGTTTTGGGAAGAGTTTTGAAGGAAGACTTGGATCCTCATTCTCCAAGTTTGTTAGGTCCTTACTACTTCGAGGACGATTCCACGTTCTAGCTTTGGATATTAATTAGTCTTAAAGACAATATGTTCATTTCCTTTATTTTGAGTATGAGGATTGTATAGCCTATATGTGTCTTATATTATATTGATGTATGGTCTATGCCAAACTATGCTTCCCATATGAGACATTCGTTTTAAGACTATATTGTATCTTATATATATGTGTGTGCCATAAAAGTGGAAGACTATGTAATCTTCTTATATGAAATGTATATGTATACTCGATATGAATATATTATGTGTGTGAGAGAGGTCTATGTAAACCTAATGATAGATATAGAAGCATAGTTTTAAAATTTCGCATTTTTACCCTATTATGGTAATGATGAATTCTAAAAGGCTAGGATTAGTCCTCTTTGAGGACGACGACGTCGGTTATGTCTATGGGGTGATCCTTGGATGTGGCAAATTCAAAAAGAGATCTTTTACTAGGTTTGAATCTCGGAAGTTTATGTGTGATGCTACGAAAGCAAATGCAGCCTCCACTGTTGACAACAAAAAGAAAAGGACATTTAAAGTCTCTTGATTTGAAATAACTTTTTTTGGTGTCGTGGAGTCTCTAGTTAAGAATCTTTAGAAGAACTTGAGTGAGCAGTATTATATGGAAGTAAAGCAAATAAAAATGAGAAGGTTCATAAGGAGAAAAAAAAAAAACACATCTAAACCACCTGCGAGCAAGAAAGTAGATGGTGAAAAGAGCAATGGAAAGGCTAGTCAAAAGAAAAGAGAGTCATCGAAAAGGAAGAGAGAAACCTCTGAGGTTGACCAAGAAATCTCTAACCAGCGACCTGGTCCCAAAGTGAGTCTGGATGACGAAGGTACACACTCATTGACAATCTTCACGTATAAAATTTTCAAGGAGGCAGGGTATTCGATATGGACATCATTGAGAAGCCTAGGATGGACTCACTACCTGATATCGTTCTTAGGTAGTCCTTGTTGCACTTATTTGATACAAAGTTTCATGTTCTTCACGAGGAAGAGGTGTGTGAGTTCTATTATAATATTGAGTTTTGTATAGATAGTAGTATCAATACCATAATGGGGGATGTAGGCATGTATTTGAATGGGGATCTCCTTTGGAAATTTCGGAAGTCCCTAGAAAAGGGATCAAGTCCATTTTTGGAATACTTAAAGAAATGGGGAGATCCTTTACATTTCTTGATATGTGGAATATGTAAAGAAATGTTCTATTATTCCCACAACTCGACATGTTTTACTTCTCAAGAAATTAATGAAGGGTGAGTATCAACTGGTGTTTGAATTTGTCAACAAGGATTTTCTCCCTCAAATAGAGAAGAGAATTTCTGCTACCTCTACTGACTTATTCATCATTGATTCCTTGTGCATGTTTTAACCACTTAATCTTCCTACACTTATGCTCAATTATATGTGCCAGACATCAATTGAACAAAGAGGCAAGCATGGAATGGTATATGGATATGTTCTGATAAAAGTGTTTTAGTATCTGAACATCCCACTAGGGGCAGGGACTATTAATCAATCATTCACTCAGAACATTCTAGTGGAATGTGATTGCATAGAATGGAAGGGAAATCCAATGAACAAGGTATTCAAGTTTATAGGGGAGCAGGACCAACTGAAACAGACATTGGAGGAAATGACTATGAATGTGAGCAACTAAGATGCTGAAATTGCTATACTTAAAGATGGGTTGCTCAAGGCACACAGAGGAACGTGGTACCTCTTATGCTCAAGAACTACATATGCATAATGAGGAATTGAGAGTCAAGATTATCGCATTGTAGGAAAAGTCAATAAAAACAAAAGTGAAGCCAATGCTCGATTTACCCTCATCATTAAGTCCCTCTCCTATAATCATCTCCCCTCATAGTCCCTCTAATGTTTGTCCCTATGTCCTTAATTTTGTGTGGCAAATGTCAGGGTTCTCTTGTTCAGTATAATCTAAATGTATTTAATAACCCTTTTGTGCAATGAAACTGATTCCTGTTTTCTTCTGTCTAATATTTTAGTGCTTGTTGTCCTAAAGCTATGATCTTGCCTAACTATATTACATGTTGTGCTGATTCACTACACTTTCTTTTTATGATTCCAAAAGGGAGGATAATGGGTGCTTAGAGTTATAGGAACAACTAAAAACATGGGGAACTGCCGGAAGAAAGTTGAAGATAGGGGGAACTATAGTTGTTGTGATTCATTGATAGACAGGGGAACTGAAGTTGTTATGTGGTTGTGCTGAAGTTATATGTGGTTGTGATAGTCAAGGGGGACTGAAAGTTTAGCCTGTACAGTTTCTCGTCATCAAAATAGGGGAAAATGTTTTTTGTACCTTTGACAAGATAACAAACACAGGTGCCTCATACAAGGACCTGTTCCTAAGTGGATATAAACACAGTGTGTCAGGCTGGAGAAAGTACAAAAGTTGGTGCACAATATGCAACAATAGAAAAATTTGAAGAAATCTCTGTCAATAGCAAGGCCTCAAAGATTGTGACTATTCTATACAACATGAAGCTTGTTAGCTCCAATATCAGTGTTTACAAACATGAAAAACATCTTATATTTCTTCTGAAGGCTGAGAAAAAAGAATTGAAGAATCATCCAAATATTAACTAAAAAACAGAACGAGATGGAAGCTTAGTTGTGTTAGGAGTATTTCTTATAATCGATTATTGCAAAATCTGTTTGTCAACTTATAAAATTTCAGATATTCTAGTTTGCTGAAAATTCTAAGTTAGTTGAGTCCTAGAGATTTAGTATGCAACCTTGTGTGTTACTTAGTCAAATCCTAAGTCATCCGGAGCATTGTGATTTAGTGGGCAACCTGCGTGTTGCTTAGTGAATTCTAAGTTGTCTAGTGGCAATCGCTTAGTGGGCAGAGTGACACCTGCTTAGGCTCCTCAAGAAATAAAGTTATTGCTTGACTGTGAGACTAATTACTTTTTCTCACATTGTTGCAACCGGGTTTCACTTTTTCTTGTGAAGATTAGTGAAAACAGTTGAAAATCCTGTGTACATGTAGTGAATTTACTCCCTTCAGTAAGGAGGTTTCCACGTACACTGCTTCTGCTGTTTTGTGACATTTTACCCTTCATTTTTACTTCGAGTTTGCCAAGGTACCTGGTCCATTGACTGATAGTGGAAACCCTTATTCTAACAACACTCTTTGATTTCCTCCCACGACTGAACCCGTAGCTCTATTTCCATCCGATCATAATTGTGCAGTACCAAGGTCGCAAAACAAAATCGTCAATAGGTGAAAAATTTCTTACTACACTATCAACATAACCCAGACTATACCAATTCAAAATGTCACCCAAAAACAAGCACAAAAGTTCCCATATTGGAGAGATGCTATGAATTTTAAGTTTGATGCACTAATAAAGAATCATAGTTGAGAGTTGGTTCCGCCAGACCCTACCTAGAATTTTGTTCCATGTCAATGATTGTTTCGAATCAAAACTAAGTATGATGGATTAATTTATAGGTACAAACCATGTTTGGTTGCAAAAGTCTTCATAAAAGATATCGTCTATTAGTTAACATTAATATTAATCCCTATTACAAGTACATTAATTATTGTTTACACCTGCTAGTCTTATGGGCTGTCGGTTGAGATATGTTTTTGGTTGTATAAATCGCTGCCTTATGGGCTAATGTTGTTTTTATATACTTGTTTATTTTATGGCACTTTGTTAGTTTGTAATATGAATGGTTGGACATGTATCTATATTGTGTATTCCTGGATTGGTCTGGTTTGATGGGCCTCTAGTTAGAAGTTATGTATAATTCACAACATATTCAATCTTTATGTACTGAAGATACTAATTATTGAGATTGGTTGACAACTCAAGTAGAGGGGGTGGGTGAGGGGAAGGGGTGTGGGTAGTATCTACCATCATATAAAGGACCACCCTTCTTACTTAAGCAGGTGAACAGGAAATCAAAAAATAATCTTAACGGGACTCTATGTAACCAAAAGGTACACGACAAGAAACTAATCTATACCATGCCATGTATGACCAACATGTACAAATATAAACCAGTTATTTTGTTAATAGGTAGTAGATAAGGAATGTGAGATGCAATAAAATCAGTAATGCCAATAGAACCAGGGTTTTCGTTCAAAGGTTTATATACATACCCCTAAATCCCGTCTTCTAAAGTAGGAACGATGTGCCTCCCTCTTCCTATTCTCTGGTGATATTGATAGACCAGTGCATGGGGTTGTAGGAACACCATATAGACCTTCCTAGTTCCTATCCATGTATTATCCACTCTATCACTCTGATAGGATATAAAAGTAGAATGAAATCGTATAGAAAGTGTGAGCTACTCTTTGCCTCTAAGTCATAAGTCCATCTATATGGTATTAAATCTAGTAAGACTCCCATAAAATATATGTTTTAAAAGTAATCAGGTAAAAATCCCCTTTTTCTCAAAGTTATATTGAGAACATGCCATCACAAGAATTTAAAAAGTACGTTAACAATCAGAACAAATATTATAACCAAACACCCTATCCTAGAGAACATAATCTAACAATGAATACAAGTGGTTCTACAACAAGGCCTGAAGCCAAAAAATACTCTAGCCACTCAACAAAGATAATACAAGGAAAAACATCTCTAATCAAGACATGAAAGGGATTATATATTATTTTCATACGAAGGACTAACTAAAGAATCTCTTCCTCTAGAAAATAAAACCACCCCAAGGTACAACACAACTAGCACCATCCTACGGTGATAAAATCAATGAAATAACAAGAGGTTAACCCATATATAGGTCTATATGTATGTTTCAATCCTAAACTAGATAAAATAGTACCAAGAAGAAACCATAATATCTAAGGTTTAACAAAAATTCATTCTAAATTACAAATTACACTGAACACTAAAATTCATTTAACAATCCTAAAGAGATAAAATGAAACAAAAGTATAAACAAGGAAAACTGAACCACAAATAAGGATTTGACAATTCTATACAAGTCTAAGGCTCAAGTCTGAATCAAGAAATAAGAATTGGAAAGATAATGCTTACCCACCACACACATATGAAATCACATGCAATGAAAGAATTCTAAGCATTATCAGAAGATCTCAATAAAAGAATATGTAAATAGTAGCCTACCTTAGTGAGGAATATGCATTCTCTGAAATCACATTTATTCTGATCTACCTTTCAAATCACCTTCGATAACTACCATTGTAGCAAAATATTGATCAGAACATCAATGCACATGTTAAGACACAACTTTCATTCATTTGAAATAAACCAAAAAAATAAAGTCAAAATGGGAATGTGGGTCCGTGTAATGAATTTCGCAATCTACTACGTCGAAAGTTCCTAATTGTCACCTTAGCTCGTTCCCTGATATGCGATACAATTCAAACCTGGGAATAGACAAGACAAAAAGTTTCAAACATAATCAACATTAAAAAGACATAAGCAACCCTTTCGGGGTGATAATTATCTCAAACTGATTCTTTTCACACATCCACAACATCTCTAACGTGTATCCATAAACTAATTTTGACCAATTCAACTGAAATCCACCCAATTTTGAGTTCCCTAGATCTCAATACACTAGCTAGCACGAACGTGGGCCCCGACAATAATCACAGAGGTATACAGGGTATGTTTTACAATGATAATCTATCACACACACTAAGGACCTTCAGGAAAGTGGACGGTTAAGGCAACATCCCTTCAAGAACGCAGTGCATGGCTCACGATAATGATGACCAATTAACATGTTTTTGGTGAGCGCGATGTGTAGTTTACAAAAAAAAAAATATGCCAAAAAATTAGGCCTACACGAATGCAGTGCCTATGATGTGAAAAACAATAGGAAAACTACTGTAGCAGCCCAAGTTTAAGATTTAAAGAGCTCCGGCGGGGTGCTTAGATTTCAGAAACTCATACGCCTAGCGAACTACTTAACTGAACAAAAGTTTGCATTTAAAACTCAATGGAGCCATCAAAACATCAATTCGCGATCATCTTGGTGAAAAGTGGAACTTGCATGCAAGCTCCATTTTAGCCAATTTCCACAAGAAGACTCAAAATGAAACCAAAAACCTTGGGATTCTTATAAAAGGTTATTCTACACCAAACTCAGCATTTTGGAGAATACCATATTAACATAATTCATGTATAACCATATTTAACAAGATTGTTGAGGAATGTCAAACCTTCACTAAGCATTAAAGTTAAAATATAATCTTGCACAAACTCCCAAAACAAGACATAGTGACCGAACTTAGTTTGTCCTAGCCTTAAATGGCCCTTACATCGATGACTAAACCATCAATGTGACATTCCTCGGTCGTCTTCCTGAAATTCTTACTAAAACAAGTCATTGTTGTTTTCAAAGATCAAACATATGGAAACCTACACTAAACTCAAAGAAATGACCCGACATTTGAACTATCACTCCAAGAAAGTCATAAATTACTTCGGCCGCTACATGAAAACACCTAAGGGTGAAATGATCGATAAATAGACAAAACATTCACTACTAAAAGGTACTCACCCCACACAGCTTTTCTGACCTTGCAAATATCCTCTAAGGTTGAGCGACCCCAACCTAAAACATAGGTTGATAGAAATTATGTTATTGACTTCATCGCTTCAAAACTCAAAATAGAAAACCCAACTCCTTTGTTTTTGTAATTATTTCCTTTCAACCAGACCCAGCAAAATTGAATGAAACATACTTATCTGAGATGAACCAATACACAAAGATACGATTTGACTTTTGGCAGACACTTTATCCAATTATAAGCGTCAACAATTGTTAATCAATATATAACCCAACTAAATGAGTTGAGGTCAGATTCCACAAGGAGCATTTACATGTTTCATATTCAATTGGGAAGTATGAAGATGGTCAAATCAATCATATGAATAAAAATTATCGGAGAATGACATCAATGAAATTAAGGGGTGACACTAACGTAAAATGTTGGTTTTGCTTTCAGATATCCACTACAAACAGTGGCATACAATATGAATTAATAATAACAAGAAAAGTTTTATGAGTGATCGATTATAGGCTAATATATTAAAATTAGGTAATTGCAACTATTTGTAAATATCTAGACATTAATGAGTAGGCTAGGCTCTAGTAAAGGTAGATTTTTCTGTCGATCAATTTACCCCGAATGAAATGATTTCTCTCGAACATCAAAAAACATGTAACATAAGAACAACCACGCCTTACTCCATTATCTCTCTCGAGCTTAATGTGTGGTATTGGGTTTAAAATTTAGTCTCTCGAGCTCAACATAGGTCAATTCAATACCCACAAACCATCAACCAATAATTTTTGTTCTGAAACCTTTCTCTTGAGCAAGCAAAGAATATAAACATATAAGGCATAATACATATATTTTACCCTAAACTTGGTTTCAAATTTTAACTTTGACCTCCAACATTCATAATGCATAAAACATGCATTTTAACTATCCAAGTTTTAAATATATAAACACATGAGTCCTATATGGCATAATACACGTAGGACACCACATAAGACAAAAAAAAAGGACATTTAGATTAACATGTAGGACATATGTGTCTATTTGTCCAACTTTATACAAGTTTAAGTGTGCACTTGTGCACACCCAATGTTGAAGGGCATAAATGTAATTCTAAGCCAAGTAAAGGGCACATTTAAATACTATGCCAACAATATTATTGCATTTGGAATTACATTTCTTTAATTAAATCATAAGTAATAAGTAAACTAACTGTTAAATAGCAAAATTAAACTAACAATTAAAAATACTAAAAATCTAAATCAGCCATAATCACATAATCACACCCCACTAATTTTGGTTTTAGCTAGACATCATAAAAAGGTAAAAACATTACCAAACTTATTATCCTACAACTAGGTAAGGGTGATTTCGTCCTTACAATGCTCCAATTTGAGTATTTTCTTGGAACTCTAGAACCTTAGACCATCAGATGTTCCACTCGGGTGAGTGCTCTTTGCGATCCTCAAGCCCTCAATTTATTATTTCTCAAGCTTATTTTGTTCAATTTTTTTCTCATAGCGTCCTCGCTTTGTTCCTCATTCCTTATTCCTGAAAATGAAAGATTTAACATCAGTTATGGCCACAAAATAAAATATGAGAAACCTAAATCTATATAAAATAATCCACAAATGAGTCTGAATCTCAAACTCATTAAGATACAACATTATGTGGCGACCAACATACAAAAGAAGATGTTGCTTAGCTCTTAATAAAAACGTTTTCCCTCGTTCTCTAAACATGTAAAACTCTTTCCTTCCTACTCCAAACTTGTAAAACCTTTTTCATAGTACTCCAAAACAACATCTTATATTAATCACTTATATTTTACCCATCCTAAACCATACCAACGCTCCCCAGTATCATGTGAACATCGAAGCGCGACAAAACCAATAATAAGTGATTCAACCCAGAAAACAAGGCCAAAGGTCAAACACAATAACTCTCAAACCCAAAACGTAACTTTGAATATAAACTTTCGAATATAAAATACTACTCCAATGGAGAACCAAACTATATATGCAATTACACTAAACCCAATTCCAGTGATAACATTCTACTAATGATTTTCGAGAAAATATAAGTTACATTAAACTGTAGGCCCAAACTAATAGAGATTACAACTAAGAATCCACTAAATATAAGGTATTAATCCACAATAAGTCCATACGTAGAAACAATGCCAACACTATTCATTACTAAATCAAATCTCCTAGAGGATAATCATAGACACATAACATAAAATAGTGATTTCACAAAAAAATAATGAGTTTAGAACAAGACATATAGGAATGTATTAGAGTAAAACCCCAAATCCATGGCCCATCTGCAATGAAGGGTTAAATTAGATATGAGTTCACACTTATACAATCGATACTATGAACCTCAACGCATAGAATGACTATAATATAATTGAATAGAATTTATCTGACCTTTAATTTAACATGTACATCTCTAATTACAATACTAGGGGCACCACTTCGAATACTCTTGTGACCTATAATATAACTTGCTAAGACCATCTCCAATCTAACACCATGTTTTTAAACCAATCCTATACTTGGTGTAACTTTTGGTGTTTTGAGCTTTAACTCACACAATTATTTACAGCAGATTTGGTCTGTGAAGGGTGCTACACACACATTTGGTGTAAAACTATACATTGACACTAGTTTACTTTTTGAATAATAAAAGTTGTTTCATTATACAAACTTTTAATTAAACACTATATAGTTTGTATGTTTTAATTAATCTCTTCTATATTTAATTATTTATAAGTAATATTTTTATAATGTTAATTTAGGTATAAATTATGTCTTTTTTATGAATTAAGTTTTCTATATATGACTTTTTAAAAAATTAAATTTGTGTTAAATCAACAATAAATTATATACACTTCAATTAACCTTCACAAAAATTAAAAATGCAAAAATATATAAATTATTAAAAAAATAATATAGTATTTAAGAATAACAAAAAATAATAAATATTCAACAGCATAACATTTGACATACACAAAAGTTTAATATAAATACATACTAATTATAAAAATTATAACAAAACAAAGTAATATAGAAAAATTAAAACAACAAATGAATTATCTAATAGATTTATTCCGGATTATCAGCACTATAAAAAATAGAATTGTTCGGGGTCAGATTATTGTGGTTGTGGGAACTCAAATTGTTCTTCTCGAACAAGTTCACGCACATTTAGATCAACAATACCATCCATATTAATCAATATCATTTTATTTTACTGTTTAAATTTCAAATATCTATGTTTATTTTGAACTATGAAATTCATTAATTGGGCATTTATTGGAGCAGTGGAGTGACCTTGAAAGTTTATTATTTATGTAGAACTTAATATAATTTTTTTCATCTATGTAATATTTATTTAAATGTATTTAATTAATGATTTAACCTTTATTTGTATTATTCATTAGTACGTATAACCTATAACATTTGCTAGAAATTTATATTATTTAAAAAATTATGGTACAAAATAATTTTATTTTAAACGATTATAAAAGAAAATAATATGAATTATATATGAAGATATTTTGACACTTAGATAGGTGAATTTTGCAATGAATGAAGTTATTGATGCTTCTTGTGATATCGTGATCAACAACACTAGCCTACAATCATAGTGTCTGCGAATCTAAACGAGTATAGTAACACAACCAAGGGGTCGTGCCCCTAGGGAGCAGTAGGTAAAATAGTAGCTAACTAAAATTTCCATTCTAGTTAGTAATACTTTGAGAAACTATAGAATAAAAGCAAAGTAAATTTAAATTGTTACGCCAACGTGTCAAATATCAAAAAGGGATTTTCACATGTAGTAAAAACAACAAAAATAACAAAGAGGAATCTAGTATGGGGAAAATTTCTTTGCATGTGACCGCAATATATGTTGATGTAAACCGTTGGGTACATGCTATTGATATGAAATTTGCAAGATAATATGACTATGCTAAGCTTAAGGTGAAGGTATATTCCCTTTCGCACAACTTACCCAATATCTAATGGGTTCCTATCGCAAACCCACTTGTTTAATGAAGACAAGTCTGCGTCTACCCACACCCACTATCAATGTTGAGTGCTATAATATAGGACAAGGGTTCACCCTCTCAGGCTTGTCTTGCGGTATCGGTTTCATGACCTCCCTCTCGAGCAAGACGAAAACACATGGGTGGTTTTGTATTTGCAACTACAAATCCATTAAGTTAAACCACAACTACTAGGTGAAATCACTGTTAAAATGCATCTAACCTATCAGCAAGCAAGGCCCAACAATAATATCAATATATATTTGCTAAATCACACCCCAAGAATGACAGATTTTAGCCACACATAAGCATAACCAAATACAACTAAAGTGGTAGAGAAATAAAATTTGTATAAGAAACTAAATATTAATATGATAAAATGAAGAAGAATGTAGAATATCCACTTGCGATTTTAGCTTGTTTGGTACAATTAGCAGATTGCAGTAAAATGATTGAGAAAAAAGTATGTGAGAGAGTTCTTGGGGTGTAATCACAAAATGTGAAGATAAAGGGGGTGGGTATATGCTTTCGGCATCTAAATTCAAAAGACAATGGTGACTAGGCTAAGCTCTAGGCGAAAGCAAGTTCCCTCTCGGGCACCCACTCGTATAAGATATCCAGTCTACACCTAATCCACACTCGTTCTTTCGACGGTAGTGGTTGGATATCGGACTAGGGCTCACCCTTGCAGGTTGAACCTCATGTCAACACACATCACAGGAGATCATTCTAGTGATCTTAGTATTCCGACCTCTCTCTTGAGCAAGACGAAAACACATGGGTCATTTTTTACTTGCAAGTACAAACATATTAGATAAAACCACAACCACTAGGTAAAATCACCACTAAAACGAAATCTATGCTATAAGCAAGCAAGACCCAACAAGTTATTCAACCAGTAATAGCTAAATCACACCCAAAATATGGGGGGTTTAGACATAGATCAAGCAATAATCATACATACTCAAAATTATAAAGGAATCAAGTGGGTATAAGACATTAAACCTTAAAAGTAACAAAGGAAGGTAAATGTAGAAGACCCTCTTTCAAATTTTGAAGAAGAGCTTCTTTTTTCAAGATTCCACAAAAACCCTCTCAAAACTTAAGAGAAAACATAAGAACAAAGTTTCTAAAATAAAATATCATGTTTAATTATTTCACTCTCTAATTTTCTATTATAAATAATAAAATAGTTAAGTATTTATACACTTCAGTATTGTGCTGGCAAATCATTTTGGTGCAGTTAGTGTGATTCAGCGAATCGCCCTTCATTCTGTTCGTCGCGACATGCAAATCGCCTTCATTTTTTATGTTTTCTGGATCAATAGTCGGAAATCTTCTGCTTTGCGAAACTAACAGAAGGCAAAACCTCGATATACGGAGGATCGCCAAGTGCGCTTGGCAATGCGCATCTTTGTGTCGTCAACTTTTTTTTCCATTTTGCGCCAAAGTGTCCATGCTCCTACCAAATCCTCGATTACCTAAAACTTAGGAGTTTTTATAAAATATCGAGATAAAATAAACAATAGAGGACACTATTTGCAATAAAATAAGGCCTTAGATGAGTCCAATTTTGAGGACTCATAAATACCCAAACCTAAACTTTTTCTTGTCCTCAAGTTCAGTCGTTCAAGAAGGATTTTGAAATAGTGCTACACAAGACTCAATCATGAATATAAACAACAATATTCAAATTAATTATCCGTAGCTCAATTATATACTCGAAGATTCAATTTGTGACACACCATTGCAAAAGATTATTGAGCCCACAATACTCGCCACTAATGTAAGTTCAAGCTCAACAAAAGTATTTACATGCCCTTACACAAAAGTTGATTCCATTTTCACAAATGTAGATTTATGAACATAGGATAAGGAATTTAATGCAACACTCATAAATGTATTTACATAATGTATTTACATAATGCATGTTTTCATTTATAGGTTTGCATTTTTTTCGAATTGACTTTTGGTTTAGTTCACTCAAGGTAAAAAAGGTCTTTCTAAGGCTTGTAATGGGGAATAAGTAGAAATGTATGGTCCTTCACGATCACTTGCTTTTTCCTCAATGAGAGGTGACTATATAAAAACATCCCCTTTCTTTCTTCATCAATTCTAAGTTTAATGTCTTTAAGTCATGTATTTATTCTTCTCCATGGATTGCTTAGAAACTCGATCTATGTTTGTGCTTTTATTTCATAACCTCCTTTTTCATTCTTTTCTTTTTCTTGTATTTATATAGAGGGTTTCCATTTCTCTTTAATACCATGGGTTTTCCATATATTTTCTTGCATTTCTTGACCTCTCCTTTCACTTCTTACCATACCCCCAACTTAGGTTTTTTGTCTATGTTGGCTATTCGCTTATATCACATCTCAAGAGGATTATAGATGATGGATAACGTAAGGTCTGGGTTTCATCAATGTTTTTCCAAAGAAGAGGTAAGGCTCAAAGGATGTTCAAGATATTTCACACGCTCATGGGTAGGGCACAAAAGAGGTATATGTCAATGTTTTCCTATACTCGTTGGATGTTGCCTAAGATCATCTCAAGAGGGAACCTTTTGAAACCAATCAAACTAAAGGGGCAGATTCTAGGTTTATTCATGCAAGGTTAAAATAAGCTTATCACCCAATGCATATATTTTTAAATCAAACTAGACTACATAGTTTTGCTATTATGCAATGGTCATTACAAAAAATTGAATTGAATAATTGGTTAATCACAACGAGATGCTAAGAGTTCACATACTGTATATGTAACTTCATATGTTCTCGTTGTAGCCGCACATTCACGTTTGTTAGATTCGGAGCACTTTTAAAGTCATTTGTATTGATCGAAAGTGAGATTTAAATTTGTACAAGAACTTTTACTTTCAACACAAGAGGAGGCAAAATATTCAAAAGTGAATTTTTTTGAGAAAGGTCACAATCATTATGAAATTATGACACCAAAAGAGATCCATAAGCTCAAAAAAGATACAAATTTTAAAATAAACAACCCACATAAATCTCAAAACACAATTTCAAAAAGATTTCACAATAAACAAACTAGTCAAATGAAACAAATCATGGTGCGCCTCACCCCCACCACCAATAAGAGCATTTGTCCACAAATGTAAATGACTATAATTTATAAGCTCAAATGACATAAAACAGAAAGGGAGATGAAGATATGTCATGTTTGTGCAGTCTTATTAGGTGACTTCAGCTCTACACTGTCATTTCCCTTACGTCCTTTGTTTATCATATGAGTTCAGTCTTTTTCAGGGATGGGGGGTCAGTCTTCTTTGTGCAGTAGTTGATCCATAGATGACTAGTTCGGTGCTGATGTCATTCTTTCTCATAGCGCAACTTGATAACTACACTAGGTAATGGTTGCAGGTGTGATTATGTCTATATGTGCAGAGATGCTGATTTGGGATGCAATTTTGTGAGCTTTCTTATGATTCTGAGACGTTCAATTGGTGACCATGTAAAAGATCGCCAGTCTAGTTGGAACTTCTCCAATGGGTGTACCTGTCCACCGAATGAATCTGAATCTTCAGGTCATGCAAGAATCCTAACAGCAATCTCCATCATTGTCGCCAACGCTGTTGGAGATTTTCCAATAAATTCTCAAACTCTCCTTGTTTTATAGTTTCAAAATTGAGGAATACTTATGATTAGTTGGCTGCTAGAATTTAGTGCGCCGAGTGGTTTGGCAATTCCCCAACTGAACATATGAAGTATCCCCTACAATTCCTCAAGAGTATCTTATAAGTAAATATAAGTATTACTTATAAAGAGGGACCTCCATTTAATGTGAACAGTTAGTATTTGAAGCTATAGATGTTGTGGATAAAGAGGGACCTCCATTTAATGTGAACAGTTAGTATTTGAAGCTACATCTCGCGGATTATTAAGAGATATCTCTGATTGAAGAATTGTACTTGGAAGAGATTTGAGAAGTTCTCCCGCATTGTGCCGAGAAGTTAACTACGACGTTGTTTTGGAAGAAACCCAAAACCCTTTGTAATACTTATATTTACTTATTTTATTTATTTTGGGTTTCTTCCAAAACAACGTCGTAGTTAACTTCTCGGCACAATGCGGGAGAACTTCTCAAATCTCTTCCAAGTACAATTATTCAATCAGAGATATCTCTTAATAATCCGCGAGATGTAGCTTCAAATACTAACTGTTCACATTAAATGGAGGTCCCTCTTTATCCACAACATCTATGGCACCATTTGTGACTGCCCGAGTTAATCGGAATGGTCTGGACCATTTGGACCTCAGCTTGTAAGGAAATAATCACAGTTGTGAGTTGTACAACAGCACCCATTTCCCTACATTGAATTCCCTCTACACTATTCGTGTGTCAAGAAATTTCTTCATTTTTTTATTTGTAAATGCATGAGATTTCATATGATTTGCGCTGGAACTCATCTACTTAATTCAATTGTGTGTGTCACTCTTTTGAAGCTTTTTTCCAGCCTATAACTTTAATATGTATCTGTAGTACATTATGAGCTGTTTAACATAATTTCAAGCAAATAAGTTTCAATGATCAGTGTAAATGTATTGTTGGCTCCTAAGAAGGCGTCTTTAAGATGAGATTGTAGTATATTTATCTCCAAAATTGGGGTTTTGTTCCATTGATGGTTCAGCAGGTGGTCTCTCTCGATTGTTTAAATTGATACCTAGTTTGATTGCATTTCGTGCATGCCACCAAGACCTGCTAGAGCAGCAACTATTTCAATATAATCTCGGACTTATAATCCATAGTTATTGGCAATAACTGAGTCGTGACTTTTTCACATTATATGACTCACACTTTCCAATAACTTATCTATAATGTCTTAAGTGGATAAACCATGAATATCACTTGGTTATTTCATGGCTTTGAAAATTTAAATGTAACCTCATCATCATTCACTCAAAACATAAATTTTCCACTTTCAACATCCACCAATTCTCCTCTGGTTGCTATGAATGATCTTCCTAATAATGGGTATTTTGGCATCAATATTTCGATAAAAAATTACGGAATCAGCCGAGAATATGAATCGATCTACTTTACCAAGATGTTATAGAGGATCCCGACCGGATGCTTAATGGATCTGTCCCTCATGAGGAGTCTCACTGTTGTTATTTTAGGTTACCCCAATCCAAGCTGCGTGGATATTCCATAAGGCATCAAGTTGATACTTTCTCCAAGGTTGCACCAAGCTTTGGAAAATTGGAGCATTCCAATAGTGCATGGAATGGTAAAGCCTCTTGATCTTTCCTTTTTGTCATCATCTCCTTAGTCATTACCCCGCTACAACTGTGGAGTATCTCAATTTTTTCATATTGAAAAGCTCTCTTTTTTATGCCTTTCTCCTTCATGAATTTAGCATACCATTGCATTTCCCGAAATTCTTCCACGAAAGGGAGGCTGAAAGACAAATTCTTAAGTACATATTGATGTTTGTGAAATTTTTCCTCATCATCATTTTCAGTCGTTGGGAAATAGAAGGGGTATTTTGGCAAACAACATTGCAACTTCTCAAAACTCATTGTGGTGCCTCGCTCCTCCTGAGGTTTCTTGATTAAGGTTTTAGTGAATTGCACATTCCACTTCGTTTGATGCTTCTTCACCACTTTGATTTTTAGAGTGATCTTGGAGCTCTTCTTCTTCACCATCTTATTGTTATCGCTACCGTTTCACTGTGGGTTACCACCTAGCTCCCCTTCAGCATTTCCTATCCTTATCTTAGATGCTAGTTGTCTTGCTAAGACATTAGGTTGACCTTTTATCATCTTTATTTAATTAGTATGTGAGTTCACCTTGCAATTAAGTGAAGGAAATTCATCTCTCATTCCTTTTAACAAATCGTCTAAGCCTTAAACTTTGTCAAGGATTCTTGCTAGCAAGTCGTTAACCCTAGTACTGTTTGAATTTACCCTTGATTTGGGTTGTTAGTCTGTTGAGTATGATATTATTCATACTCATTACTCTCGTCCCAATCTTGACAGGATTTCCCAGGTTCTTCACCTTTTCAGTAGTTCCAACTTGGTTCCCACCTTGCTATTGATAGCGAGGGTCAAAACGATTCTCAATCTTTATGATTTTCAAAACATGATTCTCTTCTGATCGCAAATAACCGGAAGAAGTACCCTTCTTGAAATGGAAAACCTAATCATTCCCCATCATCTATTCTTGCAGTATCTCAATTTGAGCCAACGTTATCTTTATGTTCTCATATCTCTATTTTTCTTTATTGAGTTGTTCTTGTGTCATTCTTAAACAAAATGGGGACATTTTGTCTTATTTAGTGTGCTAGGCCTGATTTACTTTGGTCATGTAATGTATGAGTGATGATGCAACTTCAAAGGACTGTAACATTACTAGCGGCCCATGTGTGAGAAATATTCGTAAATATCTCTTAAATCTAACCCACTACTACTGGTTCACATTTCCTTTGCTTGAAATTCTAAATATCGTCCCATAACATCATCATTTTTTAGGAAGGGAAAACCTTTTGTTGAAGGCTGAGATTAATTCCTCCAAAGATCTGAATGAGTTTTTGGGAAATTTAGACAACATTTAGTCTCCCCTTTTGATAGTGATAATGGGAACAAATGAAGTTCGATTGCTTCCTGTGACCAATCTTTGAAACACAAAGAAGTCCACAATCCCACTAAACTTTGAATGTGCTTCACACACCCCGAAAATTCCTTGACTTATACTAGAACCTTATATGTTTAATAATGATTATTTTAGAACTAAAAAAGTGTAAATAACTTGTTTGAGATGCATTGGGGCTATAGAAATAAATAAAGGTCTTAACATCTGGAAACTAGCGAAATTTAACTAGTTAACGTCCCTATATTTGGTGAATGATTGGGAGGATATATAATGTCCAAAACATGTAAAAATACTTTGATAGGCAAAAATTCAGTATACAGGGTAAAAAATTACACTGAAGAAACTTCAAGGACCACCGGAAGGGTCCTTGGGGAGGACCCGAACATGGGAGAACAGGCTGCCAAAGCAGCCTCTATGTAGCATGGATTCGGTGCCTGTTGCGCGATGCGCAGTCGTAACATTGGGATTCAAAAATTTCCTCGCAATGAGGTTCCTACACGAGATTCACTCACTCTACCTGGATTATAAGAATGAATCTGTATTTAACCCCGCGAAGCGCAGCAAAGTCCCAGATTCATAAAAGTCGTAGTTTGAACATTTTTACTTCACAAAATAACCCATTTAAGTGAGGGGTCTTTTGGGTAATTTAATGTGTAAATATATAAGGTATCGGGGTCATATTTAGGTCAATTTTAACACCTAAATCAAGTCTCAAAAGTTGAAATAAAAAATCACCCACAGTTCTTTCAAATTCTCCATTCCTTCAAACCTCCATTCTAGACGATTAGAGCTCCAAGAAGAAGATCAGGCCTTAAATTTTCCAACACAATTTCATGTTTTTATCATCCTTAAAGTATGTTTTCTGGCACTCTTGGAATTCCTTTCCCCAAGAGGTCCCTCCAAAAGATGATTTCTAATCCCCCAAATCTAGGTTTCGCTTCGACACATGGGTCTTCTTTGAAAAACGAAATTATGAATCAATTGTAATAAATTATAATGAATTAATATTGTTTAAGCATATATTGATGGTTAATTGATAATTTCCCATGAGATTACCCTATACCCATGTCATTTCCCCAATTTGATGAAAACCTTTAATCGATATGGTGAATTGTAAAGATTTTGAACATATAGATTCACTACATTGTTGTTAATTATTGCTTCTTGAAATTACCTTGTTAATGTAATTGGTTATTTATTCTTGGTAATGGAAGTATGAAGGTTCTTGGAAGGGCGATGAGGTATGTTGATTGGTTCTCCTTCAATTCAATTATGAAATATGAGTTACATAGACAGTAATGCTTCTAGGTATAATATGTGGTTGTTATGTTGAAGTAAGTATTCCTCATCCTTAACCCTAGACTATTGAATTGGTTATGAATTACTTAAGTATATTATGGTATGTTTATTAGATGATTGAAAGTATATTCTCATGATTATAGTAAAGTGTTAAGTGAAAGGTTTACTCACTTATGAAATGGTGTCAAAAGTGAAAGGATTGTTCTCACTTGCAATGACCTATGAGCCAGATATGATAGGATGTTTAAATTGGGGTCTAGAAGTGAATAATGTGATCTTGTATGATGAAATAATATGATTACTAAAGGTAGTAATTGCTTGGCACCGAAAGGGATGTAAATGACATGGAGGTCTCACGTTAGTAAGTCCGTCCTCCCACATGGGTTTCCTCACGTTAGTAAGTCTGGATTCCTTAATTATGTGTTTTGTCATAAGATGGAAACCTCCACTTAGTAAGTCAATATTTTTAGAAACAATCACCTTGACCCTTAACTATGTCCCCACATAGGACTCTTTATTAGTGGATCAACCTAAATAGCTAGATTGTTAGATTCCATGTAGCTCACATGGCCTAGTTTTGGTTATTTCACTTCTTTCCCTAATGTAAAAGTAAATCAACTAGTTATGTATGTGAACTCTTATTAGGGTTGTCTTAAAGGATATTACATAGGGTGAGGGAGAGTATCGGACTTCTCTCACTCATGCACATGTAGGTTCCTAATGGATGGTTCTAGTAGTTTTATTTTATGATTATGACTATGATTTAAATTATGTTGATAAACTATGAGTAGTGATTATAATTATGTTGATAAGCTATGAGTAGTATTTATGTATTAATCATGTTAAGATGACTTTAAGAGCCTATGTTGTAAGTATGTAGTGGGTTGCTTAATATGATTTTATCCCTTAGATAGGATTATGGGGTTCTATCTTTGTTATTGCACACATATTGGTTCGGTGATGTACATGTTGGGTTGATATTATGTTGAATTGACTTATTATGCATCTTTTATATTCATGTTGAGTTAAATTGATTATAAGCATGATTTTGAATAAGTTGTCCTTTTCTCATGCATTGATAATTTTTGTGCATAGAAGTCATACTTAGTACAGGTGGTTTGTACTAACCTATATTTTCTCCTTTTTCCCAAAACATTTTATGTTCGGGCCATTGTGGTGATTCTTGGATATTGGAGAAGAAGACTTGGATCATTCGTAAGTCAATGGGTGAGTCTTCATGAGTTACGAAGATAGATCCACTCATCAAGCCTTATTATTTTTGTCTATATTTTAGACAATTATTCCATTCTCATGTTGAGACTTCATTGTAGCCTATATGTCATATTGTAATAGACTAAGGGATATGCCCAAACTGTTGTGATTCATACTCTTTTAGATTTTTTTGATGTGAGACAAAGTATTAAACTAAATTCTTATATGTTGGTTATTTTTCCTTGCGAGAAGCCTAAGTAAGCTGCATATGTGAGAGGTGTATGTAAACCTCATGAAGTGGATATAAATGAAAGTTTTTAATTATTCCACATTTATTACCTATGTTGTGCTATGATGTATACTAAGGGATTGTCTTAGTACACTTAGAGGACAACGACGCCAATTATGGTTAGGGGGTACTTTGGGTCGTAACAAGCTTGGTATTAGAGCATTAGGTTAAAGTAAACCTTAGGATTGTTTTCACTAAACCACGTCTATGTACGGTCTTATTCATAATTGTGAAGCACGCCACACTTATGAATGAGAGACTATGTGACACTTAGGAACATTCACTCTCTTGTTATTCCTTAGTCATGCCTGAGAGTCTTAACTCTATCTAGTCTTTTCTTCTAATCTTTTTATTGTGCTTATAGGCAACGAATAAAAAAAGGAACACTGCTTGAATGGTTTGATAGGAGAATTTGAATTAGGTGGTTCCCCCTCAAGCTCCTCAAAACCCTCAAGTTCCTATAGAAGAAAATGCTATGTCCAATGTTTAGATAAGGTTAGTTATACATAGTTTGAATAAAGTTTTTGCTACCCAAGTTGCTAGGGATGAAAGGGTGAAAGTGAAACCAAATGTTAAAACCACAGCTTCAAGTATTAGGGATTTCACAAGGATGAATCCCTCTACTTTCTATGGTTCTATGGTGGAGGAGGACTAACAAGGGTTCATTGAAGAAGTGTCCAAAGTTCTTGATGCTATGGGTTTGTCTTCTCAAAAAATGCGGAACTAGCAGACTAACAACTCAAAGATGTGGCTCACGTTTGGTATGAACAATGCAAGGATGAGAGACCATTTAGAGAAAGCCAGATCACTTGGGGAGCTTTTAAGACGGATTTTCTTGTTAGGTTCTTTCTCTTTAATTAAAGGACAGGAAAATGCAAGAATTTATCAACCTTCATGGTGGGGGTATGGGCGTTAAGGAGTATAGCCTCAAGTTCACTAAACTATCAAATCATGTTCCAATAATGATTGTGGATTCTAGAGCTAAGATGAAAAAATTGTTATAGGGATATCCTACCTTGTGGTTAATAAATGTAGGTTGGCTATGTTGATTCCTAGCATGAACATCTATCTTCTCATGGTTCATGATGAACAAATTGAAGAGCAAAAGCTTCATCAAGTTTGTTGATAGACGAAGAAGGTAAGAAACGAAGATGGGACTTCTTCCAAAATTAAATTTGAGGTGCAAGACAAACCAAGGTTCAAAAGGAGGTTTTCCACCAAGGCCCTTCTAATGCTCCAAGATTCAACAGGAGTAAGGTGTCTACTAACAATCCCCAAGAGGGGAAAGGTGATGGTACTTATGTTGAGAAGCCTCTTTGTTCAAAATGTGGCAGAAATTATTATGGTAAGTGCCTAGTTGGCATGGCTAATTTCTATGATTGTGGAAAGAGTGGTCAGATGAAGAGAGATTGACCTATGATGAAGACTCAATGAAGGGAAAATTATCAAGCTTAAGCAAGTTCCCCAAATACGGATGCTCCTAAAAAATCGCTTTTATTTTTTCCAATCCCAAGATGATAAAAAAATCTCACCAGACGTGGTTACCGGTATGTTTCAATTATTCTATTTTTATGTATATGCTTTGTTAGATACGGGAGATACATTGTCATTTGTGACCCCTCTTTTATCCATGAAATTTGAAATACTACCCGACATATTAGATGAACCTTTTTTGGTTTCTACCCCAGTGGGTGATTTCGTGGTGGTTAATAAAGTCTATAAAGGTTGTCCTATTTCCTTGCCCAATTGAGTTACATTAGTTGACTTGATAGAACTTTATATGATATATTTTGATGTTATATTGGGTATGGATTGGTTGCATGCTTGCTTTGCCTCTATTGTTTATTACACAAAGGTAGTGAAATTTCAATTCCCAAATGAACCTATTTTTGAGTGGAAGGGAGAAAACTCATTCCTAGGGGTAAGATCATGTCATGTCGAAAAGCTTGAAAAGTGATTGCATAGGGTTGTCTCTACCACATAGTAAGAGTTAGGGTGATAGAATCCGAGGTCCCTCACATAGAGTCGGTACCCGTAGTGAGGGAATATTCGGATGTCTTTCCCGATGACCTTCTCGGAAATCCTTCCAAATGGGAGAATGACTTCTCCATAGACTTATTGCCGGATACACAACCTATTTCAATTCCTTATCAGATGGCGCCGACAGATTTTAATGAGCTAAAGGCTCAAATCAAAGATTTGTTAGATAAGGGCTTTATTCATCCAAGCCTATTTATTGTATGGGAAGCTTCGGTATTGTTTGTAAAGAAGAAGCATGGGTCCTTGAGAATGTGCATCAACTATAGTCAATTAAACAAAGTCACTGTAAAGAATAAATACCCCTCCCAGGATTAATGACTTGTTTGATCAACTCTAACGAGTGAGTTACTTTTCAAGATTGACTTACGATTGGATTATCATCAACTCAGAGTGAGGGATGTTGATATTTCCAAAATGGGATTCTGAACAAATATGGTCACTTTGAATTCCTAGTGATGTAATTTGGTATAACCAATGCCCCTACGGCATTAATGGACCTTATAAATCTTTTTTTTAGATCTCAACAGGTACCTTCGCTGTGGCAATCTTTTTTTCCTCAGCTAATTGACCTATCTATCTAAGATCTCAACAGGTACCTCCTCATAGGACAAGTCTTCATAGACCCCCAAACCTTTCAAAGGTAGAATCGATGTTGCATCACCTAGGAATTTCCTTAACATAGAGACATGAAAGACTAGATGAACAGAAGCTAGCACCGCAGGCAATACAAGCTCATAGGCCACCTCACCCACAAGCTGTAGGATCTCATATGAACCAATCATACCCAGACTGAACTTTCCCTTCCTTCCAAACCTCATCACCCCCTTCATAGGTGATATCTTCAGATAGACCTGGTCACCAACATCAAACTCTAAGGGCCATTCTCTACTGTCTGCATAAGACTTCTGTCGACATTAAGCAGTAGCCAACCTATCCCTAATCACCCTGACCTTCTCCGGTCTTATGAATGATCTATGGACCCAAAATGGATGAATCTCCAACCTCTAACAACCCAACTATATACCTACACCTCCTACCATACAGTGCCTCAAACGGTGCCATCACAATGCTGGAGTGATAGCTATTATTATGCGAGTACTCTATCAAAGGCAGATGGTTGTCCCAACTACCTTTGAAGTCAACCGAACACTCCGTTAGCATGTCGTCTTATGCCTGAATGGTGCGCTCTTCCTGCCTTCAGTCTTTGTATGAAAGGCAGTACTAAGCTTCACATGCGTGCCTAAGCTCTTCTTGAAGGATCTCCAGAAATGTGAAGTGAACTGAGATCCTCTATCTAAAATGATAGATAAATGAATCCCATGTCATCTCACAATCTCATAAATGTAGATTTTCACATAGTCCTCGGCTCTGTAAGTATACTTCACAGGGATAAAGTGGGAAGACTTAGTCATCCTGTCCATAATAACCCATATGGAGTCATGTTGTCTCCTCGTCTTCGGAAGACCAACCACGAAGTCCATATTAATGGCCTCCCATTTCCAAGTTGAAATCTCAATTATAAGAGTAAGACTGCCAGGCTTAAGATGTTCTGCCTCAACCTGTTGACAATTAGGAAACTTGGCCACATAATAAGCAATGTCCTTCTTCATGCCATCCCACCAATGATCTGTTTAAGATCATGATACATCTTGGTGGAACCTGAATGTACAGAGTATTTGGAACCATGAGTCACCACAATGATCCATGTCCACAAATCATCAACATCTGGTGCACACAGCCAGTCCTGGTACGTAAGTATGTCGTCACCTCCCAAAGGAAAAGACCTATTCATCTTAACCAACATTGAGTCCTTCAGCTTTATCAACACATGATCAAGATGCTAACCCTCCTTGACTTCAACTACTAAGGATGATTCGGAACAAGGATGAACTGAAACACCCCCACTAGTAGAGTTAAGTAACCGCACACCCAGTCTGTCTAATCTATGTATATCTTTCATTAAATACTTCTTCCCATCCTCAACGTGGGTTGTACTTCCCATGATCATCCTACTGAAAGCGTCATCTACAACATTAGCTTCACATGTATAGAAGTGAACGTTCATGTCATAGTCCTTCCACAGCTCTAACCATATCCGCTGACGTAGATTCAAATATATCTGTGTAAACATGTATTAGAGACTTGTGATCTGTGAACACATCCACATGCACTCCATACAAGTAGTGCCTCCAAACATTCAATGTAGACATCACAACTGCAAACTCCACATCATGAGTGGGATAATTCTTTTCAGGAACCTTGAGTTGTCTGGACGCATAAGCTATCACTTTACCACCCTGCATAAGAACACAACCCAAACCAACCCTAGATGCATCACAATAAATAGTGTAATTCTCACCACACTTAGGCAAAGTAAGCATCGGGGTTGAAGTAAGTCTATCCTTGAGCTCTTGGAAACTCTTCTCACAAGACTATGTCCATTCATACATGGCCTTCTTCTTAGTCAAAATTGTCACTGAGGCAGCAATGGAAGGAAAACCCTTCACAAACCTGCGATAATAACCAGCCAATCCAAAAAAGCTAAGAATATCTATGGGAGTAAGAGGTTTTGGCCAGTTTTTAACAACTTCAATCTACCAGGGATCTACCTCTACACCGTTTCCGGACACAACATGACCTAAGAAGGTCACTGATCTAAGCAAGAATTCACACTTGCTGAATTTGGCATACAACTGATGTTGTCTAAGTACCTGCAAGGTTAGTCTCAAATGTTGGTCATGCTCTTCCTTGGTCTTAGAGTAGATGAGTATGTCTTCAATGAATACAATGATGAAGGAGTCAAGGTATTCACGAAAGAACCTGTTCATGAGATCCATAAACGCAGTAGGTGCATTTGTCAGCCCAAATGACATAACTACGAACTCATAATGACCATAACGGGTACGAAAATTTGTCTTTGGGATATGTGCATCCCTAACCCTGAGATGATGGTATACTGAACGAAAATCAATCTTTGAGAAGAAACTAGACCTTTGGAGATGATCGAACAAGTCATCTATTCTGGAAAAGATACTTATTCTTCATAGTAACCTTTTTGAGCTGCCGATAATCGATATACATTCAAAGGATTCCATATTGCTTTTTCATAAACAATACTGGAGCGCCCCAAGGGATATGCTCCGCTGAATGAAACTTAATCAGTGAGATTATTCAACTGCAGCTTCAACTCTTCGAGTCCAGCTGGAGACATTCTGTAAGGAGGAATTGAAATTGGTTTGGTAGTCAATCTTTCGAGGGGGAGTAACTCCAAGCAAACCATAAGGAAATACATCTTGGAACTCATTCACTACAAGCACTGATTCTATCAAAGGAATGTTATGATCTAAAATATTAACACTCACAAGATGACACAATAACCCCTTGGACATCATTTTATTGGCTTTAAGGTTCAAAATAAAGGGATTAGGAAGACTCGAGTTGTACCCCTCAAAGACTTGAATGCGAAGAATTGTTAACTCCTTGGAGCCTCTTCACTTGATGCAAATCCATTCGATTGAACTTTGTCCTACCTTTTTTCTCGACCTCTCATATACAGATAATCCTTCATCATGTGACCCGGTTTGCTACAACTGTAACAAGTGTTAGAGCCCCTCATACACTCTCGGCGTATCCTAAGGTGTATCTACTTCACTATTTCTCTTAACTCCAGGCACGGAATACCTATCATAGTAAATCTTGGATAAACTTGACTCCCCTTGGTGGGAGAGTCCCTTCCTAAACCTGGGCTCATCCTTGATCACTTTCGTGAAAAAATTTTCTCATCTTACCTTGACAGGATCCCTTCCCTAGTATGCTTCCTCTTCCTGCTTTCCTGTAGTTGTTGGACATGGACCATACTTGAAAGGTCCATGTTGTGATGCACATATATTCCCTACACTCATCCTCTATATCCTTGGCAATCTTAGAACCAGTGTTAACGGGAGGATTCACCCTCGTGAATTCCCTTAACATTCTATCCATGGTGCTGGAAGGTGGGTTCTCCCTAGGAACACTTTGATGCTCTACCTAGACTATCGTAGCTTGAGATTGTAAGGGGATGGCTTGGGCCATCTCTACCAATGCTATCCTTCCTTCTCCATCTGTCAACCCAGTTGGGTTAACAGGTATCTATATTTCAGTAGCTGGGGCCTGGGGAGGAATTTGGTTGCCCCCAGCAACTACTTCTCCTCTTCCTCGACCAGCGTTCCTCCTTGTGTTCATTTTTTTGAAAAAGTAGAATTGATGTTAGATACGCTCATAACACAAAGGAATCACAAATTAAAGAAGGCACGATAAGATCTGAAGAAGGGAAATTTTCCTACTCATCATGCAGTCTCTAATTCTGGATAGTGGTGCAGTTCACTACCATGATTGAGAAACTACTCAATGTGGTTGATGTGAACTTATTATCCTCAGAATTTAACGTAGAGCTCTGATACCAACTTTGTCACAATCGTAATCTAGACCCCAGACGAGACCGGCGTTGTTGACCTCTTACAAGTCGTAAACAAGACTACTTACGTAATTTTTACTTCATCTAGGTTAATTTTAGCGGAAAATTTTAAACTTTTGTTTCTTATCATGCATAAAGGTCATTCTACTTACATTCATAATTCACAATCAACCATCTAACAATAAAATTAGCAACTGAAAGAAATAGTTCAATACACATAAAATGTATAATTGCCAAGTATGCGCCAATACAATGTCTGAAATAAAAACGGAAAGATAACACTAGTGGAACATAATCTAATAGCTAAATCCTATAACTAATTTAGAATAAAATGGTCAAGAATCCTTGAATGAATGAGGTCCTACCATGTACGGATGAATGCTTCATGTCCGGATTGTTTCAGCGTCAACCTCTAGCTCTAGCATACACATGTGCCTGCACCTAAAATTGTAGAGTTGTATAGGGTTAGTACACACTTGTGCTAAGTATGGGTATATTCAATGACACACAAAGGACATGAATGAGTAAGAATAACTCTTTTCTAACAACATTATTATGGAAAGTCAATTCAGTGCACATGCCAAATTGGGATTAGGAAAGTTGGTGAGGTTTCCAAAAATGGATTAAAAAAGTGAGAGAACTTTCCAAATTTTGATTAGGAAAGTCATGTCATAAGAGTAACATGCATCATCATACTTATCATATTGCACAGAACACATAACATATTTCACATAGTACATACAATATTGCATATAGCACATAACATTTTGCATATCAGTCGTTCATAATCCATGAAACCTTGAAATCATGGACTTGACATAAGGACTTCCCAAAAATGAGAGCTCAACATATTGGACCTCAACTAGGGAGCCTTCTTTAGCAAACATAGAGTCAGCTTCATTCATTCATATGTACTTTATTTCATTTCATTATTGGGTAGTGTAAACACCAGCTATACCTTGGAAGTAGTTTAAGACATTCATCGGGTTCGTTGTGCAATGATCAAGAATAACCTAGTGTCATTACTTAAGTGTAGCTCACCTCCTTATTAACCTATCCTAACACCTTTGCTATCATTCATTTCATTATGTACATTATTTGAGGTTGGCCTCATTCATTCATAGGGAACATTAACTTTAATCGACATAGATCATGTGAGAATAAAGAAATCCAATGTCTTCCCCACACCAAAAACAAGTGGAATCACTGATCAAAGTGACCCAAAACATACTAGCGTACATGGGAATTGAACACCGCTAGATCCCTATATTGCTAGTATAGGTTCGAATACTAGGATATATAAGGAGACCCCAACCCGCATGCGGGACAGTCTGATCTCATAGGAGTTACGTGAAACTCCACCCTTCACGAAAGAAGGCATCACTGCTCATAGCTAGTCTATTTGTGCTCAGTATAAAGTTCCATTACAATCAACTCATATGCCATGGAAGTTGGATTCTAGTATGAGGACATCATAGCTCAATAGATGATTTCTCATCTCATCATATAGACTGATCTCTTCATTAACTTCACACTCTCATAGGTGAGTACGTTTTGGTAATATTTACTTAGGCTCATTTGAGATTGCTCTCATCTTTTACATTAACCTAATATCATGTTGTCACCACATTCATTAACATTAGCACATTCGCTCTTTATAATTACTCACCCCTTTTTACATTAATGTTCATTTCATCATATGCCAATACACTTGGACATTTAGTGTGTTTCACACCTTACTTAACCCTTCTAGGTTTTCGTCATTTCATGGTTCAATTCAACATTTCATTGTTCATTTCATCATTTAATTATTCATTTCATATTGTGACAATGCATTTGTCCATTTAGTGTGTTTTACACTCTTACTTAACCCTTCTAGGGTTTCATCATTTCATGGTTCATTGCATCATTTCATTGTTCATTTAATCATATTATTATTCATTTCATCACGTGCCAATACACTTGGCTATTTAATATTTTTTGCACTCTTACTTAACATTTCTAGGGTTTCATCATTTCATGGTTCATTCTATCATTTCATTGTTCATTACCTTATTTTATTATTCGTTTCATCATGTGCCAATGCACTTGGCCATTTAGTGTGTTTTACACTCTTACTTAACCTTTCTAAGGTTACATAATTTCATTACATATATCATAGATTCAGTTATTTTTAAATGTATGCTAGACTTTGGGGTCTATACATACAAGCCATGAGTATTCATTCATAGTTTGTTTAAGTAATTCATATCTTCATGAGATTATGTGGTACAAGACTTATGCATCTTGAATTCATGCCAAGATCTCCATTTTGATCTAAATAGGAAACATTACTCTTGAATATTTAATTCACGTATGACTTATGTATCAATACAGATTTCAAGGGAACCGAGTTTCAAATACCTTTGACAATACTTTACATTTTCTTTTATTAAATTTCAATTCACATGACATGGGACCCTAGATCGAGCCCCAACATCAACATTTCCTTTTATCTCTATCCTTTGAAAATTCTCTTTTTTTATCGAGGGGTTGTGGGTTCGAACCCCCACAACCCCTTTTATTTTTTTATTTTTATTTTCTTTTACTATCTCGAGTTGACCATGAGGTTGTGGGATCAAACCTCCACAGCCTCACTTTATTTTTCTTGTAATTCTCCTTTACTGCCTAGAGGTCATGGGTTTGATATCCACGCCTCACATTTATTTTCATCTCATTTTTCCTTAAGCTTGACCAAGAGGTTGTGGGTTCGAATCCCACTCCTCTCATTTCTTATTTTCATACATCATTTTCCAGCCCAAAGCCATGGTTAGTATCCCTTTCACCACATTCCTTTTTACTTCTTTATTTTTCATGATTTTTAACATGGTGAGGTCGCAGGTTCGACCCTCAGTGACCTAACTTCTTTTTCTTCATTTATCATAACATTTTAAATCATTTTAACTTGACCAAACTTCATCGATTGCGGCTGAAATTTTTATAAATTTTTCAGCATGTTTTTTCAACAATTTACACACTAGTTTTTCAGCATCTTTTTTAACAATTGACACACTAGTTCTTAGAGAAACAATTTACGCACTAGTTCTTAGAGTTACTTCATGGTTCATTTATAATGTTTTAGGTGCATTTTCATGGATTCTTTTAGCCAAGAGTTTCTCACTTAATTCAGCCACATAACATTTTATATGAACATCACGATTTACTTAAGTTTGTGCACGTAAAAATTCAACCATAATACATCATTTTTATGAGCCTTAAAACCGAGGGCTATGGGCCATAGTTCACATTTTGCACACACTTTTACATACTCCGGAAAACATGGGTTGTCATTCGTACGATTTCAAACATACATTCATCAACATATTCATCACGACAACGCAGCACACCTCTAATATCTACCAGCAGGCATACCTAACCTAAGAATCATTGGGAGCTAGTGATATGGACATGCAACGGGGAACAACCTTCGTTTTCGGACTTTATATTCTGAACCTTAAGGGGTCTCTTGGGAAAGGGAACAAGAGAGAAGAGAAACCATGCCTTTTTGACGTTTAAACCTCGAATTTTTTCCCAAATAAATCCTCCAAACACACGTCCACCACCAAAAGTTCAATACCAAACTCGATGGAAAACCTTCTATTTGCCTACGTGATTGATTAGTTGTTGTTTATAATTATTGTTTGTGAGTTCTTCAACTATGAAGAAATTTGGTTTACCTACTGTTCTTGAAGTTATTTGGCATAGAAAATCATACAAAAACAAGAGAGATTGAATCGTGAGAGTTGAGAGATAGACGTGAGAGAGTGGGAGTTTTATTAGGCTTAGGAGTCAAGTTTAGGACGTTGTCAAATAAGGTTTTATGAAATAAAAATCTGATTTCCCTTTTATTTAAATCAGCTAATGAATAATAATTATTTATTAATTACATTAATTTAACAACTTAAATAAAAACAACTTTGATTCATTGCTTGCACCTGGGTTCGAACCCGGGTGGAGCAAGACTTCACTTCAAGAGCCCATTTTCGGTCCTCTCAGCCTAAAATGCCCCTCCACCTTATTAATTAACTAATTAATTATATATTTAGGATAATTACGATACTACGTTTACCCTGGAAAAAGAAAATTTTACCCCTAGACCCTCCAAAACTATGATTTTCCCTTTTTAAGTCTGGTAAAGACTCATTCGAGTAAATCTTCGTATTCGAGAGCCACACGTGGCTGGACCCAACCTTTCCTAGATCAACTAACTCCCAAAGTTAGTCGGATTGGCTGTCGTAAAGGTTTCGAGGTCTGTTTAAACGCGCATCAATCCGTGTGAACCGTGGTCTAATCATAGGCTTCCTATACACATTAAGCATTACTTATCATATCCATTTTAAGGTTTGTTATACCTTTCAAGGACCCTCCGTTGACTAGATTATCATACATGTTGTCTATACATATATGTGAGAAAACATTTTACATTAAACATTAAGGCCACACATGTTCATACATCAATGCATAAGTATATAGGGGTACCTATATGAGCAATCCTTTCATATAAACACTATAGGACACTATGCACATTCTTACTTCATCATATCATCTGCATAACATAATAGCATATAAGACGTATTCATAACATGTTCATACATTCCTAGGCATGTATTTAGAAGACCAACCTAGGAAATATCCTACTAATGTACATATGTGCAATGCATAAACAAGGTCCCATACCCTTTCCTATACTAGTACAACCTAGATCATAACTAAAATAGACAACTAGGCATAGGCTTCATATAGGGTGCTCATAATTAACACATATTCATAGTATATTTGACTTCAAGGCCATGATTGCATCACATACAAATTTACAATAAAATAAACACCTCCACCATATATGGACCATACCACACAATGCTATACAAGGCTCCATTGATTAACAATACTATAGGAAAGTAGAGAAGTACGGCAATAGAGCAATTCTTACCAATCCTTTAGTCTTTGATCATCTTAGATAAACAATTCAAGTATAGGTCAGTAACTTAAATATACTTTGACAATCACAAAATAATTCATAAGCACTATAAGATCGTGCGACTAACAAGTACACTACATCACCAGAACACTATAGAGAAGTGTGTCATAGATCATCAGCCAATTTCACTTTCATTAATCATCAATTATATTTTATCAATAATAACAATCTAGGACAGTAGCTAAAGATATAATAATCAAGTATCATGCTTCATCTACCCTAGAATTTAGATCACATCATGTATATAGCTTTATCAATCGTTAGGCTACATTGATCATGAAAGACTCTCACCCACAATTCATCAATAATATCAACATAAGGTAGTAGTTAAAGAAATCATAAACTAAACAAAAACCTACTACATGTGTCATAAAATCGAGATTACTGTGAATAGCATGCTTTACAATCAATAGGAAATACACATCAATTTTTCAATCCTCAATCCATATTGGAAAAATAATACATAATTCATTGCACATGATATCATATGCAGTAGTTAACTATCAATTTAACATAATTGAATTACATATCAATCAAGCTAGAATTAAGATCAGAAGATACTACAGTACAGACTAGACTTAGTCAAACCTTCATGTTCATGGGTCAGTCATCATCAATTCACCATCAATGCACATGCTAGGCACTAGATATAAGCAATTCAACGTGATAGAATAATAATTCAATCAATACAGAGTCACGATCACAATGCCCATACATAGGCTAAAAACAGAGTTGAGGGGGACATGGGCTCATCATGCAATTAGATTGGACTCCTCGTTACAATCATCATATTAACATCAATTTATAATGATTAAGCATTTGAAAACATTTTTAAGAAAGAACCCATGGCTAGATTTAAGAAGGAGAAGTTTGATCATGAACTTGCATTGAAAAACATTGAGAAGAACTCTCTACATGGAATATTAAGTAGAGATGAAGGATCACCATACAATAATGTAAAATAATACCTCTAAACATGGTTAAGAAACCATGGAAAATCCAAGATCCAAGTTGTTCTTGAGCTTCACCTTCAATCGAGGTTCTAGAGAGAGATTGGTTTGGAAGAGAAGTCTAATTTTTGTGAGTTGAACTGGGAATGGGGTTGTCACCTTTTTATATCACTTAAATACACCCAAAAATAACCAAATAAACCACCTAGAGTCAGTTTATCACATAGGGTAAATTTCCCATTCACCGCTTTAATGAAAGAGTGTGCAGGCTGCAGTTGCTGAAACCATCGACGGGCACAAACGACGCACAGTAGGACCATCGATGGACCATACTGCAGGCCATTGTTTGAGTTTAACGCTTCACAACAGCCTTAATCCTTCACCACGCTAAGTATTCATTGACGAATCACCATCGACGGGCCGTTGGTGAAGTTACGATCCATCCTTTGTCTTCGTCGATTCACACTGCCAAGGCAGTGTCTCAACAGCCTTTGGGTCCTCCTTGAGGGCTTCTTGTGGGGCCCTTGGGGAGTCGTAACAACAAGTTCCCAATGTAAATATATATATTAACATGCCAAGGACCTTCAACATCATTTTCACCAAAAACAATTACACGTAACACCTTCAAAGATGCTAGGCACACTCAAGACATACACATGCACGTCTCAAGGGTTAACTTTCAAACGTCTCGGACGTTCTTAGACGTTTTACCTCTAAACATCATGAAAATCAACATACAGATATAAACCTAATTTTCGATCATATAAGGACTTCATAAGCCAATGAAACATATAAGCACATGAAAATATCTAAGGCCTCTTGGTGACTAGTCGTCGAACGTCTTGGTCATCCCTTGACGTTTGACTTCTAAATTACTTCAAATAACTCATGCATACTTTAAGACAATTAATTAACATGTTAACAAGATTATAAGAACATGTGAGGCTCTAGACACCCAAACTCAATTTGGGGCCTTACATATGTAAACCTCATGAAGTGGATATAAATGAAAAGTTTTAATTTTTCCACATTTTTTATCTATGATGTACTATGATATATGCTAAGGGATTGTCTTAGTCCTCTTAGAGGACGATGACGCCGGTTCGCCTAGGGATACTTTGGGGTCGTAACAGTGCTCATATAAATCTCCATGATCTAATAATCCATATAAACCCCTAGAATGTATGAGATGGAGTGTTGTGCTAGTGACTTAAAAAGACTTCTTCCCTTCACCATGTGGAATATGTGTTGACCCCATACCTATTGAAATTGGATCATATGCACTATTTGCGTCATCTACGCTGTCCCATCATAGATCACTGATCATTGGTTTGTTTGTGTGGAAAGGACCAAAGTCACGAGGGTTCATTTTTCCTTTTCTCAACATAAACACTTAAAAACTAAAACTAAAAATTTAAATACTATAACTATACTACACAAAACTAAATATTATAAGACTATATTTTTATGTGACACTAATCCCTGGCAGCAACACCATTTTGATACTTTCCTTTTTATTTTTTTCTCATGATCAATGACACTATCCTACAGTCTTACTATCTACGAATTGAATCTAGTTTAGCAACCAACCAAGGTTTGGGGTCGTGTCCCAAGGTAGTGGTAGTGAAAGTAGTAGCTACTTACAACTCTATTCTAAATAGTGATAGTTTAAGACATTTTGGATTATTAAATGAATGAGAGATAGTTTTTGGGGTGTGATCACTATATGTGAAGATAAAATTCGTGGGTACATGCTTTTGGTAGATAATTTTACAAGAATATGGTGACTAGGCTAAGCTTTAGGTGAAAACAAGTTCCCTCTATGGAAACTTATCCCATATCAAATGGGTTCCTCTCAGACACCCACTCGTATAAACAATCAAGCCTACACCTTATATACACTCGCTCTTTCGACAAGAGTGGTCGGATATTAGACTAGGTCTCACCCTCTAGGGATGAACCTCATATCGACCCACTTCCTAGGATATCATTCCACTGGTCTTAGTTTCACAAAACCTCTCTAGACAAAGTCGAAAACACATGGGTTGTTTTATATCTCCAATTACAAACCCATTATATTAAACCACAACCACTAGGTCAAATCACCATTAAAATAGAATCTAAGCTACAAGCAAGCAAGACCCAACAAATTAATCAACCCATAATTGCTAAATCACACCCCAAAAAAGGGGGTAGGGGTTTAGCCACATATAAAGGAATAATCAAAATATATTTAAAATGATAAAGGAATAAAGTGGGTATAACACATTAAACCTAAAAAGTATCAAAGAAAGGTAAATAGCGAAGACATAATTCAAAAAATTGAAAGAAGAGCTTGTTTCTTCAAGATTCCACAAAAACCCTTTCTAGAGATGATAAAACTTTAGAACAAAGTTTCAAAATAAATTATCCAGTGTAATTGTTTCACTCACAAATATACAAACTTCATAATTGGTCTGGTGAATCATTTAAGCGCAATTAGTCTTGATTTAATGAATCTAACTTTGTTCAGTGCGTCGCCGCTTGCATGTTTCCTTTCTTGTTTATGTGTTCTAGATCCCTGGCATTAATCTTCTACTTTGTGGAACTGATCTGCAAAGCTTCGTGTAATGACTGGGGAGCATACCCCTATAGTTAAATGTCGTACTTGACCTCTCGGAGGTACTGTAAAAGTCCTTAGACATCTTTCATCGCATATATATGAAAAATAGTGCGGAAATTAGAACTTTTTCATTAAAACATAATGCGGATATCATTTCATAAAACGAGAGTCTTTCTAACATATGTCTCAAAAACCATCTATGAAACACAAATATAAATGCCTTGGGATGCATCCCACAAAAGTCTAAAACATAGTAAATGACATAATAGGAAGATAGGGGTTAAGTCATCGAAAGCTATGAGGGCTCACCAATCCTCACTCCTTGAATGACTTGGAATATATACCCTTCAAAGAAACTCAATATTCTCAACACCTTACATTGGATTAAAATGTAGGCAAAATATGTGTTGGTACAAAATGTACCAATTATGGAAACTTCATACCAAACATAAGATATCTCAAAATTAGTCAACAATAGACATAGTCAGAAGAGATAATAGCATGAGTATAACATGAATATCATAAGCATAATAAATCATCATAAAGCATATAAAAGTTCATACTTAAATCAATTGTCTTTCTTACCAGGTGAAATAGTTCACAGACCACCTCCTAGTATACTTGTGCAAGGCACAAGTAGTCTCCCATTAAACTACATACGCTAAGTACCTCTCTATTGTCATTCTTGATCATAATACTCTCATAATCAAGACTTAGGTTATTCATAGCATATGAGAACTATGACCCTAGATCACCTCAAGGCACACTTCTGCAATGCATGTGAGACATCTCATTCTACCTTACCTCTCTTTTGTCATTCTTGATCATAATGGACTCTCATAATTAAGGATTAGGTTCTTCATAACATATGAGCACTATGCCCCTAGATCTCCTCAAGGCACACTTTTGCAATGCATATGAGACATCCGATTCTACCTCAAAACACTAAGAATATTTTGAAGTCACCTTATTCCCTTTCATGAACTTTAGGCGTCAGTAGTAGACCTATTTCATATTTACAATGAATCATCTTAAGTCAGTCATGTCACGGAAAAAACTATAACTACTACCCGAGCTAAGCATAGATCATATAGGAGTCATGTAATTGGTAGATTCAAGTCATACTTGTGTCATTTATGAATTGCATCCCATTCTACAATCCATACTAATTACTTCTCTAGGCTATCCTAATCCAAGCTAGATTTTCATGCATCCTTGTCTATTAAGCTTAACATACTAACATAATAGACTTACTACCATTGAAATCATCTTAACATACAAACCAAGCTAACAAAGGAAGGATACAAGAGTACTAACCTAAAAACCATGCAACCAATAATTTAGATGAAAGCTAACCATATGGTAGCATGAATCCTCTACTCTAAGCTACCATAAGAATATTATCACAATCTATTCCATGAAATGTACCTTGTATGTGTATCAAGATACCATTAGGAGTGTATTGGTCTTTCCTCTAAAGCTTCTACAAAGTCCTTTGTCAAAGCCAAGTCAAGCTATCATGAAGGAACACTAGTCATTCTACTTCAACTTATTCCTGGGAGAGTATCTATACTCTTTCCTAGTCTATATTGCCTACTACTAATTAAAGCTAGCTTGATCAAGCATCCTTGCAACACAAGATCAAGCTAAAGATTTGAGAGATTGATTCCTCCATCCTAAGCGACCATGAGTAATTTTAATCCATCAGACTTAATCATATCAAGCTACATAGTTCAAAAATACATGATGTAGTCATAACTCAACGTCAATCTACCATATCATGGTATTATCTTACCAAGTAAACTACATCAGAATCCCCTCATAATGACTTCACTCCCGAATCCCTAACAACAATGACTTACACGCCCTATAATCAATGATAACTTCATTCTATCATGATCCATGTTCAATTACAAGTTATTTCATTCAATTTATTTATTAAAAGGTAATTCTAGTCATACTTGATCACATAGGTTCAATTCCAACTTTACAAGTCAAGATCCTCCTGAATCAATTTTTCCTAGTCCAATTCATATCTAGGTTATCCTATTATGATCAATTGGTATTCAAGACAATTGAATTAAAAAGATCAACTTAGAACCTCCAATCTTGACTCTAATGGCCTAAATCCACAATGATCACCTTCAACATCAAAGTGTATAATTCATCAAGGATAGCACATACAAATATCATATAATCATACTATAAACATAATTGAATCCTACAACTAGATTGGGATCACAATCAAGCGTTACCCACAATGCAATCACAACCCAATCTAGAATGGGGGTGTTTTGGATTCACAACTGAGGGATATCTATGGGGGATACATGCATGAACAACCTTCACATACTCTAGATTATAGCCTTTAACCAAGCTTTATTCAATGGTAAAAGTCGTCTTAGCAGCTGCCTCATATTTCTGTTCTTCTTCAACGGTGATCTTGAGAGAGTTTTATGAAAGAAAAGTTTTTTTTGGAATATTAAGCCTAAATGGTTATTTTATTGATTAAAAATACTTGAAATACCTAAAAACTCTAATACTAAGCACCCGTGATTTATTTGGAACATGGGGTGAATTTTTTGATTCACCTTTAGCTAAGCCGAGACACCTGCAGGAAAGTAATAGGCTCAATTGACTGTTGCAGTCTACGGCCGTCATCTGGATGATGTGTCGTCCTGCACGTATGTTGTTTGTGAAAGAGACTCTAATTTTGTGGCTGAGATTCCATGTCTAAGTGTGGATCGATGTCCCAAATTGATGGATTGCGTGAGGCGTCGATTCGTGGTCTTACATTGCCAAGTTAGTGTTTTGCCAGCCTTTGGGTCCTCCTAAGGGACCCTTTGGGAGGTCCTTAGGGAGTCATACCCAGGAATGTTTACCCTAAATACGACTATAAACATGTTTTACCACTCCCATATCATTTTAGACACCAAAAATAAACTCAAACTTAGCAAGGCCCACTACCACATACACATGACTAGTTACCGAACGTCTTGGTCGTCCTTAAAAGCTTCCCTTCCAAACTCCTCAAACTGACTTGTAATGCAAAAATTCACCATTTTTACACCTTATTTACTCATGAAACACTTTTTAGGCTCTAGTTTGACGTAATACTTTTTCAGGGTCCTTGCATTAACCCTCACTTGTACACATTCGTCCTCAAATGAAACCTACCTAATAACTTCTTAAAGAACCGACTCTAAAATAAAATCCCATTGAGTATGAATTATTTCTAAATGCACAGACCCAAACAAGTAAATTTTAGTTCCTAGTTATGCATATCTAATGAAAACCAATCATGCATGAAAGAAACACTCTTACTCAGGTCCAAGGAGAGATTAACATCTCCATATTATGACATGACCAACATAACTTTATGGAGCCCAGAATGCTCGACTTAATTATGTCACATCAAGAGAAAATTTCATCCAAAGAGAACCGTAGCAACATATAATAATATAAAGACCTTATGAAAAGGTCTCACTGTCCATCACATAATGGTATGACACACATGTCTTTCTAACATTAATTCATAATAACAATCATGTCCCACAAAGCAAGTCAAGACAGCAAGCAGATCTGGAATTTTGATGAATCATTAAGGCAGCACATACTAGAAAGGGACATAAGGAGATCATTCAACATCACCCTTGGATAAGAGAGCATAGAAACTACTCATATTTGGAGGAACATCTTCCAAATACTAGGAGAAACTTGTTTGCCTTCCCTCACATTAGATTTTTCCTTAGGGAAATCCTTCCTCATGTGGCCACCCTCACCACACCCATAATACCATCCCTACAACCCAAACACCTACCCGCATGTCTCTTACCACACTAGGGAATGTAGGCCGTGAATACTCATTTCTCTTCCCTTGAGGTCTAGGGTTAGACACCCTCTCATCCACATACCTAGAAGCATTAAAATAACCTATTCTGGAAGAGTTCTGTTGATTCTTAGAACGACCACGTCCATTGAACTCATCATTGTCCATCTTACTTCTCTTTTTCTCCATCTTAAGTTTGGATTATTCTATTTGTTGGAAAAAACAATTAGACGTGAGATATTCATATCATCCACAAGCATTGCCATACAACACTTCATCTACTAGTTTGGACACTCCTTTCATGAAATTATTCATCAAATCTCTAGGTCTTGTACTAAAGATGGAGCTTTGTTAGACAAAAGAGTGAACTTCAAGGCATACTCCTTAACAGTGAAATTGCCTTTCTTGAGGTTTATGAATGACTCCAACTTAGCCTCCCTCAATTCTCTAGAGAAGAGTCTATAAAGGAAAGACGACTTATAAGTCTCCCATTTTGTATAACCCGCCCCTATCGTCCTAGAATATTTCAATTTCTCATTCAAAAATTGAGCTATATCTTTCAATTGTCACGTGGATAGTTCTTCTTTCTCCCTAGAAGTTAATACCATGATAGAATGAGTATTATCAACCTCATCTATGAAGCCATTTGATCCTCCTCCACTTTGGAGATACTAAATTTTAGAGGGTTCATCCTCAAGAAGTCTCTAATCCTAAAGGCACTCATTCCGCCTTTAGGGTTTGCCACCACCCCCCTATTGGTCTGGGCTATCAAGGCTTGAGCCAAAAAATTCATAGAAGTCCTACACTCCTCTAGAGTGACATTCCCTATGGTGGCTCATTAGGAACTTGAGAAAGAGTATGATGTCCTTGCGGAGGAATCTCTTGATACTTGTTGCCATCTCCTCCCGTTCTATTATTAGCCCTAGTGTTAGCCATAACCTGGACAAAATCATAGGAAAACATTACAAGAGGGCCTACTAAAACCAAACTCTATGGCATGACTCGAAGAATAAATAAGTGGAACTTTCGTAAGCCTCCCACAGCCTCCAACTCATACATGTGTCGCTACTCACACCAATGAATAAGACTCTACTAGACGTGGTTTTGAGGACATCCTAAGACCATTTCACAACCTTATACTCTTATACCATGTTTGTAGCGACCAGGAGGAATCCTAAAAGTTACACGGCGTATTTGACCTCTCAAAGAGTCTTGTACAATCCCTTGGACATCTTTCATTTCATATATATATAATATATATATATTATATATATAATATATATATATATATATATATATATATATATATATATATATATATATGAAAAGTAGTGCGGAGTAAAAAAACTCTTTAAAAAAAATAATGAAGAAATCATTTCATTAATTGAAGTCTTTTTAACATATGTCTATAAAACAATTAATGATAATAGAAATATAAATGTCTTGTCATGCGGCCCACAAAACTCTAAAACATAGTAAATAACATAAAAGGAACATAGGGGTGTGTCCTTGAATACTATGAGGATTTACCAATATTCACTCCTTGAAATCCTTGGAAACTCTACCCTTCAAAGCAAGTCAATCTTCTCAACACCCTAGACTGGATTACAATATAGGAAAAATATATGATAGTACAAAAAGTACCAAATATAGAAACTAACATACCAAACATAAGATATCTCAAAGGGTTAGTCAACAATAGACAAACATAAGAGATAATAGCATGAGTATGACATGAATATCATAAGCATAATAAATCATCATTAAGCATATGTAAATTCATACTGAAATCATTTGCCTTTTTACCCAAGTGAGCTACTTCACAAGCCACATTAAAATATAATTACGCAAGTCCATGGTAGCATCCCATTCTACTATTTAAGCGAAGTACCTCTCTTTGGTAATTCTTGATCATATCAACTCTCATAATTAATAGTATGGTTCTTCATAACATATGAGCACAATACCCTTACATAACCTCAAGGTACACTTGCGCAATGCACAAGAGGCATCCCATTCTACCTCACTATCTAAGCAAATCTAGAAGTCACTTTATTCCCTTTCATCAATATTAGATGTCACTAGTAGACCTACTTCATATTGTCAAGGAAATATCATATTATGTCAATCATGTCGTGCAAATCATCTATATCAATAACCAATCTAAGCATACATCACATAGGGGTCATGTCATATGTATCTTCAAGTCATACTTGAGCCATGTATGAATTGCATCCGTTTCTACCATCCATACTATGTTCTTTTCTAGGATATCCTAATGCAGGCTAACTTATCTTGCATTATTGTATATTAAGCTAAACATACTAACCTAATAGACCTTCTACCATGGAAAGCATCTTTGTATACAATCAAGCTAACAAAGGAAGGATACAAGAGTACCAACCTAACCACCATGCAACCAATCATTTAGATTAAAGCTAACCATAGGGGGGCATGAATCCTCAACCCTAAGAAACCATCATAATGCTATCTCAATCTATTCTATAAAATACACCTTGCATGCAAATGAAGCTACCATTAGGAGAGTATAGGCCTTTCCCCTAAAGCTGCCACGAAGTGGAATTGGCCAAGCCAAGTCAAACTATCCTTAAGGCACTCTAGTTATGCTACATAAAGCTATTCCTAGGAGAGAATCGATCCTCCATCCTAGGCTATCTTACTTACAACTAGCGGAAGATACCATGATAATGAATCTTTGCGACACAAGATCAAGCTAAACATGGGAGAGATTGATTCATCCATCCCAAGCAACCATCAGTAATTTAACTCACGCTACCATGACACTTCATCATCTCAAGCTAGATAGTTCCACTATCCATAAAGGAATCAAAAGTGAAGCTCAAGTTACCATATCTTGGTCTTATATTACCAAGTCAACTACACAAGATGTGTCTATGCAATACAACTTCAAGTTATTCTAGTTTATCATGCCTTCATTAATTTTAGGTTCTTAGGTCAACCTAGAATTTATCTATGTGAGAGAAATTGCCTCCCCTTGCTTGTTCATGTCTAAGTGTATACGAGAAAGAGAACAACTCATTGCAATCCCTTCATAATGACTTCAACCCCAAATACCTAACAAAAATGATATACAAGCCCTAATTAATGCTAACTTCATTATATCATGATCCATGTCCAATTACAAGTTATTTCATTCAATTTGATCATTAGAAGGTGATCATGTAGTACTTGATCACATAGGTTTAATTCCAATTTTACAAGTCAAGATACTCCTTAATCAATTATACCTAGTTTAATTCACATCTAGGTGAACCTATTATGATCAATTAATTTCAAGACAATTGAATTAAGAAGATAACCTTAGAACCTGCAATGTTGCCTTTAATAGCCTAAACCCACCATGATCACCTTCAACATAAAATCTTATAAATCATAGAAAAATTGAATGCAACGCACTATATTTGGATAACAATCAAGCGTTTTCCACAATGCAATCACAACCCTATTTAAATTAGGGTCTTCTGGATTCACAATAGAGGGATATCTAGTGGAGCTGAATGGATGGAACGATCCATGTATGAACAATATTAACATACCTTATATTAGAGACTTAAACCAAGCTTGATTCAATGGTTAATATCGTCCTAGAATCTTCCTTCTCTTTCTCTTCTTCTTCAATAGTGATCTTGACAGAGTTTTATGTAGGGAAAGGTTTTGTTTTGGAGTTTGAAGAGTAAATGGATATTGTATTGATTAAATACACTTAAAATACCTAAAAATCTAAAAATAACCTCCCATAATTTATGGGGAACATGGGTTGAATTTCCCAATTCACCCTAGCTAAGATGAGATATCTATAAGAATGTCGCAAGCACAATCGACGGGTTGTCATCTAGTTGACGTGCCATCCTGCGCGTTTGTCGTTTGGGAAATAGACTCTAATTTCAGGGTTGATCTCCCACGCCTAAGTGTGGAGTGACAATCGACAGATCGTTTATCAAAGCACGAGGCATCGATTGTCATGTGCGGTTTGACACTGCCAAGGCAGTTCTTTTGCCAGCCTTTGGGTCCTCCGCAAGGACCCCTTCAGGAGGTCCTTGGGGAGCCATACCCGGGCGTTTCGACCCTAAACAATACCATAAACATGTTAATCCACTCCCCTATCATTTTAGACACAAAAAAACACCTAAAATATTCCAAGGCATACTAGAACATACACACGACTAGTTACCAGGCGTCTTGCTTGTCCTGCGACGTTTCACTTCCAAACCCCTCCAAATTTCTCAAACTTACTTATAATGCTAAAATTCATTATTTTTACACCTTATTGACTCATGACAAACATTTTAGGCTCTAGTTTGACCTAATTCATTTTTAGGGTCCTTACATTATCCCCCACTTGGAACATTCGTCCTTGAATGACACCTTCATATACACTTCTTAAAGAACAGACTCTAAACTAGCAGCCCATCGTGTATGCATTATTTCTAAATTGACACACCAAACCGAGGAAAAATCAATTCCAATGTACACATATCTAATCCAAACCAATCATGCATAAAGGAAATATTCTCACTAAGATCCAAAGAGATACTAATATCTTCTAGCTAAGACATGTTCAACATTACTTTATGGAGACTAGAATGCTCATTTGACTCAATTATGTCACATCAAGACTAACTTTATGGAAACTAGAATGCTCATTGACTCAATTATGTCATATCAAGACATAATTTCATGCAACTAGGTCAATTTTGACAAGGTCTACACACCTTCATATCATTTATTCAATGTGAACCATAGCAACATATAATCATATAAAGACCATATGAAAAGGGCTCACTATTCCCCATATGGGGGTAAGCCGGACATATCCTTCTAACATAAATTGATCATAACAAGAAAATCATCAATCCCGACAAAGCAAGTCAAGACAAAAAGCAAATCTGAAATTTTCATTAATCATTAAGGAAGCACATACCGAAAAGGTACATAAGGAGATCATTCATGATCACCCTTGGATCGGAGATCATAGAACCTATTCCTCTTTGGAGGACGATATTCCACATAAGTAGGAGCCACTTTCTTGCCTTACCTCACTTAAGCTTTTGGCATAGTGAAATCCTTCCTCATGTTGCCACTCTCACCACACCCATAACAACCATACCTATAGTCCAAACACCTACCCTCATGTCTCTTACCATACCTAGGGCTAGTAAACTATGAATACTCATTGCCATTCATTTGAGGTCTAGGGTTAGACACCCTCTAATCCTCATACCTAGGAGCATTAGAATAACTTTGTCCGAAAGACTTTTGTCGATTTATAGAACGACTATATTTATCGGACCCATCATTTTCCATCCGACTTCTCTTTCTTAAGTTTTGATTCTTCTATTTGTTTGTCAAACGCCATTAGATATTAGATATTCATATCATATTTTAGCATTGACATAGCACACTCTTCATATACTAGTTCAAAACTCCCGTCATGAACTTACTCATCAAATCTCTAGGGCTTGCTACCAAAGACGAAGCATACTTAGACAAAACATTGAAATTAATGCCATACTCCCCAACACTCAAATTTCCTTAGATTTATGAATTCCCCCAACTTAGCCTCCCTCAAATCTCTAGGAAAGAACATATCAAGGAAAGTTGACTTAAAAGTCTCCCATTCTATAGACCTGCCCCTACCGGCCTAGAATCTTTCCATTGCTCATACCAAACTTTATCTACATCTTTTAATTAGTATGCGGCTAGTTCCACTTTCTCCCTAGAAGTTAATCCCATAATACCAAGTCTTATAAACCCCAACTTGTAACCTATTTGGATCCTCCTCCACCTTGGATCCACTTAATTCTGAAAGGGTTCATCCTCAAGAACTCCCTATTTTAATAGACACTCATTCCCCTATAGGATTTGTCACCATCACCCTATTGGCTTGAGCCGAAAAATCATAGAAGTCCTAAACTCCTCTAGAATGGAATTCCCTATTGGTGGGTAATGAGGAACTTGAGGAGGAGATTGATCTCCTCGGGGAGGAATCTCTTAAGCATGAAGAAGTTAAACTTTCCTAAGCATCACATAGCTTCCTACTCATCGATGTGTCTCAACTCACACCGATAAATAAGACTCTACTAGACGTGGTTTTAAGGCATCCTAAGACTATTTAATAACATTATGGTTTCGCATCAAGTTTGTAATAACCGGTTAGCACCCCTTAGAAGTTACACGGTGTACTTGACTTCTCGGAGGTCGAGTACAAGCCCTTAGACATCATTTATTGCATATTTACAAAAAGTAGTGCAAAATAAAAACATCTTCTTTAAAACATAATGCAGAAATCATTTCATACACAAGAATCGTTCTAACATATATCTCAAAAAACATCTATGACAACATGAATATAAATGTCTTTGGACAGTGCCCTTAAAAGTCTAAAACATAGTAAAGGACATAAAAAACATAGGGGTCCTCGAATGCTATGAGGACTAACCAATCATCACTCCTTGAAAGACTTAGAAACTCTACCTTCAAAGCAACTCAATATTCTCAACACCCGACATTGGATTCTATTATAGGGAAAACATGTGTTAGTACAAAATGTACCAAGTATGGAAACTAACATACAAAACACAAGAGATGTCAAAGGGTTAGTCAACAATAGACATAGTCATAAGATATAATAGCATGAGTATAACATGAATATCATAAGCATAAAAATTCATCATATAGCATACGTAAGTTCATACTTAAATTATTTGTCCTTCTTACCCAACTGAAGTACATCACAAGCCACCTCAAAGTATACTTGTGCAAGGCCATGTTAATATCCAATTATACTACCTAAGATAACTATCTCTCTTTGGTCATTCTTGATCATAATCCACTATCATAATTAAGACTTATGTTCTTCATAACATATGAGCAGTATGCCCCTAGATCATCTCAATACACACTTGTGCAATGCATGTTAGGCATCCCAATTTACCTCACACACTAAGCATATCTTGAAGTCACGCTTTTCCCTTTCATCAACTTTAGGCGTCACTAGTGTACCTTCTTCATACTTTCAAGGAACTATCATATTATGGGAAAGCAATTATAGACACTACCCAAGTTAAGCATACATTAAATAGGGTTCATGTCATTGGTAGCTTCAATACATAGTTGTGCCATGTATGAATGGCATCCCATTCTACAATCCATACAAAGTACTTCTCTGAGCTACCCTAATCCAATCTAATGTATCTTCCATTGATGTCCATTAAGCTTAACATACTAACATAAAAGACCTAATACCATGGGAAGAATTTTATTATACAATCCAAGTTAACAAAAGAAGGACAAAAGAGTACAACCCTAACCACTAGCAACCAATCATGTCGATGCAAGTTAACCATAGCAGAGCATGAAACCTTAACCCTAAGATACCATGAGAATACTATCTCAAGATATTTCATGAAATGCACCTTGAATGCAAATAAAGCTACCATTAAGAGAGTATAGGCCTTTTCCCTAAAGTGGCCATAAAGTAGCTTTGGCCAAGCAAAGTCAAGCTATCATGAAGGCATACTAGTCATGCTACTTCAAGCTAGAATATCCTACGAGAGTATATATCCTCAATCCTAGAATATCTTGCCTACTATTAATGTAAACTACCATAATGAAGGATCCTAGCAACATAAGATCAATATAAACATGGGAGAACTTGATTCCTCCATCCCAAGCTACCATGAGTAATTTAACTCAAGATACCATGAGACTTCATCATCTTATGCTACATAGTTCAACTATACATTAATGACTCATAAATACACCTCAAACTACCATATCTTGGTCTTATCTTACCTAGTCAACTACACATGAAGTGTCTATACAATACAACTTCAAGCTATTCTAGTTTATCATGCCTTGATTAAATATAGGTTCTTAGGTCAACATAGAATCCATCTATGTGAGCGAACTTTCTTCCCCTAGCTTGTTCATACATAAGTATATAGGATAAAGAAAACAACTCATCATAATCACCTCATAATAGCTTCACCCCCAAATCCCTAACAACAATGACATGTAATCCCTATAATCAATTCTAACTTTATTTTATCATGTTCCATGTTCAATTACAAGTCATTTAATTCTATTTGATCATGAGAAGGTAATTCTAGTCATAGATCACATAGGTTCAGTTCCCTCTTTACAAGTCAAGATCGTCCTCAATCAATTAGGCCTATTTCAATTTATATCTAGGTAATTATTATGATCAATTAGTATTCAAGACAAATGAATTAAGAAGATCAACTTAGAACCTTCATCCTTGCCTCTAAAACAACCATGATCACTTTCAAAATCATATCTTAGAATTCATAAAGGAAACCACATGAAAAAATCATATAATAATCATATAAATATAAGTACATTCTACCCACTATATTGGGATAACAATGAAGTGTTACCCATGATGCAATCACAACTATATCTAGATTGGGGTCTTTTGGATAAACAATTGAGGGATATCTATGGGGGGATACCTGGATGGAAAAATCCATGGATAAAAAATCTTCACACGCCTTAGATTACATACTTAAACCAAGATTGATTGAGTGTGGTGAAATTCATCCTAGAAGCTGCCTCCTCTTTCTCTTCTTATTCAATGGTGATCTTAAGAGAGTTCTATGGAGGGAAAGGTTTTGTTTTGGAGTACGAAGCTTAAATGTTTATTTTATTGATTAAATATATATAAAATACCTAAGAACTAAAAAAATAAATTCACGTGATCTATTTGTAATGTGGGGTGAAATTTTCCAATTCACCCCTAGCTAAGCCGAGAGAAACCCGAATGATCAATTGATCGTTGTAGTCGACAGGAGCTCGGCTGGTTGACGCGGAATCATGCATGTCCATAATTTGTGAAAATGACTCTCTTTTTTGGGGATAAAATCACACGCCTAAGTGTCGACCAATGCCCCCAATGGACAGATCATTGATCAAAGCATGAGGCATCGATTGCAAGGCGTAGTTTGACACTGCCAAGGTAGTGTTTTGCCAGCATTTAGGTCCTCCTCAAGGACCCCTTTGGGCGGTCCTTGGGGAGTCATATCCGGGCGTTTTGACCCTAAACATGTCCATAAACATGTTAAGCCACTCCCCTATCCTTTTAGACAGCAAACCGTACCTAAAACATAACAAGGCACAGTAGCACATGCACATGACTAGTTACCGGACGTCTTGGTCATCCTTTGACATTAAACTTCCATACCCTTCCAAACTCCTCAAACTGACTTGTAATGCTAAAATCAACCATTTTTACTCCTTATTAACTAATGACACACATTTTAGACTCTAAGTTTTACCTTATTCATTTTGATGGTCCTTACATGCTGACTGCTCCTTTTTGTTGCCTTTTCATCCACTTCTTCCAGGGCTCACTTGCTGTAATAGAAGGCAGAACTTCATTATACAGCGGATCACCAAGTGTGCTTGGAAATGCGCACCTTTGCATTTTAAGCTGTTTTTCTCCATTTTTTTTCATTTTGTGCATATGTGTCCATCCTCCTATCGAATTCTCATATGCCTAAAAATTAGGAGTTTCTATAAGATATCGAGATAAAATAAACAATCAAGGACACTATTTCCAATAAAATAAGTCCTTGGATAAGTCCAATTTGATTACTCATTACCTGCAACATCAATGTGTTATGGATCATTGGGAGGAATTATTCTGCTTTGCGGAACTACTCGGTGAAGCGCTAACTAGTCCTTTTCATCGCCTTTTTGATCCACTTTCCTGAGAGCTTCGCTTGCTCGAACAAAGGGCAAAAAATATCGTTTAAGTTGATCGATGCTAAGGCATTCCTCTTCAACTCTTTTTATCCTTTTTTTTCGTTTTGCGCCTAAGGTCCCATGCTTACAGTAAAACATGAAATACCTAAAATTTAAGAGTGTTCCTCAGATATTGAGATTGAATGAGCATTTTAGGACACTATTTTCAATAAAATAAGGCCCAAATGAATCCAATTTGAGGACTCATCAACACCCCCACCTTAAACTTTTTCTTGTCCTCAAGTAAAATTCAAGTTCAGTAGTTCAAATAGGATGTCTTTAAAAGTGCAAGACAAGAATTAATTACCAATGATTCAAGTTGTGACATACCATTATCAAAGATCTTGTGCTCTCAACACTTGCTACTCATGTAAGTTCAAGCGTAACAAAAGTATCAACATGACCTCACACAAACATGATTCCATATTCACACACAACGATTAATAAGTTGACGATCAAAAATAAAATGTAACTCTCACACTCACAAAGAGGAACAAAATGCATGTTTTCACCCATAGGTTTTCCCTTATTTTCATTCGATCTTAAGTTTGGCTCACTAAAGATCAAAAAGGTCTTTCTAAAGCTTGTAACGGGGTTGAGTTCAAAATTATGGTCATTTAGGCTCCCTGAGTTTTTCTGATTAGATGTGGTATTCATAAGAAATTTCCTTCTCTTTTTATCAACTCTTTTTCAACTGTTTCTAAGTCATTGTTTTATTCACCTACATGAATTGCGTGGAAACCCAATTTTTTCTTTCGTGTTTTAATTTTACATTTTTTCCTTTTTCATTCTTTTCTTTTCTTTCCTTTCTTCTTTTTTTATATGGAGAGTTTCCATTTTTCAGAACCAGCATGAATAAATGAAGACGTTTCCTACACTTTTTACATTTCCTTTTCACCACACGTCCAACTTAGGATTTTGTCCTAAGTTGGCTATTCACTTTAAACCACAAATCAAGAGGATTACAGGTGGTGGATCACATAAGGTTTAGAGCTCATCAAGGTTCTTCCAAAGACATGCGAGGCTCAAAGAGTGTTCACAAGAGTTCCTTCAAAAGAGTTTCACACACTCACGGATAGTCCACAAAAGAGGTATATATCAAAGTTTTCATATACTCTATGAAATTGACTAAGATCATCTAGAGAACACACCTTTCTAAGTTAATCAGACTAACTCAGAAAATTCTAAGTTTATTCATGCAAGGTTTAAAGTAAGCTCATCACACAAGGCATTGACACATAAGTCGAAAAAGACTACACATTTTCACTAGCGTGCAATGGTAATTAAAAAAAAAACAATTCAATAAACGGCTAAGCACAATGAGATGCAAAGAGTTCACATATTGCCTTTGCAACTTCATTTATCCTTGTTGTACGCGTACATTCATGTTTATTTGATTGAAAGTACTATTCAAGTCATAGGTATTGATCGAATCAAAATTTTAATTTGTACAAGAACATCCACTTCCAAAACAAGAGGTAGAAAAAAGTTTTCAATTATTTTGCAATTAAACAAAAATAAATCCATAAACACAACTAATCGCTAAAGCAGTTTTAAAAACATAGTTAAAACAAGATGACCCAAATATGCAAGTACCAGAACACAAATATTCATTACAAGGTGAGCCTAACCCCACCGAAATCAAAAATATTTGTCCTCAAACATATATATGATAATAATCTAGAGATAAAATAAAAGAAAGACAGAGATATGGGTAGAGGATAATCCTAGTGAGTTAGCTGTTTCAAGTTGGAGTCATTAAGTAGATGTAGCCTTGAACTGAAGGTATAGTGGGTGCATCGGGTATATTGTTAAATGATTCATCAAGATATGGTAGATCTTTTCAGCATTGTACTGCGTATATTTTCAACCTACATTCTCGATTTATTCATCAGCTACCTTTGTGTTTGCTTGCAACTTATCTAGTTTGTTCCCATTCGGCAACAACATTTTTACTTACGAGTCATTAGGTGCATCATTAAAAAAATTTGTACTTCGCCGAGCTTTACAGAACCCCTCAGCATACATGGATGTCCAAAGGAAGTATTCATTAGGGCCGCAATTGTGGTTTACGATTCACCGAGACTTTCTTGAGCTCTCCGAGTTGTACAACTCCAGGTTTATTAAGATACCTTCAGTCAAATGGCAGAAAATAATTGATCGTTGGTGTCTTCAAAGACTCTCCAACTTCTATGCTGCTCCCCACTACACCTTGTAATCACTTGCTGCACTTTAATCTGCAAGACTAACATACTATTATTAATAAAAGTAAAATCCTATAGTTAGCACGTTGGGTTGCCTCTCAAAAAGCGCCTTATTTAACATAGTGATTTGTCGCTCTGTTATATTCAGGGTAGACCTAGTGTCACTATGTAACTCCAATATATCATTAGGGTGGAGCTAAGGCAACACAAATATCAATAGTGATATCATGTACTGGATTAGATGTAATAAATTCGTTCAACACTTCAAAATTCTCTCTCATTTCGTTCAACACTCTATCTTGATTAGTGATATTTAGGAGAATAATTTGAAGTGTGTCCTCAATACAACTTTTATTATCTTCTCTAGACTTTTTCCATGCGTGAGGAGGTATCCTCCCTTGGCGTTTGCACGGGTTTTCCACCTCACATATTTTGGTGGTGAAGTCATGTAGTTGAGATACCAATGCAGCTAATGTAAACTCACCCTCAACTTCATGAGCTGCCTCAACTGGCTTGCCACCCACTCCCTCTGTCATGCTTAGAGGACATGCGCACACAACGAAAAACAAAACTAAAAGTGAAACGGGTAAAAACTACACTAAAAAGAACAAAATTGTTAGAGAACAACATATTCACGTACACCACTTCCAGGCAGCGAATCCAATTTAATACTTCTTCTGATATCGTAATCAACCACACTAGCCTACGGTTTGAGTGTCTACGAATAGAAACTACTATAGTAACCCAACCAAGAGTTGGGGTCGTGTACCAAGGGAGTGGAAATGAAAATAGTAGCTAAATTATAATTTCCATTTTAGTTAGTAATAGCTTGAGAAAATGACAAACTAAAAGCAAAGTAAATTAAATTTGTGACACCAAAGTGTCAAATATCAAAAAGGGTTTGTCACAAGTAGTAAAAATAACAAAAATGACAGAGGAATCAAGTATGGGAAAAGTTCTTGTGGTGCGAACGCAATATATGTTGACGTAAATCGTTGGGTACATGATTTTGATAAGAAATTTACAAGATAATGATGACTAGGCTAAGCTTTAGGTGAAAGTAAAATCCCTTTTGGATAACATACCACATATCAAATGGGTTCCTCATGGTCACTCACTCATCTAATGAACACCAGCTTGTTCCTTACCCACACCCGCTCTTTCGATGATGAGTTTTAGGATATGGGGCTAGGGTTCACCCTCTCGGGCTGAACCTCATATCGCTCCACTCCTTATGCCATTAGTCTAGCGATCTTGGTTTCGCGACCTCATTCTCGAGCAAGCTAAAAACACATGGGTGGTTTGTATTTTTAATTACAAACCCATTAATATAAACTACAACCACTAGGTGAAATCACCATAGAAAGGCATCTTACCTATCAGCAAGCAGGACCCAAAGACAATATAAACATTTAATTGCTAAATCAAACTCCAAGAATAGGAGTTCTTAGTCACACATCAAGCAATAACCAAATACACCTAAAATGATAAAAAAAAATCCAATGGGTATAAGAAATTAAACCTTAATATGAGAAAAGGAAGAAGAATGGAGAAGTTTCACTTATCATTTGAGGAAGAAGAGCTTCTTTCTTCAAGTCTCCCACAAAACCCTATCCAAACCTGAGAGAAAATATTAAAATTAAGATCTAAGTCTCAAAACTAAAAATTGTGTCTCTATTTTCTCATTTTCCTTAAAAATAATAATAGATTTAGTGATTCTACCTTCTTCTATATCATCGCCGTTTTTGCTTTTCCTTCAGTAACTATGCATTCTAGATCATTGGGCAGAATAATTCGGCTTCGCGGAACAACTCGGCAAAGCGACGACTGCTCCTTTTCATCACCTTGTTGATGCACTTCCTTCAAGGGATTCGCTTGCTGGAACAGAGGGAGAAATACATCATGGGGGCTGATCGCCAAGTAGACATGGCGATGCTCATGCGTTCCTCTTAAGCTCTTTTAATCTTCTTTTTTTCCCTTTTTGCGCTTAAGTGTCCATGTTTACACTAAACTTGAAATACCTTAAACTTATGAGTTTTAATCAGATATTGAGATAGAATGAGCATTTGAGGACACTATTTTGCATTGAAATAAGGTCCAAAATGAGTCAAATCTGAGGATTCGTCAATTATTAAAATATCAGTATTAAAGGAGCTATTCTAATATGAAGCTATGATTGGATTTGTAGTCTTAATTGTTGCATTTCTAAATATTTTTTCTATGATATAATTATTCCTTTGTCTATTCCGTTGAGATTTTACATAGCATCGAGACGACTTTAGAATGGAAGCCCTACAACTGGTAGAGGTTTGTTCTTTAGAAGTAGTTCCTTTGTCCCTGAATATGGTCCTTATAAGATTTATCTTAGGAAGAAATGTCTAGTGGATCAACCTAACTTAACATGTATGGTCCTTACCTTGGCAAGTAGAAAAATCTTGTTTTTGTGTGAGAAAAACACCAGTATTGGTCACGTGGTCTATGTCGATAATGGTAAATTTTACACAAAAGAACAATGTTTTCATTTTTTGGTAAATAAATTTTCTTTGTTTCCAAGTAACAATTACAACTCAAGTTTCATTATGAAATACAAACCTGGACACACCCAACTCGTGACTATCTTAGCTTCTAACTTCTTCTACCAATCTAGACTAGGGATAAAATCCAAGCATTTAGATGTTTAGCCTATTTAAAGGTTTCTGATGAGACCTGAAGTAGACCTCCATGGAAGTATGTTTCAGAATGTCTTCAAAGATCCTGCTCCTCTTGTTCAATACTCGTTTTATCCTCTCCTTTTGGGTAAACTAGACTGCTGCAGCTAGTGTTGTCTTCTATACCTTAACCCTAATACTTCTCCCTTTGCACCAATTCTCTGAATATTTGAGTTCGACTTTCCACGCCATATACAGTCTTTAGATGTGCATCCATTTGAGTAACCAT
>JAKWJD010001755.1:56072252-56166333 GCA_027705065.1 Solanum peruvianum | reverse complement strand
TTAACATCTATTTTTTCATCAAACAAAAGCAATATTGGGACTTGTGAGTGAATTTTTTTTTCAATTAATAAGAGTTGGGATCCTGAAAATGCATCAAAAATTATGGGGATTCTTCTGATGCAAACCATGGTGAGAAGAAATGATTAGATTAGCTTTTGGTCAAGAATATTTAGTCACTCAGTGATTCTTAAAGCAAGAAAGGAGCTTGGTGTTTCTTCAAACTCACCTTCAACTCCTTCTTCACCTTCACCTTTTGGTGGTTCAATGTGTTTTCAAGGCAGAATTCTTCTTCTTCAGCTACTTCTGGTTGGATTCTTGGGGGTCTTAGATTTCCTTCACCTCTTAGTATAACTGTAAACAACACCACTCTTCAAATGTTTTCAAGGCAAATCCATGGTTCAAGGAAATTTACTTGACATTTCCAGCTGATAGTACTTTCAAAAAGAGGATGTTTCCAATTATTTCAGGTATTATTTGTTTGAAAAATTCTGTATTAATTTGTTCCCCTCATTTTGAAGTTTTGGTTTCTTTTAATCTTGTTATTCTTGATTTTCTAGCACTTATGGGCCTGTTTCAAGATGTGAGGATTCCATATCAGCAAAAGAGGATGTTTGGTTTTGTTACATTTGTTATCTGGAGACTGTGAAGACCATTCTTTCCAAAGGAAATCCTCATTTTGTATGTGATGCTAGGGTTCTTGTCAAGCCTTACAAAGAGAAGTGCAAAGTCCAAGAGAAGATTAGGTATTAATCCTTTTTATCACAACTACTTAATTTTTGTGAAGTTTATATTCTTTATATTGATTATTTGATGTTGGGATTAAAATTGCAGGAAGCAACACCAACAGCAGATGGAGAGGGGAGAATTCACTAGATGCGGTAGTCCTACTGGTTTGGACTCCAGTGATCCTTATGATCTTCAGCTTGGTAAGTAACAACATTTTGGAATGTGATGGCTCCTCAAAAGTTTCAACTTTTAATGCTCTACTTTACTTATTGTGATTTACTAGGTGCAAGAATGTTTTACAACAGTCAAGATGCGCTGTGGAGGAGAAAATTGGAAGAACAAGCTGATCTGCAACAGGCAATTGAGCTCCAAAGCAGGAGATTGCTGAATTTACAGCTTCTTGATGTCAAAAGGAGCAACCATCATCGTGCCCTTTCCATGAGTGCTGTTATCCCATCCCCACCGCATTCTTCAGGCTTCTTCAATCAAAATATGGTTAGCTCCACAGACTTTGGCAGCCGAGAAGGTATAATCTTGAGTTTTTGCTTCATTCAATAGTCCAGATAGATATTGCACTCAATTGAAATGGGTGGCATAGTTAATAAAATGAAGTTTTAGGCTAAAAGTTGAGAATGAAGATGTTGATATTTGATGTTTGTTTTGTTGCAGAGAATGGTTTTTGCACTCAATTATGGATCATTTTGTTAACTTTATAATTTTGTGATGGGAATTATTTGTTTTTTGTGAATACATGATAACGTTGGAATGTATTATATAACTTATGGATATCATGGTTTTTGTTTAATATATAATTATGTTGAAGTGAGTTGCAATTGAGTTGATAAGAGAATATTTAGTAAATGTATTGCTTCATTGTGTTTTTGAAGCTCTTTGAGTTTGATTTGCGTACTGAATTAAAATGACAGGTGATGAGAAGCCGCAGAAATAATAATTTTCTGCCAGTTTTTTTTCTAGAAATTTTTTGCATTAATTTTTTCAGATATAAATGCAGAAAAGAGACCTGATGAGGTCTCCCTTTTGTATTAATTTGTTCAGCTATTTCATAATAGAGACCTCATCAGGTCTCTAATTAACATTTTGTATTTTATAAATGCAGAAAAGAGACCTCATGAGATCTCTTTTCTGCATTATATTTTCCGTAAATTTCATTATGGAGACCTCACGAGGTCTCTAAAAATAAATACAGAAAAGAGACCTTATGAGGTCTCTCCTTTAAAATAATATAAAATTAAATTAAATAATATCTTAGCGACCTAATGAGGTCTCTTTATTAAAATATAAAATTAAATAATATAATAAAATCGTGACCTCATGAGGTCTCTATATAAAAAAAATATAAAATTAAATTAAATAATACAATAGTGACCTCATGAGGTCTCTTTTTTGTAAAAAATCAGATAATTTGTTGGTGACCTCGTGAGATCTCCGTTTGGCGACCTCATGAGGTGTCTATAAAAAAGTGACCTGCATTTTACTGACCTACCGTTGAGGTCTCTTTTTCGATCTCTTTTTCCCAAAAAGAGACCTTGTGATGTCTCTTTTCTAGGTCTCTTTTTGGCCTTTTTTTTTAGTAGTGTTGGTTATTGATTATAATATATGTATTAGTATAGGCTTTATAGTTAGATAGTTAGAGTTGTTGTATTGACTCTACTCTATCCATATTTATTTTTAGATTACAATTGTTATCATATCATAACATATTACTAAACGTATGAACAAAAAAGTTGAAAGTTGATTTACGATTTTACCCCTTCTATAAATTTAATTGTTATAAAGTATTTAAATATTTAATGTATAAGTTTAATTAAAATGTTAATGACTTTTTGACTTTCTAAGATTAATTCCTAATAAATATCTAATTTATCAATATTTATCATTTGTAACCTATATGTATATAATAATTATAATTATTTTTTTTAAAAAAAAAAGTCTCTACCTAAATTGGTACATTTTTTCTCTTCTCCTACCTTTTTCGTTTACCCTCTCATAAGTAACATAATTTATGTGGATAAAGCATATCCTTTATGATAAATAATGAAGTTTAATAATTTAAAGGTGCAAATATGCAAAATGCAGACACACATTGATAATGTCTCTTGGTTATTATTAAAGAGCGACTCTAGCTTAATAAATTTCAATTCATTGATACTTAATTACTTGATAACTTTAGTTATTTTTTTGTACATGGTTTACTAACTTTAATTTTCTTTTTCATATTCTTCATTTATTTATTATTAATTTCTAATTACATATTCAACTGTTGTACTCTTAATATTCATAACTCTTATCTTTTCATATTCGTAACCTCCAAATATTTAAACTAAAACATAAATAATTCTTTGATATTCCTTCTATTCTATCTTTTATAAATTCAACTTCTTTATCTCATGAAACCCCTATCAAGATCATTAGGTTACTATTTTTATCCTATAGCTTAAGTGGATGAAGAAGACCCTAGAATTTTGACAGGATATTGGATTAGTCGATAAGAACTTTGAGAGTTATGTACTAATTTTGTACTTATTTTTCATCTATATGTATATATCAGTCTTATAAGAATAATGTCTACATTGTATTTTTTCTTAAATGTGTTTCTTTTTGTCTTTTTTATTTCATTATTAGATTTTTAATTTAATTTTCTATGAATGCTTTATTACCGTAAGTCTTTATTCTTATTTTGTAATTGTTACATTTTATTATACATTACAATGTACATATATATTTCCATGAAATTTTAGTCATTATAATGTATCGATAAAAATTTACATGAAACATACGTGCAAAGCACATGCTCATAAATTAGTATAACTAAAAGCATGAACAAAAAAGTTGAAAATTGAATTACCATTTTAATCCTTCTATAAATTAAATTGTTATAAAATATTTAAATATTTGTTGTATAAATTTTAATTAAGGTTAATGAGTTTTAGACTTCCTAAGATTAATTCCTAATAAATTAATTTATTAATATTTATAATCTATAATCTATAATCTATATGTATACAATAATCATAATAATTTTTTTTAAGAAATATTTTTCCTCTTCTCTTAACTTTTTCCTTACCCCTCCTCATTAATAATATAATTTATGTGGATATAGTATTGTCCTTTATTAATAACAAAATTTAATAATTTAAAGAGTGCAAATCTGCAAAATAGAGACACACATTGATAATGTCCTCTCGATTAGTATTAAACAATGATTCTTGTTTCACAAATTTAAATTCACTGATGCTTAATTACGTGATAAGAAATTTAAAATCTATAAAATGGAGACAAACATCAATAATGTTCTCTAGATTATTATTATTAAAGAATGACTCTAGCTTCACAAAATTGAACTCATTGATATTTATTAGGTGATAAGAACTTTAGTTGTTCTTTCTACATAATTTGCTAACTTTAATTTCTTTTTCATATTCTTCATTATTTTTTATTATTTTCTATTTAATTATTCAACCTTTTTACTCTTAATATTTATAACTCCGATCTTTTCATTTCATAACCTCGAAATTTTAATCTAAAACATTAAGATATCTTTTGATATTCCTTCTATTCTATCAATATAAATTCAACTTCTTTACCTCATGAAACCCCTAACAAGATTATTAGACTATTATTTTTATTCTATATTTAAACTAGATTGAGAAGACTCTTTAATTTTGATAGGATATGGAAGGAGTCGATAAGAACTCAGAGAGTTTATCTATTATTTTGTACTTACTTTTATATATATATATTATATATATATATATATATATATATATATATATATATATATATATATATATATATAAATACATCAGTCTTATGAGAATAATGTCTACATTGTATTTTTTCTTAAATTTTTCTTTGTGTTTTTTTTCTGTATTAGACTTCTTAATTTTAATTTTCTATGAATGTTTTATTGTCGTAAGTCTTTATTCTTATTTTGTAATTGTTGCATTTTGTTTTTCGTTACAATTTATATATATATATATATATATATATATATATATAATATATATATATCCATGAATTTTTAGTCTGTCTAACGTATCTATAAAAATTCACATGAAATACACGTGTGAAGCACGGTGCTCAAAATTAGTATATAAAATATTTTTACAAAATATATATTGAGCTACTATTACACAATTAATCTTCCGATGAGTCATTTTAATTCCTTAACATGATATTATTTTTTTTTCTCATGACTATGCATGTAACAGGGTTTAGCTTTTAGTCACTTGTAATTCTAAGCATGTGTTATGAATAAGGTGTAGTCTCAGGTCGTGATGCTTTGTATGTTTAAGAACAAGTAGGTTGCAGTTTACTTGTTCTTTAAAATCGAAAAAAACTTTTGTAGAGCAGAGGAACTAAACTGAAGTCGAATTGGTTCTCAACCAAAACCTCGGGCCCAATTACTCAAACTAACTCAACAACAACAACAATAGGATAAAACAAATTCTCATCAAGTAGAAAATGAGATCATAAATAATTAAAGTACGAAGGACTTAACTCAAGAGTCTTCTCTCTTACAACATTAAAACAACCCAAACGTATAGAACAACTAGCTCCATCCGTTATGAACCGAGTCTACACCATGGATGTGGCGGCACTGGAGAACCATTGTTAGTCGTCAACCGAACCCTCATCATGGCTGATTACAAGCAGAAAACATACTCAAGCATACAAAACTTCAAAACTGAATGGAATTGATGAAAATCAAATGCAAAGGTTTAAGTCAAATGATTTATAGAATATTGAACTAGACAACAATAGGCAACTCAAGTCTTTAAGGAAATTAATAAGATAAATGATACATTTCTCAAACTCTTCTGTCTATGTATGAAGCCTTTAACTGACAAATATGGAAGTCAGGACAACACCCACGAGATCCTAAAAACTGATATATCTTAAAGTATAAGTGGAACCCTCCAGAAGCAAGGAGACTTGTCATAGCAAACTCAAACTGCATGCGGTCTCAACGAAGCATCTATTGATGATCCTGAGTACTTCTATCTATATAACGAAACAATGCTGGCCAAAATGGCTAAATAGAAGGAATGTACAAGCATGTAATGGGAATAATAAAGCCTAAATATAAGCTTGAACGTGATAAAAAGGAAATATACTTACCTCCTTCCAACTCAACTCAAGAATTAGATACTCAACTTAAGGATATGATACTCAACACAAAGGTTTGACACTTAAATCAAAGGTATACTCAAGGATACTCAAAACTACTCAAATTTAATCAAATTAGAAGTACTCAAGTATAAAATACGTAATAAGGTTTTGAACTCACTAAAACATAGCTCAACTCATGATACTCAACTCTACATACTGTTGCGAGAAAAAAATACATATTTTTTATCATTATTTGTCTCATCTTCACTATTTATATTTATCCTTTTTCAGCATGGATTTAATCAATTGTAATAAAAAGTATATATTTTTTGTTTGATTAAATTAGTGGTAAAGTGAAGAAGTTAGGAGCTAAACTAATTAATGAGGAAGGTTGAATAAGGAAATCAAGGTGGCAACTTAATAAATTTAATCAAAATAATAATTTATTTATACATATGAGTGGTACGTCAATTTGAAATTTCCATTGCAATTGCAATTGCCTACTGCTGCCACGTGTCAGTCACTGGAGTGCTCTTATTTTTTAAAGTCAACGAGCGGAAGTGACGATGAAACTTAAGGAGAGTTGGGTTATTTTACGCGCCCAAGAAGGAAAACCCATTTTTATCGGGTTTTGATTCCCTAATTTATCTTTAAGACAATTTTTTTATTTAGGATTTCAATATTTATAAATAGGACATGAAAATTATTCTTAGGGGGAAATCGTTGATAAGCGATATTTTTTAGGGTACTTTTCTTCATATTATTGGGATAGACACAATTGTAAACTCTTAGTATTAGTGTTTTAGGGAATCAACTTACAAACTTTAGCAATTTGATTTTCGGATTTCGTCTTATAAGTCTTTTATTTCCAAATTCAATTGATGATTTTTAGTTTCATCTATTTTTATGTAAGTTCATGAACTTTTTCTTCTTATTTATCATGAACTCTCAAGCATGAGTAGTTAAATCCACAAGTAGGGTAGAGAGAACCATGAGTAATTAACAAAGGATGAATAATAATTAAGTAATTCTTGAATAGTTTTTATGCATGTAATGTTAATTCTTTCACATAAAAGTCTTTTTAATGAGTGCACGTGTTAGAGCTCGTCTTGTTTCTACTTGCCGGACAAAAAAGGTAGTTAATGAAAAAAGAATTAACAACAGAGATTTAGTAGTTGTTATCTAATAGCCTAATGTCAATTTGAGCTACGGTTTTAAAAAATAAGCCATACATTGAAGTCATGTCTAATATGGGGTAAATGTAAGGTTTAATAAAGCATACACCTATATCCGGACCGAGGTGCAAGGTGAAGTTCCTTACTTGGAGGACCAATTACTTAGGGATACCTAACTTACCAATATTGCATGTAAAGCACTAGAAAATGATTACTACTATTAGGATTACTGCGTAAAGAGCTTGTGGGGAACACATATACTCTAGTTTCTTTCTTATATTGATAGCTCAAAGTTGAATCTTGCTTACTTGTTAATCAATCAAAAATTTGCTATTTACTTTCAAAAAAAGCCCCTTCTAGTTACTTATCTCAGAAATAAATTGACTAAATGGATATAGTGTTAAGTTAACTTTAAGTCTGAATCATATTCCTCGTGGGATCGACCCGGACCAACAAGTTTGGGTTCTTTATTTGACAACGATCTCTTATACTTATTTAGGAAAGTGTAATTTGAGCGTATTAAATTTTGACAGTACTTCCGGGAACTTGGATCTAGATTAAGTTTAACTACATCTTCGAAATGTAGTCGAGTATTTCCCGATTTTACATGTTTGTTTTCTACAGGTTTCAGCCCTGGTGTATGTGAAGTACACTGAGTTGAGGCGAACCTTAACCCCTACAATCCTGAATTGAGAATAACTTTGAGGAAAATGGCTAATCAAGGGGGATAGAGTAATCAAACTGGAGAGGGCCAAGGAGATGGATCCAAGTAACTAAGGTGTATGGTGTCGTGCCGCAACATTAAATTAATCCCTATTGGAGGAAACCAACTGTTGGCGTAACTTTTTATTTGAGAAAATTTTCAAAATGTCAAGGTTTTAACATTTAAGAGGGCTCATTAGCACAATTTCAATTTTTAGTAAAACTGTCAAATTTAGTTTGTTATGTATCTTATTTATGTTTTTATTATTTGTTTTTATTTAAAGATAATATTATTTAATAACAAAAGGGAGAAAATCAAGGGAGAGAATATTTCAAAAAAAAAGTAAGGATCACTTAATTTCCTCATAAGTTACATTTTCAAACAAAATTTAAATTTTGGTTCTTTCTTTTCTCCCAGAACTTTTACCTTTTTAAAATTATATTCATTCCACAATATATTCTATTTATATTTATATAGTTTTTTTATTTGTTTGTATTCCATTCACAATAGATTTGTCGAATAGTATCTATATAGTCGTTAAGAAATATATTTATATTCATATATTTTTCCTATATAGTTTTTTTTTTCTTAAAATCTTGTATGTATTAAGTTCAATATGTATTTTTTTGTATTTCTATTTATTCCAGTTTTTATTTATAATTTTGTATAATAATATATAAAATACAAAAAATTAGTAAGATGAAAAAGTGAATGAAATATAAAATTAAAAAAAAATAATTGAATATTTGGTGTACTCATTCTTAAATAATTAAATAACTAGTTGACATACCTTTAAAATAAATACAAATAGAAAATATGTCAAATTCAGAAACAATGCAACATAATTTTTGAATAAATACAATTATTAATTGTAAAAAGACATACTGACTAAAACAATATCAAATTCAATATATACTTAATTTATGAATAAAAAAAATAATAAAACTATGAATTACAAAAATAAATACTAAATGGGGTACATTGACAATAAATATCACAAAAAAATAGAACACAAAATAAAATTAAGTATATAATACAATTCTAAATCTATGGATACAAAATACAATAAAACAATGAAATACAAAAATACATACTGACTAAAACAACAAAATTCAATATACACTTACAAATATATGAATACAAAAAATATTAAAACTATGAAATTAACACAATTACTCATATAATATGTTACATTGGCATACACAAAAAAAAAAAACAGAACACAAAATACAATAAATATATGAATACAAAAATAAATACTAACTATAACATAACAAAAATTTCATATACACTTCCAAACACATTGTAACATGATTTTTTTTAATCTTAAAAATTACTAAACAAATAAAACTAAACATGCAAAACACAGAACATGCAAAAATAAAAACCTCTTCTCCAACAAATTGGTCTTCTTCAACTTCATTGGTATATTTTTTGTGGGATTTTCCACATCGATGGATTCAGACATTTTCCCCCGTCGTATATACTCCTTAGATTTAGAAGCGGAACCTACATTGTTGTTAATTATTGAGTGAAAAAAAATTAAATAATGAAAAAAGGAAGAAGTTTGATTATTTTGTTCAACACCTCTAGTAACTCTCTTGAAAACATCCATTGAAGAAAGAATTATGTAGTCTCAAACCCTACAAAAATGTTTTAAGAACAACAAAAAAAACAAAATAAAAAAAAACACTAAAATCAGTAAGTAAATAAATAAGGAATCTGAAAAACATAATACCCAAATCAATGTTAATCTTCAAATCAAATCTTGCAACGAAATTAAATGAGAATAATTGAAAATATTAATATATTGAATCGAAAATATGTGGAATTGATTTGAAAGAATGTTAGAGAGAGAAATTGAAAAGAAAAGTACGAAAAAAGAGAAAAATATTGGGATTTGATTAGGGAAAAAGTAAGAGAGAGAAATTGATAAGCTTAAGAAAAGAGAGAGAAAAATTAAAATGACATTAATATATATCCAATTACATAAATATAGGAATTGTGTAATCTATGTGAGAGAAAAAAAAGGGTGTAAATAATGAGAGAGAAAATACTAATAATATCAGAATAATTATTTTGTTTTTAAAATAATGACATTTTTGACATATTGACTAATATTATTAAAGTAGGAATATTATCACTAAACAAGTTTTTTTTTTTTTACTAGTTAGCTAAATTTCCCTTTTTATTTTAGTTTAGTTTTTTGATATCACTTTTTCTTTCTTTTGGTCTTGTTTTTGCAGATAAGGAGAAGTCTTAGTACCCCAAAAAAAAACTAAGGAGCACGTTTGAGCTTAAGTGTGGGGTGCCTATGACCCTTGATGAAAATTAAGAGATCATGATACTTGCTAGGCCCAAAGGCCTCATCTTTTTTTTTAAAAAAAAAAATTATTTGGGAACATATCATCTTTCTAAGTGTGGGCTGAAGGAATGATTCCTATTTTTTACTGTTTAATACAATCTTTTTTTTTAAGGATGAGTTCCTTGACTTTTCTTTTCGGTTATTTTCCTATGGATAGTTCCTTTTGGACTTAGTGTCTTCTATTTTTAAGAGTAAGTTTTCTTTAGATTTTTGTTAGAGAAAAGAAAAGAATTATTTGAATGGTGTGGTACTTTCTATTTAGGTCTAAACTTTTAGTAATGCTTTCTTGTGAATGCTTGATTGAGAGGAAATTGTAGGGTCTTTGACACCTAAGTTCATGGTTATGACTTTGTTTATAGCCTATTTTACTTTGTAATTTGTTATGATCATGTCTCTTTTAGAACTTGAATTGATCTATCTTGATTGAGTCTTGTTCCATGTGTGGTGAGAGTTTTGTTATTCCATGTTTTTCTTCTTAATCTAGAACTTGCCCGGTATGTAATTGAAGCGAAATAAAAAGAGTTGTTTTTGGAGATGAAAATAGGCTTTCTTTGATTTTTCTGGTAAGTTTTATCTTTTCCAGATATTATCTCACTAGTTAACCTTTTTAAGCCTTTTAGCCTACATTTTACTTGTAAACCACATGATCAAGCCGAATCCATTTTAATTTGTTTAGGAGTTGAAAATAGGTTTTCTTTTATTTTTCTAGTAAATTTAGGCCTTTTCACATATTATCTCATTATTTAAACCTTTTGAGACTCATAGCCTATATTTTACTTGTAAACCACATGATCGAGCCAAATCCCTTTTTATTGGTACCATAATTCTATTTTATCCAAAAAAGAATCCTTAATTCACTATGTAAGAAGAAAAATAAGAACAATGGTACAAGTACAAAATGGTTGAAATGCTTAGTGTGTATCTAATGGAACAAGAAGGGGTAAAAGATATGATTGCCCATGATTGAGATCCACACATCTCAGGTTTCCATACAAAATTTGTAAAGCTTTGTGTTGGCCCAGTCCTTCCTTTGATATTGTGCACGTCAACTCACGCTAAAAGCGTAAGTTGAGGGTGGCAACTTCAGAAGTTATGTTTATGATGATCCTAATCCTTTCAAGGTCACCGTTCACCTTAATGCATAAAAAATACGTAAGTTGAGTGTGACTATTATGACGAAAAACTACAAAAAGAATGACTGGAACATTCTTGAAGATGAGCATTACTTATGAATAATTGTCGAACAAACGGTTGAAAATAAAGATAACAGAATAACGGGTGATGAAGTCTAAAATTGCAAAGAACTTACACAAGTGTAAGTCACTATACATATGTTTTTCCTACTCGTCCCTTAGCCTACAAAAGTCTTATTTAGATGATTAGCATTACTTGTGAAATAATTGTTGAAGAGAGGTTAGAAAATAATGGGTGATGAAGTCTAAAATTGCAAAGTTCTTAAGAAAGTGTAAGTCAATAAATATATATATATATATATATATATATATATATATATATATATATAATATATATATATATATATATATATATATATATATATATATATATATAGGTCCCCTATCCATTCCTTAGCCTACTTTACAACGCGTTAAAGTCCTATTTGATTCTATTCGAGCATGTTTAATTAGTCGAGATGTACATACTGGGCAAACTATTTTTCTTTGTACATACATGTGAATTTTATTTGTGAGTGTAAGAGTTGTTCTTGATATTAAGTCCTCAATTTACATTCAATCTTTTGAATTGAGTGTGTGAACTATTTCTTTTTTTGAGAGCACTTGTTTCATGATAGATAGGTATTTTTTAGCTTTCTTTAATTAGAGTAGGTGAGTAAGTTTAAATATGATGAGTTGAAAGTCCTTCCTTGAGGCTAGGGGGTTAGAAGTATGTTGTTTATTTGCATGTCATGCATGATGATTGAGAAGGGTACTTGATTTTTTGAAACTGGTATACCACATAATTATTTGTATTTATCAAAAGTGATGACATTTCTGTTTTGATTTTCGATATGACCTATAATGGCTGCTCGAGGACGAGCAAAATTTGAAGTGTGGGGTGTTGATGTAAGACAAAAATACATAATTCAATCATTTGCCCTCATATTTAGTATTTCTATTTGTCCTTGTTGAGCATTGATTTTATGAATTGTACTAAATACCATATTTTTTGTAGGATTGAATTGGTGAAAAAAGAAGAAGTTTAGAACTAATCGGAATTAAAGATGAAAAGTTGGAGAACAAAAACAAACATACAACTTAGTGGATTAAATTTAACAAAATAATATATTTATAGTAAGAAAAGTAAGAGAATTTGCAATTTCTGTGGCGATTGCAATTGCCTACTGCTGCGACGTGTCAACAGCCGAAGGGCTGTTAGTTTTGAAAGTTTCCCACCGGCAACAATGACGAAAATATAGGCGGTTTGGATTAGTTTTACGGGTACAACACAGAAAACCTATTTTAATTGGGTTTTGATTTCCTAATTTGTGTTGAACTGAATCCTTTTATTTAGGGTTTCTACATCTATAAAAAAGGGAATGAAAAATTATTTAATTCTTACCCTTTTTTTAAATATTATTTAATGTTGTGGGGACATAGCATCTTTTTAAATGTGGCATGAAGGAATGAGTGTGTATTCTATTTTAGGAATAAGTTTTCGTTTGATTTTTTTTTTAGAGAAAACAAGACATTTTTTAGTGGTGTGATACTTGTTATTTAAGTCTAAACTTTTAGTAGTACAGTTTTGTGAATGCTTGATTAAGAAGGAAATTACAGACTCTTTGACACCTAAGCTCATGGTTGTGATTTTTTATATAGCTTATTTTATCTTGTAATTTGTTATTATCCTATCTCTCTGAAGTTGAATTGATCCATCTTGATTGATACTTGCGCCATGTGTGGTGAGAATATGTTTATTCCATGTTTTGTTTCTTTCACAAGAACTTTGCCCGCATATTATTGAAACGAAATAAAAATTTGATGCTTTAATTAGGGGATTAAAATCGGCGTTCTTCGATTTGTCTAGTAAATTTTAGTTTTTCAAATATTATCGCACTAGTTAACCCTTTTGAGGCTTTTATACTGTATTTAGATTGTAAACCACATGATCGAGCTAAATCCCTTTTTATTGATACCATAATTCTATTTGATCCAAAAAAATAATCATAAATGCACTATGCAAGAAGAAATATGAGAAAATGGTAGAAGTAGAAACGGAAGAAAATGCTTGGTTTGTAGTAGTGGTGGCAAATGGACGGGTTGAGTAAAATTGGGGTGTTGAAAATGGGTAGTAATTCAATTCACCAATATTTAAAATGGGTAATAATAGATTGGTTAAAGTTCTAGTTTACCCATATTTTCATGAGTAAATACTACTCTACTTAAGAATTCAACATGGAGAAAATATTGTAGATTTTTTTCGGGGTTGGGAGGGAGTCGAGGTAGGGTTGAAAAAAAATAAAAATTTGATGTGGAAACTCAGTTTTAAAATAAACATAATTTTTTTCGGGTGGTAGGGGTGAGTGCGAGTGAGTGTGTCGATGGAAGGGATGAATAAACCCATGTTTTATGTCTGAAATTATTATAAAAAACAAACTTAAAACTATTTTTTGGGTGGTGTGTGGTGGCTCGGGGGTCGAGGGTGGGGTGAAAAATGAAATTTTGAAGTTAAAATACTTTTAAAATATAAAATTAAATATTTGTGGGGGGTGGGGGCTGGTAAATGTTTTCCTTCATACCAAAAAACCCTAAAACATGCTTAATGCATTTTATGCCTTGTCGATACGGTACATGATTTGTTTTTTACACTATTATTGATTATTCAATAGAAAATTAAACAAATACAAAAATATAATAATAATTAACAAAAGAAATGTAGATTTAACATAAATATTTTTGAAGGCCACCTTCACATTTTCAATTATAGAGAAAAATAATTAGTTTTATAGACGAACATAAAAAAGGAAGAGAAGATATAGTATATTTGGAAATGTCATGAACTAGTTAAATTTTCTGCGCTTCGCACAGTGGTAACTACGTCAATAATCTACTTCTCAACATTTGATAATATAAGTTTTTGTTTAAGTGAGAGCAACCCTAATATATATTGCAAAGAATATTTTATTCAAAGATGAAATGATTATTTCTAATCTTAAAACCAAAAAGACTTAAGTCTAAGTGTTTTTGCATATTGTTTTTAATTCTTCATTTATTTTAGTTCTTCATCATCAAAGTCCTTAGAGCATATATGTAATTCTTTCATTGTCAATATTTGAATTTTATAAAAGTGTTTTAAATATTTTATTCATCAATGTAAGAGTTTTACTCCTATTCAAGGCCTATAAAGAATCTAAATCTTATACATGTTATATTGATAGGTTAATTAAAATTTAAAAGGACATATCTTGAAGTTCAATGAAATAACGTACGTCGGTGAAATAATTTGAGTTAAATGGTGTCATGGTAAGTCCCTTATTCAAAATCATTTGCACTCGATGACACTATATTGATATCCAAACGTTATTTCTTTAATATTTGATTATTATAGATTCATCCTACTTTCAGGGGTAATTCATTGAATCTAATAAAAAATTTGAACCCCAAACTTTTGATTAAGATTGAGTACAATTAATATTTACCATCCAACTATATTCCTTTATTTTTGAATGTCACTAATCAATTGGATGTCTCGATAAGATAGAAAGTTGAATAACTAAAACTCTAAGGTAGGGTAAACCAACATAACTTCAGAACATTCAAAAGTCTCTTCTTGGACATCCCATTTATGTTCTAGTAACAAAAAACTCTATAAAGATCAGAGTGTTTTATTTTAAATTTTAAGAATTCTAATCTGCATGATACCAATTGTAATAATTACATCAAACTCTTGATTAACATATATTTACTTCAACATAATGATACAAACATAAACATAAGTAACAAAGTTTAAAACATGCACTCAAAAAAATATAATCAATAACATAAGCATAAAATTAATGATTGTAAAAATATACCAAGATCTGTAACAGTAGAATGAAACGGTAAACGAAAAATTGGGCCTACTCAATGCACATTATTCCCTTAAGGAAATTATTCTCCTCTATAACTGGAGGTTTAAGGGAATAAACTGAGATAGAACCATTCTATTCACCAGTGTATTGATACAAGAATAATGGTGTCGGTGAGTCAATTAACAGGAGCAAAGTACACGATTATTTAAATGTGCAGAAGAAGAAGTAGTTCAAAATTTTCATTGTCTTAAAATGAGAGGAAATCCCTCTATTTATAAAAAAACAAAGGATAGCATCAATAAATTATTATTATGCTTTATTGAAAAGGTAAAAACTCTTTGGAAAAAATACAACCTTTCATAAAAGTCACAACGTTCCGTAAAAGTCACAACTTTTCATAAAAGACGCAACTTTCATAAAAATTAAAACTTTTCATAAAAGACTTAAATTTTCATTAAAGTAGCAACTCTTCATGAAAGTTGCAACTCTTCATAAAATTCGTGAATTTTTTTATAAAAACCATAATTTTTCATGAAATAGAAGACTAATTTTTGAAATAAATAAATTAAAAGAGAATCCTAATTTGTGGTTCCGCCACATAGGCGGTCCTAGGGTTCTCTTATATGTGTATATATGATGTATGATTTTGAATGAATAAAATTTAGAAGCTTAACTCATTTTGCTAATCCACATTTGACCAATTTTACCCATTTTTTATGTATTGAATATGGGTATCAACCCATATTTTTTCCATGTGAAAAGTAATTCACCCAACCCATTAAATATTGGCAAGTTACAAAAACATGAGCTGATTTTGCTGGCACTAGTTTGTAGTTAATGGAAGAAGAAGAGGTAAAGATAAGATGGCCAATGATTGAGATCTACACATCTCACATTTGTACATAAATATTGTAAAACTTTGTCTTTGCCCTGGTCCTTCCTTTGACATTGCACACTTCAACTCAGGCTGAAAACCTAAGTTGAAGGTGGTTATTTCAAAAGTTACGTTGATGATGGTATTGGTCCTTCAAAGGACTATGTGCACCTTAAGACATGTAAAATACACAAGTTGAGGGTGACTATTATGAAGGAAAACTAGAAAAAAAATTATTGAAGCATTCTTGAGTAATGAACATTACTTGTGAAATAATTGTCGAAGAGAGGGTTGAAAATAAAGAGAATAAAATAATGGGTGATGAAGAATAAAATTGCAAAGTGCTTAAGGAAGTATATACCATCATGTATATAGTTTTCCTACCCGTCCCCTAGCCTACATTACAACACCTTAAAGTCCTATTTGATTCTATTCAAGCATGCTTAATTAGTGGAGATGTACATAAGGGGAAAGCCTATGATTCTTTGCGCATATATGAATTTTATTTTTGAGTGTGAAGTTTGTTCTTGATATGAAGTCCTTAATTTTTATTCAATCTTTTTAATTGAATGTGTGGACTATTTTTTTTTAATTGTGAGGGAAGCTGTTTCATGATAGATAGGCAATTTTATTAGCTTTCTTTGATGAGAATAGGTGAGTAATCTTAAATATGATGAGTTCAAAGTACTTCCTTGAGGTTAGGAGGTTATACATTTGTTGTTTATTTGCATGTCATGCAAAATGATAGAGAAGTGTACTTTCTGTTTTATGATTGGTATACATCCTAATTGTTTGTATGAACCAAAGTGATTACAGTGTTATTTTGATTTTTTGAGATGGATTTAATGATAGCTCGAGGACGAGCAAAAATTATAGTGTGGAGTGTTGATGTAAGGCAAAAATAAAAGATCTCTTTTCATTATTTCCCTCATATTTACTATTTATATTTGTATTTTTTGAGCATGAGTTATATGAATTGTGCTACATAGAATATTTTTTTGTAGAATGATATTGGTGGATATATGAAGAAGTTTGGAGATAAAATGAATTAAATGGAAGTTTGAAGAAGTAATTTAAGCGGACAACTTAATGGAATAAGTAGGCAAGCGGCAGTAACAGTGAAACTTAAGTTGGCATGGATTATTTTTATGCATACAACATGAAAAATTCAACTTAATTGGATTTTGATTTCCTAATTTATCTTGAATTCAATACTATTTTAGGGTTTCTATATCTAAAAATAGGGCATGAAAAATTATTCATAGGAGGAGATCATTCATAAGAGATACTTTTCAGAGTACTTTTGTTCTTCTTATTAGGTTAGATATTATTGATAACTCTTCGTTTTGGCGTTTTTGGGAATTAACTTGAAAATTTTATCAATTTGACTCGCATATTTAATTTTATAAGATTTACACTTTGAAATTCAATAAAAGATTTGGAGTTTAATCTATTCTAATTATTATATTCATGAATTCGTTTTTCTTAATTATGAATTGTGAAATCTCAAGCATGAGTAGCTAAATCCCCAACTAGGGTTGTGGGATGTGGGAACCATTAAAAATTAACAATGTGTGAATAATAATTTAGTTACTTTTGAATAGTGTTTAAGCATCTAATACTCCAATAGTCTAAGACGTGTTCTAGATCCTAACATTAGTGTTTAAGGGTTGTGTCACTGTTTTAAGGTAAAAATAATGAATATAAGTTATTTAGGAAGTTAATAAATAAAAACATCAAAGAACGTCCATGACGTCCGGAAACTTGTTCAACTAGATGCTAGTGTCACTTAGCCTATTTGATTAAGTTTAAGAGTCGGAAAATGATAGAATTTGGTGTAAATGTGTAGAACACGTATAAGACTTAGTTTATTGTCGAAACATCCGGGTACGACTCCCCAAGAACCAAACAAGGGCCCTTGAGCAGGACCCTTGCAATTTGGCAAAAAGCTTCCAAAAGGCAGTGTCACAAACGAGTGCAAACGACGAATCGTGGTCCAATCGACGGGGCATCGATGTCCACCTTCGATGGTAGATAATCAAAATACATGGTAAGCCTGTTTTGACAAGTTTCTGATCTAAACAACGGCCCAATAGGACAGTTGGTCCCTTGGCCATCGTTTACCAACGGACCGTAGACGTGGTCTCATCTGTGGAGTCCACTATTTTACTGCACATTTTCAAATTGGTTAAATTAATTAACTAGGTGGTTAGTTAATTAGTTAGTGGTTTAGGCAGCTTTAATTAAGTTGCTCAATAACTAATATAAAGACCTTAACATAATTAAACTAACCTAACCCTCATGATTTTCCAAACCCAAATTGCTCCTTATGTGTAATAATTAAAGTTTAAATTAATATGTTTAAATTCCATAATTAATGTTGTAACTCATGTTGTAATGTATTGTTGTTGGTCGGGCTGCTAGTCTTGAGTCTATTTCTTCCTTTTAAGAATTTTAGTTTCATTTGGGGACGAATGTTCCTAAAGAGGGGGGGGGGGATAATGTAATACTCCAAAAGTTTAACACGTCTTCTAGATCCTAGCATGAATGTGTAAGGGTTGTTTCATTATTTTAAGGTAAAAATAATGAATATAAGTCATTTAGGAAGTTTAGAAATCAAAAGATCAAAGAACATCCATGACGTCCGAAAACTAGTTCCAGGAGGTGCTAGTGTGGCTTAGCCTATATGTCTACGTTTTAAGAGTCATAAAATGATGAAATTTTGTGGAAAGGTGTTTAACACATATTAGAGTTAGTTTATAATCGAAAACTCCGGGTACGACTCCTTAAGGACAAACCAAGGTCCATTGAGGAAGACCTTTGCAATTTGGCAAAAAGATGCCAAAAAGCATTGTCCACAAACGAGTGCAAATGATGGATCGTTGGCCAATCAACGGGGCATAGATGTCCACCATATATGGTAACTTAGCCAAATCTATGGGAGGAATTTTTTCACTAGTCTCTGACCAAAATGACGGACCAAAAGGACGGTTGGTCCCCTTCCCGTTGTTTGACAAACGGACCGTAGATATGGTCTCGTATGTGAAGTCCACTGTTTTTTCTGCACGTTTTCAAATTGGTTGAATTGATTAATTAGGTTGTTAGTTAATTAATTAGAGGTTTAGGGAGGTCTAATTGAGTTTGTTAATGACCTATATAAATACCCTAAGCTAATTAAACTAACCTAACCCTCATAATTTCCCAAACCCAAATTGTTCCTCCTTCTCTCTTCTTTCTCTCTCCCAAGAAGAAGAACACCATAGATTCAAGGTCAAGGGGTTTTAGGTATGCTAAATATAAAATTTTATCCATAAAACTTCAACAACCAACAAGGTTTTCAATGCCTCCCGAACCAATCCCATTTTAATTCCTCCTTATCGTATGGATCCGGCCGAATTCAAAGAGTTGAAGGCTCAACTCAAAGACTTACTAGACAAAGGCTTCATTAGATCTACTATTTCTCAATGGGGGTCTCTGGTTTTGTTTGTGAAGAAGAAGGATGGGTCCCTTAGAATATGCACTAATTATCGCCAACTCAATAAAGTCACTATTAAGAACATGTATCCTCTGCCTAGGATTGAAGACTTGTTTGATCTACTCTAATAGCCAAGATACTTTTCTATGATTGACTTGAGATCAGGGTATCACCATCTTAGGGTGACAGGTGACGATATACAAAAAGTGACATTCCAAACTAGATATGGTGACTATGAGTTATTAGTAATGTCTTTTTGTGTCACTAATGCCCCGGTGGTATTTATGGATCTCATGAATAGGGTGTTTCGAAGTTACCTAGATTCATTGTCAGTGTCTTCATTGCCACATCTTGGTATATTTGAAAAATGAGGGTGAATACATGGACCATTTTAGGGTAGTGTTACAAGTACTTAAGGAGAACCAAATATTTTCCAAGTATATCAAATGTGAGTTTTGGGTGAGGTTGGTGGCCTTTCTTGTTCATATTATCTCTATTTAGAGGGTTGAGGTTGATCCAAGGAAAACCCAGATGGAGAAAAATTGGCCTAGGCCATTGACTCCAACCGACGTTAGGAGTTTCTTGGGTCTAGCGGGTTATTATAAGAGGTTTGTGGATGGTTTTTCATCCACTGCATCTCCGTTGACTACGTTGACACAAAATAATATGAAATTTGAGTGGTCGGAGGCATGTGAGAGAAGCTTCCAAATTCTGAAGGATAGGCTTACTTCCGCTCCAGTGTTGAATTTTCGGAGGGTAACAAGGGCTTCGTTTTGTATTATGAAGCATCTCGAGTAGGCTTGGGGTGTGTGCTTATGCAACATGGGAAATTTGTAGCCTATGCCTCTAGAAAACTTAAGGTGCATGAGAAGAATTACTCAACTCATTATCTAGAGTTTGCGGTCGTGGTATTTACCTTGAAATGTGGAGGCATTATCTCTATGGGCTTCAAGTTGATGTGTATACGGACCACAAGAGTCTTCAATATGCGTTTACTCAAAATGAGTTGAACATCCAGCAAAGAAGGTGGCTGGAGTTATTGAAAGATTACGGCATTAGTGTTCTCTACCTTCCCAAAAAGGCCAATGTGTTTGCGAATGCTCTAAGTTGTATGACCAGGGGTAGTGTGTTTCATGTAGAAGAAGCAAAGAAAGACCTAGTGAAAGATGTTCATAGGTTGTCTCGTTTGGGTGTTAGATTGGAAGATTCTCCAAATAGTTGTTTCATTGTCCATCATAACTCCGAATCATCTTTAGTGGTTGAGGTGAAGTCCAAACAATACCTTGATCAACCATTGATGGATTTGAAGGAGTCGGTTTATGGTAACCTTGGGGGGGGGGGAGATGATGTCTTAAGGTATCAATGAAGGTTGTGTGTTCCAAATGTAGATGGCTTGAGGAATCAGATCTTTGAGGAAGCTCATGGATCCTGGTACTCCATTCGTCGGGGTTCGACCAAGATCTACCATGACCTTGGGGAGGTGTTTTTGTGGGAAAGTTTGAAGAAGGACATAGAGGAATTTGTTGCAAGGTGTCAAAATTGCCAACAAGTGAAGGCCGAACATCAAAAGTCAGGTGGTTTGCTTCAAGAAATCCAAGTTCCTACTTGGAAGTGGGAAGACGTTAATATGGATTTTGTGGTAGGTTTGCCTCGGACGCAAAACCAATATGACTCCATATGGGTGGCTGTAGGTAGGTTGACCAAATCCACTCATTTTATTCCCGTCAAGTCTACTTACTTGGCGGAGGATTATGCAATGATATTCATAAGATGATATTGTGTGTCGCGATGGTATTCTGTTATCTATCATATCGGATAGAGGTGCAAAATTCAAATATAGGTTTGGGAGGTCATTTCAAAAAGGGACGGACCATACTATTCAAAGCCTTAAGGACATGCTTAGAAATTTTATCATTGATTTCAAGGGAAATTTGGATTAGCACTTGCCTTTGGTTGTGTTTGCTTACAACAATACCTACCATTCATCTATATCTATGGCTCCTGGTGAAGCCTTTTATGGCAGGAGATGTGGATTCCCAATTGGATGGTTTGAAGTGGGTGAGTCTTCACTTTTGGGTCCCAATTTGATTTATAAGACTTTGGAGAAGGTTCATATTATAAGGAATTGCTTGAAAATGACCTATAGCCAGAAAAAGTATTATATCGACCGTAGGAGAAGAGAATTAGAGTTTGAAGAAGGTGATAAAATGTATCTAAAAATTTTGCCTATGAAAAGGGTGGTGATATTTGTCAAGAAAGTGAATTTGAGTCCTCGTTATGTGGGTCCCTATGAAATCTTACAAAAGATTGGTAAGGTTGCATATGACTTGAGGTTTCCTAGTGAATTCGCTTCGGTTCATTCGGTTTTCCATGTTTCCATGCTTAAGAAATGAATCGGTGATCCCGAGTCCATTCTTTCTATTGAAGGCCTAGGTGTTAAAGCAAACCTCTCCTATGAGGAGGTTCCAGTTTAAATCATTTATAGAGAAGTAAAGAAGTTAACGAACAAAGAGGTGGATTCCGTAAAGGTATTATTGAAGAATCACCTAGTCAAGGGTGCAACATGGGATTCTGAGGCCGACATGAAGTCCTGTCACCCTCATCAATTATATAACTAACGTTAATTATTCCTCCTAATAATGAAAATAATGACTAAATTTATGACTTTGCTTTGATTTTTAGTGAAGTTTTTAAAAAATGCTCATGTTACAATGAATTACAATGAAGTTATGCCTATACACTAGAAAATGTTGCTTTTTTCTTTTTTGATTTATGTTGTGCATGTTTATGTAGTAAGTCTTTATGAAACATTATTGAGAATGCTGATAGATTGAGTTTTGGATAATTGACTCCTCATAAATAGCTCATGTTGTTGTGAGAAGGAAATTTATCATATTGCGATTTTGAGCCTTATGTGTAACAGTTAAAGTTTGAATTATTATGTTTACAATTCCATGATTAATGTTGTAACTCATGTTGTAATGTATTTTTGTTGGTCGGGCTGCTAGTCTTGAGTCTATTTCTTCCTTTTTAAGAATTTTAGTTTCATTTGGGGACGAATGTTCCTAAAGAGGGGGGGGGGATAATGTAATACTCCAAAAGTTTAACACGTGTTCTAGAGCCTAGCATGAGTGTTTAAGGGTTTTTTCACTATTTTAAGGTAAAAATAATGAATATAAGTCATTTCGAAAGTTTAGAAATCAAAACATCAAAGAACATCCATGACGTCCGGAAACTAGTTCAAGGAGGTGCTAGTGTGCCTTAGCCTATTTGACTATATTTTAAGAGTCATAAAATGATGAAATATGGTGGAAAGGTGTCTAACACATATTAGAGTTAGTTTATAGTCGAAAACTCCGGGTACGACTCCTTACGGACCAATAAAGGGCCTTTGAGGAAGACCCTTGCAATTTGGGAAAAAGATGCCACAAAGCATTGTCCACGAACGAGTGCAAACGATGGATCGTTGGCAAATCGACGGGGCATCGATGGACACCATCGATGGTAACTTAGACAAATCTATGGGAGGCCTTTTTTCACTAGTCTCTTACAAAAATGATGGACAAACAGGACGGTTGGTCCCCTGCCCGTTGTTTGACAAACGGACCGTAGATATGGTTTTCGTCTGTGGAGTCCACTATTTTGCTGCACGTTTTCAAATTGGTTAAATTGATTAATTATGTAGTTAGTTAATTAATTAGGGATTTATTAAGGTCTAATTAATTTTTATAATAACCTATATAGATACCCTAGGTTATTTAAACTAACCTAACCCTCATAATTTCCCAAACCCAAATTGTTCCTCCTTCTCTCTTCTTTCTCTCTCCCAAGCAGAAGAACACCATAGATTCAAGGTCAAGGGGTTTTAGTGATGCTAAATATCAAATTTTATCCATCAAACTTCAACAACCAACAAGGTATGGGATTTCTTTGAGGATGTTAATGGTAAGACCTTGATGATGGTATTGTGAAAAAGATTGGGGTAAGTGTTATGATCTCAATTCTTTACTTCACTTATGGTTACTTGTGATAAAGTGATGATGCTGTATAAAAATATAATTTATACTAAGATTGATAAGGTTGGTATGATGTTGAATTGAAATGTCTTGATTATGGTTTTTGAGGTGTTGGCTAAGATGTAAATGTTATAAGGATTGTAAGAACTTACCAATGTGTCTTATCATGAATGATTATGTAAATGTGCTAACTTAACATGTCTGAATCGTCATGAAACGACAATACTTATGAAATTCTTATTAAGCTATGATGATGATGATTATATAAGAGGTAGACCCTGTGACCTATATTAAGTTATGATGATTAATAAAGGTATTAAAGACATTTCAAAAAGGGACTCAGGTTAGCACCGAGTGAAATAGAGTGAGGTTCCCAACTATATCTCCTAGTTCTTGAAATATTTTTCCCCTATAGGAATACAATATAGTGGATCCACGTAGTTTCTATGTTCCTATTTTGGTACTACTTGGAAAGTAGTCCTCCTTCTTTCGGTGTAGGGTTTCATGACACTGGATTCCATATTAGCTCATGTGTTCTATGTCGGTTAAGGCAAGATGTTACCAAAAGGTAAAATGAACTAAAGGAATGAACTCTAACTAAGAGGGCCTAGAGGGTTTAGCTTAGTCTATGTAGGGGTATGGGACTCTACCTAAACATTGCACTAGTTATCCTTGAGGGAAGTCTTAGGAAGATGTTCTTATGTATGTATATGCTTATATAAGATGATACTACTTGTTGGTAATAATATTTGATGTTCATTTCACTTATGAATATGTGTACGGTCTATATGGCTAAAGTATGATGATGAGTAGTCTAAATGATATTTTATGTGAAGTTGGACATTGGTTATGGGCCTTTTTGGGTTTACTTGATTAAGTAAGGTTATGGGAATTTTCTTAGTTATTGAACTAGTGGAATTAGTTAAGGTTCATCAGTAATGGTCTTTCTTTGGTTATGTTGTAATTAACTCTTATTCATGCTTGTTAAGGTTATAACTTGTTGATATAGTTTTCTTGATTATGTGTTCAATTAGGTTAGTATGCATGATTCACTTGGCTAGATTAGTATGTTTGGTCTTGTGATTAACATGTTCTTGACTTGGTGATTATGCACTAATGACTTGTATTGGTTCTTGAGTGTGCATAAGGCTTTCCAAATGTAAAATATCACGCTTTAATGAAATGTCCCTTTTTAGTATTATTTTTATATTGTTTGTGCATATGGCCTCATACTTAGTGATGTGCTAACCCAATTTTCTCCTTTCCCCCAACATTTTAGGTTACGGTCATTTAAGGGCTGTGGAGACGACTTTGGAGGAAGACTTGGAATTCTCACTTTCCAAGTTGGGTAGGCCCTCACTTTATGAGGAAAACGCCACTATCAAGCTTGGATGTTGTTCTAGTTATAAGACTTCTAGTTCTTTCCTTTTCATTTGAGTGCTAAAGATTTTATAGACTATATGTGGCTTTATTACATTGATGTAGAAGAAATGCCCAATTGATATACTTTTGTTTTAGATGGTTATGAGATGAGACGTCCTTCTAAAAAAATGTTAAGTATCTTATATATCGATGTAGAAATAAATGTAGAAGACTAAGGAATCTTCTTATAGGAAGGGTCTATGTATATTCGATATGAATATATATTATGTGTATGCGAGAGATCTATGTAAACCTCATGATAGATATTGAATTTTTTTTAATTTTCCGCATTTTTAACGTATGAATGTAATGATGTAAGCTAAGAGGCTAGTCTTAGTCCTCTCCGAGGACAACGACGCCGGTTACGTCTAGGGGGTACTCCCTGGATGTGACAAAGCATGAGGGTATTGTTAATTCTTTTGCTTAGAAGTCTTCTTACGGAGTGCACGCGTCAGAACTCGTCTTGTATCTAAGGATAAGGATATTAACAATAGAGATTTTGTGGATGCCATATAATAGTGTATTATTAATTTAAGCGAGGATAAAACTAAGTCATACATTAATGTGATGCCTAATCTTGGGTAACGATAAGGATCAGTAACACATACACCAGTAGCAAGACCAAGGTGCGCAGTCAGATTCCTTACATGGAAGACCAATCACTTAGGATACGTTACTTACCAACTTTGCATGTAAAACAGAAACGATTACTATAATTAGGATTACTTCGTTAAGAGCTAGTGGGGAACACATATACCCTAGTTTTGTTCTCATATTGGTTACTCAAAGTTGAATCTTGCTTATTTATTACTTAATAATTTATTTTTTTTATTTAGTTATAATCCCCCTCCCCCTTCTAGTTTCTCGCCTAGAATATAGTTTGTCGAAATGATATAATCGCGAGTTAAATTTAAATCTGAACCATATTCCTCGTGGGGCTCGTTATTTGATAACAGTATCTTATACTTCCTTAGGGAGGTTAAATTTGAGCGTATCAGATACTATACTCAAGATAAAGCAACGGTAAAATATGTAATATATGGAATAAATTTAAAACAATAGATAGAAACTCAATGTATTGAAGGATACAGTAATAAGTCAATTTGTATATATTAAAATATAATACAACTCTGATGGAGTTTCTCTAATCGACAATAATCACTATGAGCTATGTGATGAAACAACGTCTCTCCACTCTTCCAGAATTGTCCTATTACTTCCGCGATACAGAACACCTGAACTAAGTGGATCCACTAGTCTATGCTAAAAGCATTAAGGAATCATCTAAAAAGTATGACCTTTCCTACCCATGTTGGCTATATGGTTTATGAGGACTTGAGTTATCTAAACTCGACCCCATATCGATGCACAATACTACTCCAAAAAATATACTCAGCTCATATGTGTAAAAACACAACTTTTTCTGTGGTTTGATATTATTACATAAAACAACCTTAAAATCTCCCTTCGAAATCATTGTTTACTCTCTTTTTTTAATGTGAACACATTTTACTCTTGAAATTAATTTATTCCCATTTAATATTTTGATGAAACTAACTCAAATTCAACTAAATTCTAAAGTCATAAAAAAGTTTTAAAATATTGTAAAAGTCTGCTCGAAATAAATTTCACGCCGAATATGGAGATGAACGACTCAATTTGTGGTTTTCAACAACCATAATAGAACTCAATACTCTAGACTCAACAACTAAGAACTCTAGAACTTCAATAATGATACTTGATTAAAGAGTTCTTAACTCAGAAGATTCACGCGGAGTTATGGGCATTGACTAATCAACTCAAAGACTGTAAGATACTTCTCAACTAAAGACTACACAACTCATATGGATCATGTGGAATTATGGGCCTGAACTACTAAACTGAAAGACTTCATGGGTAACATGTAATAGTCCCATGATTAAGAATATAATCTCGAAAATGTTAGGAACTCGATACTCAAGACATAGAACTTGAAGATACTACTGCCCTCAATTTTTCTCTATTTTTGAAATATGTTCGAAATTTATGGGTATGAATGACCCGAAAGAAGGGTCAACATAGTAATATGAAACTAAAGTATACAACTTTTCTCATTATCGTACTTAATTTCTCAAAACTTACCTAAAATTGATTGTTGATATCAAAGGATCAAGAATTGAAGGAAAATGCTTTCTTGAAATCTCCTTTTAACTCTCTTTTAAATGTGAATTATGAAATCAAGACATATTGTTCATGATATGAAAGATATAGGTGATTTTGTAGACTCCTTAATAAAGTCTCCTCACTCCTATGCTTACATACATGAGTCTATAAACAAGTTGTTACAATTTGTATGAGACTACTCAAAGAGACTCAAGGGACTTTCTCAAAATGTTCAAGAGAACTCTCAAGACTTACCTCTTACTTCTACCTTAAACTTCAAATATTTATATAAAGTATTATGATCATGTTATCAATTGATTATAGGTGTTTAGAATAAAAAATAAGTGAAGGCGGACTTCAAATGAACTCAAACGGATCGATCGACTATAAATTAGAAGGAGCAGTTGCCCCTGGAACACTGATTTGATCGGGGCATGATCCCCTAAACTACATACCATAATTTTGGGGGAACAGGAGTGGAGAGCCATGCCCTATCCCAGAAAATCCAACGAATATCTTTGCTCGTTTTCTCATCCTAAATCGTCTAGAATCGAGCTATATCTTCACAAAACACTTGTATTTGATTCTTCAACATAATTACACTCTAATATACTCAATACATCCCTCAAAAAACTCACTTTCATCTCAAGAAATTATCACAACCCCCCCCCCCCAAAAAAAAAGTTAAGAATGAACTTTAAGAACACCTATGATGAACTCATCAAGAACTCTAATCTTTCAACTTCAAGAATGAAATTTGTGATAAAAATAACATGATTGGTGTGTGGGTGAATGAATTCAACGCTGTGAAATCTTACATACCTTTTAGGCAATAAAATCATGGTAAAAATCCCCAACAAAACTCAAGAATCTCGATGAACGTTGTTGCTCCCCAAAACAAAAGCAAGTGTACGTGGTTGCACAAGTAATATTGAAACTTTAATAAATGAGTTATCATTTCCAAGGGACTTATGATCAATTTATATTCACTTATTTCTACATCTAAAATTAAATATTATCCTTCTCAGGAGTTGCTGATTTGTTATTTATCTACTAATAATTATGCACTAAATAAAAGTAACTAACTGTAAACGACTTTGAAGAATGTTGTTGGAAAAATAATAACACGTGCATTAGGGAGGTGTAATCACTAAAATTACTTCAAAATATTCCCTCACTTACCTTAAGACGACAATAAAACCAAATGACAGTCATCTTAATTCCTTGAGAATGCGAACGTAAGAATACACTATTGGCAAGCTTATGGTATGTTTAGGAAATTAAGAATTTCTTTTGTGAGAGTGATTTGAATATTTCCAAAAATAGGGCTTGTGGATTTTGATATCTCTTAGGCAATAAAATCATGGTAAAAATCCCCAAAAAAACTCAAGAATCTCGATGAACGTTGTCGCTCCCCAAAAAAAAAGCAAGGGTACGTGGTCGCACAAGTAATATAGAATCTTAATAAACGGGTTATCATTCCCAAGGGACTTATGATCAATTTATATCACTTAGTTCTACATCTAAAATTAATATTAACCTTCTCAGGAGTTGCTGATTTTTTATTTATCTACAAATAATTATGCACTAAATAAAAGTAACAAAACAGTAGAATCTGAATTAAATAGAAAAATATGGAATAAAACTGCACTAAAACTACCAAAACAGAAAAATTAGGAGTAATACAAAGATTTTAAGTATAAGATAGATGTCTACGAAATCTCAATAGAAATAGTTGGCCAGCAGTAATGAAATTTGTTTAATGCCAAAACTTTATAAATAACAAAATCAGACATTAAAGAAGAGGCCAAAAATCCTCGAAAAACAAGACTCACACATAACATGGAACATCACGACCATACAAGAACATATTTAACTAAACTCAAATGGATGACCTTCAACTCCTTTCTTATGAACTTCCATCAATCTGTTTATTGTAGTATGACATATCATGTATATTTTAAAAACTAACCCTAAAATTATTAGTATAGGAAGAAAAAAGTATTTGGTTTTACTGTCAGCTTAAGGTAAGTGAGGGAATATTTGGAAGTAATTTTAGTTACTACACCTCCCTATTTCACGTGTTATTATTTTACCATTATTTTAATGCAAATAGTGTCCTCGACTATTTATTTTATCTCGATATCTGACAAAAATCCTAAGTTTTAGGTATTTGAGGATCTGGTAGGAGAATGAAGTTTCAGGTATTTGAGGATCTGGTAGGAGAATGGACAATTAGGTGCAAAACGGAAAGAAATAGAGAAAAAGAGTTGAAGAGGCAAAGGTGTACATTTACAAGCACATTTGATGATCCACTGTATAGCGAAGTTTAGCGTACTATTACAACAAGTGATCCTTGAAGGAATTTAATCAAAAGGCGACGAAAAGGAGTAGTTGGTACTTATAGGATAACTTCCACAAAGTAGAAGATTACAGCCCATCGATCAAGAACACAGAGACAAGGAACGAATTGTGCAAGCGGCAACAAACTGAACGAATGACGATTTGCTGAATCACTCGACAAATCATGACTAAGCGCGCCAAAAATATTCGCTAGAACAATTCTGAAGTATATAAATTTTGAAATCTTTTATTATTTAGAAAAAAGTAGTGTAACAATTACACTGGATATTTTATTGTGAAAACTTTGTTCTTAAGTTTTCTCTCATGTTTGTAGAGGACTTTTGTGGAAGCTTGAAAGAAGAAACTCTTCTTCCAATTTTAGAAGTGGGTCTTCTCCATTTACCTTCCTTTTCTACTTTTAGTTTAATCTCTTATACTAACTAGATTCCACTATCATTTTAAGTATATTTGATTATTGCTTGATGTGTGGCTAAATAAACCTATTCTTGGGGTGTGATTTAGCAATTATGGGTTGATTAATTTGTTGAGTCTTTTTTGCTTGTAGCTTAGATAGCATTTTAATGGTGATTTCCCCTAGTTATTGTGGTTTAATCTGATGGGTGTGTAGTTGCAAATACAATACCACCCATTTTTTTTGGCTTTCTCGAGAGAGAAGTCGTGAAACTAAGAACACTAGAATAATCTCCTAAGAAGTGGGTCCACATGACGTTCATCCCTAGTCCCATATCCAAGCACTCTCATAGAAAGAAAGAGTGTAAATAAGGTGTAGGCTGAATAGTTTATACAAGTGATGTCAGATAGGAACCTATTTGGTATGCGGTAAGTTGACCAAGAGGAACTTGGTTTTACCTAAACTTTAGTCTAGTCACCATAGTCTTGAAAAATTAGCTATAGAAAGCATGTATCCACAACTTTTGTCTTCATATATGGCGATCACACCCCAAAAGCTCTCTCCCGTATGTGTTTCTCATTTGATTTATTTCATTCTACAACTTGTCCCAAACAAATCTTGATATTTTCACTTTTGTGTCACAAAGTCAATTTGATTTGTTTTAATATTTGAAAATGACTTAAACTATCACTATTTAGAACGGAATTCTAAGTAGCTACTAGTTTCAGTACCACTCCCTTGGGACACGACCCCAACCCTTTGTTGGGTTACTAAACTATCTTAGATTTGTAGATAGTCAGACTTAAGCTATTGTCTTTTCTCACTAGATGAAATAAAAAACAAAGAATCAAAATGGTGTCGCTATGGGGGAGTGATGTCACGTGAAAATATAGTTATTTAGAGTTTATAGTTCTTTAAAGTGTAGGTTTACTAACCTTTATTCTAGTTTTTTTTTTTTGCTTTCTACAAAATATAAACAACAATGGATGACTATTATGAATATCACACATATCACCCTCTACTGAAGTTATAAAACTTCAGGGATAATCCGTTGACGTTTACACAAGAGGGGGAAGAGATAACCACCACAATCTCCATGACAATTTAGAAACAAGATGTACAAATAGATGACTTAATGACAATACAATGCCCACCATTCATAGAATTTACCCCGTTAGTCTGATTTATTCAGAAAGGTGTCAACCTGATATGATCTTAGGCAACATTCAAAATTGTAAGCCAACTTTGACATATACCTCTTTTGTTGCCTACCCGTGTGCGTGTGGAACTCTCTTGAACACCCTTTGAAACTTACAAATTCTTTGGAAAAAGCTTGAAGAAACCCAGACCTCACTCTATCTGTCATGTATAATCCTCTAGAGATGTGATATAAGGGAATAGCCAACATAGGCCAAAAGCTTAAGTTGGGGTTTTTGTAAGAAGCGGAAGGAGAAATGCAAGAAAAGTCTCGCAAATCTATGGTATTGCAAAGAAATTGAAACCCTTCATATATATAACAAAAAGAAAAAGAAAAAGAAAAGAATGAAAAAGAAGGTTGTGGAATAAAACCACAAAAAGAATTGGATTTCCAACAACCCATGGAGAAGAATAAAAAGATGACTTAAAGGCACTTGAATAAGGATTGATGAAGGAAGAAATAGGATGAAAAAGTCACATCTCATTTGGGAAAATGCCACCGAGTAAAAATGAACATACCTTTGCACTCAACCCCCATTAAAAGACTTAGAAAGACATTTTTGATTTGAGTGAACCCAACCGAATGTCAATTAGAAAATAAGGGCAAACGTATGGTGAAAATATGCAGTGTGTTCCTCTTTATGAATACGAGTGTTGCATCAGATTCCTGATCCTAAGTCGATAAATCTTTGTGTGTGATTTTTTGAAATCATTCTTTGTGTAAGGGCATGTAGATACTTTTGTTGAGCTTGAACTTGCATTTGTAGTGAGTATTGTGAGCTCAAGAATCTTTAGTAAAGGTGTATAAACCTTGAATCTTTGAGTATACAATTGAGTTATGCATGATTAGTTTGATTCTTGTTGTGTATATTCATGATTGAGTCTTGTGTAGTTCTATTTGAGACATCCTATTTGAACGACTGAACTTGAGTTTTACTTGAGGACAAACAAAAGTTTAAGTTGGGGGTGTTGATGAGTGCTCAAATTGGACTCATCTAAGGCCTTATTTTAATGCAATAGTGTCCTCGATGTTTATGTTATCTCGATATATGATAAAAATCCTAATTTTTGGGTATTTGATATCTGGTAGGAGATGGTCACATGTGCAAAATGGAAATAGAATGGAGACAAAATGCTGAAGATGCAAAGATGCGCATTATCAAGCACACTTGGCGATCCGCCATATAGCGAAGTTCCACATTCTATTACAGCAAGTGATACCTAAGGGAAATGGATCAAAAGGCAACGAAAGGCGTATTCGGCGCTTCACCGATCTGTTCCACAAAGAATAGGATAACCACCCATCGATGCAGAATACATAGATAAAGAAGGCATCATACAAACAGCGACCAACTGAACGAAGGGCAATTTCACCGAATCACTCGGCGAATCTCAACTAACTGCCCCGAAAAGGTTCTCCAGCACCATTTTGAAGTTTATAAATATTTAAATCTTTTATTATTTTGAAAATAGAATATTAGAGATTCAAAGAATTACACTGTATATTTATTTTAGACACTTTGTTCTTAAGTTTTCTCTCAAATTTGGAGAGTGTTTTTGTGGAAGCTTGAAGAAAGAAGCACTTCTTCAAGTTTTTGAAGTGGGACTTCTCCGTTTACCTTCCTTAGCTACTTTATGGTATTATTTCTTATACCCACTTGATTCCTTTGTCATTTTAAGTATATTTAATTATTGCTTGATGTGTAGCAAAAAAAAACCCATTCTTGGGTGTGATTTAAACAATTATGGGTTGATTAAATTGTTGTGTCTTGTTTTGGTATAGCTTAGATTGAATTCTAATGACCTAGTGGTTGTGGTTTAAACTAATGGGTTTGTAGTTACAAATGCAAAACCACCCATGTGTTTCGTCTTGCTCGAGAGAGAGAGGCTATGAAACTTATACCACTAGAATGATGTCCTAAGGAGTGTGTTGACATGAGGTTCAGCCCGAGAGGATCAGCCCTAGTCCTATATACAAGCACTCCCGTCGAAATAGCCAGTATGGATAAGGCGTACGCTGGATAGTTTAGACGAGTGGGTGCATGAGAGAAACCCATTTAATATGGGGTAAGTTACCCGAAAGGAGACTTGCATTACCCTAAATCTTAGCCTAGTCATCGTTGTCTTGCGAAACTAGTTACCGAAAGAATGTACCCACCACTTTTATCTTCACATATAGCGATCACACCCCAAGAAATCTCTCCCATACTTGTTTCTCATTTATTTTATTGCATTCTAATACTTCTGCCAAACAAATCTTTATGTTTGACCCTTTGGTGTCAAAAACTGAATTTAATTTGTTTTAATATTCGAAAATGGCTTAAACAATAACTATTTAGAACAGAATTCTAAGTAGCTTCTACTTTCACTACCACTCCATTGGGACACAACCCAAACCCTTGGTTGGGTTACAAAACTTGCTTCGACTATGTACCATGCTTTGTTGCCCATATTTGTCCTTTATTTATTTTTTATTTTTTTCATGCCTTTGCACTAGCCATCCAAGCTTTAAATTTTAACATCCCGAAATTGTAGAATTCTATACGTTGGGTGACGTGCCTCTCATCACTCTTTTAACTCGTGTATGAAGTTTGTAGCTATGCACGGCGTTCCTGTCAGTGCGCCCGACTACATGTAACTTTTTCTTCACTAGTACAAGGTAAAACGAACTAATATTCTAAAATTTTAAACTAAGATACTAACAAAAATTTCAAGAATTGAAAAACAAACTACCTATGTATTACATATTTGGTCATAGAATACCTCCCATGTAGATCTTGATTTAACGTCGCAGCACGACGCACCTTGGATCATTCATTAATCATCTCTAGAGACTCTATCACGATCTTAATCTACACAAAAATAGTGTTTCATCCTTTGCCCACTGACCAATAACGTGACACTAGTCTTACCTCTAAGTTCAAAATCCCCATGTTGTGTCATTCGGACCACTCCACTCCGACCTTAGTTTTTCGAAGAATAACCTTAGTCTAGAGTTAAAGAGAAGTACCTTATCTCCAATATTTAAGGTACGAGGTACTATGTGATTTCCATGCCCCCTCTTCATCTTTTCTTTGTATATCTTGGCATTCTCATACACGTGGAGCTTAAACTCCTCAAGTTCATATAGCTGATTCACACTCTTTTAAATGCTCGGGGTCCAAATTCAACTTCTTCATTTCCTAATATGCTTGATGTTCAAATTCCAAATGAAGGTGACACACTTTCCCAAACAGTATGTGATAAGATGAAGTACCTATTAGTGTCTTATACACAGTTCTATATGCCCACAACGCATCATCTAATTTTTCTGACCAATCTTTCCTTTGCGCATTCACCATTTTCAGCGAAATTTGCTTCACAACTCTATTCGACACCTCCACTTAGACACTCGTTAAAGCAGTGTCAACTGTAGCAACCTTATGACGAATGCCATACTTAGAAAGAAGATACTTAACAAGATGGTTAATGAAATGCTTACCTCCATCACTAATAATTTCCTTGGAATGCCAAAACGTGTGAAGATGTGCTTCTTGATGAACTTTATCACCACCCTTGAGTCATTGGAAGAAAGAGAGACCGCCTCAACCAATTTGCTAAAATAATCCACAGCCACAGGAATGTATTGGTTTCCACTAGATGGTGGGAAGGGACCATGAAGTCAATACCCCACACATCAATGATTTCCACCTACCAAATGTTACTTAGACGCATCTCATTTATTCTTTAAATAGTACCCACTCTTTGGAATTTATCGTAACCCTTCACAAAAGAAATAGAATCTTTGAATAAGGACGGACAAAAGGAACCGGATTGTAGTACCTTATGAGTTGTAATTTCTAAATTATCTTGACTAGTAACTATTTCTCCTTCTTCTATCAAGAACTCTCTAGAACATCATTTTTATTTTTTTTACTCATAAAGGAACTCGTTACTTATAATTGATTGGGTATACAGTTGCAATAACATAATTTTCCCCATAACTATACCTTTTCTTAGATTATTCAACATCTACATACATTCCTCTAACTTTGACCCCTCTCACAACTACTGCTCATGATCTCGCAACTCATGTTACCCTTTTCGAGCAAAAATACTACCCAAACTCTAATCATACTTCCTCATAAGGATCTTAGCTGAAACAATGCTTAAGGAAAATAGCAAAACTCTCTTTTTGCTCAAAAGCACGATTCATATAATTATGGGTGGTTTCCTCTAAAATTCAACGCTTAACTCCCTTACAGCCTTCTGTTTAGCCCATATGTAGTCTCATGACTTCCTCAAGAGTTTTGCTTAGAGCAAGTCACCCATAGAGGAATAACTTTTTTGTTCAACCACCTCTAGTGTAAGGTCTAGTTGAATGATTATGAGAATCACATGAGTACGAATAAATCTCTATAGCATAGCTCCATTGCATGATTAAGAGTATGGAAGAAGGAAAACTTTTCTTAGATGTTTGTAGTCCCTCGTTTATAAAAGTGGTGCCCTATAAACCATAAGCAAGACCCTACTGACATGGATTTCTACACACCCTAAGAAACTTTAAATCTATTCTATGATACAAAGTTGTCACAACCCGAGTGTACACCCTGGATGTGGTGACACTCGAGAACCATTGTTTTCCCCAAGCAAACCTTCATCCTGGATGACTATAAGAGGAAAACTTACTCAAGCATAAAAATCTTAAAAAATGAATAAATTTTATGAAACTCAAATACAAAACTTTAACTCAAATAAATTACGCTGAATATAAATAAAATATTTATCTAGCCAACAATAGGAAATTAAGTGTTTAAAGAATTTAATAAGATAATGAAACAAACTTCTTAAACTCTACTGTCTATCTATAAAGCCTCTAACTGACGAAGATTGAAGTCGAGGCAAAACCCATGACATCCTAAAAACTGATATATCCGGATGTACAAGTTGAATGCTCTGGAAGAAAGTAGCCTCACCATAACTAACTCAAATTGCACGTGGTATCAAGGAAGTACCTCTTGATGATCTTGAGTACCTGTATCTGCATCATGAAACGATGTAGGTCAAATGGCTCTGTACAAGGAATGTATGAGCATGTAAGCGGAATTCTAACACACTAACATAAGCTCGAACATGATAAAAAGGAAATATACCTAAATCCTACTAAATCACTCAACTAAGCTCAACTCTTGAATAAGATACTCAATTCAAGAATATGATACTCAACTCAAAGGTATGATACTCAACTCAAAGGTATGATATTGAATAGAAAGATATACTTAAGGATACTCAAAACTACTCAAATTTACTCAACTCATAAGTACTCAAACATAAGATACCCAACTCACTAATAAGGTTCTCAACTCACTAAAACATAGCTCAATTCAAGATACTAAATTTGGATACTCTCAAGATAAAGCAACAACAAAAGATGAAATATACGGAAAAAAATTAAAATAGTTGATAGGAACTCAATGTAGTGAAGGATACAATAACAATTGAATTTGTATATAATAAAATATAATACAACTCAATGGGAGTTTCTCTATCCAACAACCATCACTATAAATTGTGTGAGGATACAGTATCTCGCCCTTGCTAGCAGAGCTATCCTATAACTTGTTGGGATATACATTGTCTCTACTAAGTGGATCCGCTAGTCTATGCTAAAAGCTTCAATGAATTATCTAAAAAAGTTTCACCATTTCTACCCACGTTGGTGACATGATTAATAGAGAGTTCAGTCATCTAAACTCTTCCCCATATCGTTCTCAATACTACTCTAAAAAATATACTCAGCTCATATGTTTGAAAACGTAACTCTTTTATGGTTTGAGATTATTACTAAAAGGCCAGCTTAAAATCTCTCTTGGAAATCGGTGTGTCCTCTCTTGTTTATATTTGAAACAATAACTTTACTCTTTGTCTTATTCAACTCAATGCTCAAGTCTTAAATCAAGTTTTAAAATATTGTAAAATTCTTGTGGAAAAAAAGTTCATGACGAATTATGGACTAGAACTATAGAATTCAAGGTTTGCAATAACTGTACCAACAACTCAATACTCAAGACTCAACAACTCAGAACTCAAGAACTTCAATAATAATACTCACTTCAAGAATGCTTGACTCACAATGTTTATACAGAATTATGGGCATGGATGAATCAACTCAAGGACTCAAATATACTTCACATCTCAAGAGTACTCGACTTATAGGGTTCGTGCTATATTATTGGTCTGAACTACTCAACTCAAGGACTTCATGGGTAACATGTAATAGTCCCATGATTAGGAATATACTACCAAAAAGGTTAAAAACTCGATACTAAAGAAATAGACCTTGAAGATACTACTCCTATTATACTCAATCAATGAAGACCATGCAGAATTTATGGGAATGAACTCGACTCAACAATTAACATAACAATATGGAACTCGAGTATATGAATTTTCTAGTTCTCATACTTAGTTCCTTAAAACAAACTTCACATAGATTATTGATTTCAATGGATTTAGAATTGAACTCAAATACTTTCTTGGACTCTACTCTTGAACCTTTCCAAAATGTGAACTTTTAATTCAAGATTATGATTCATGATATGAAGGATATAGGTTATAGGTTATAGTGTAGACTCATGAATAAATTGTTCTCACTTACTTGAGACTTGAAACAATTTATTAAAATTTATAGAAGACTCTTAAAAAAGACTCAAAGGGACTTTCTCAAATTTTTGAAATAACTCTCAAGACATACCTCCTTACACTACCTTGAATTTGAATTATGGATTCAAGGGTTACGATTCATGTTTTGAATGGTTTCTAGGTATTTAGAAGTAAATTAGAGTGTTTACAACCAAAAGGGAGTGAAGGTACACTTAAAAAGAACATAAATGAAGTAAGTGACTGCAAACTAGAACGGGAAGAAACCCTGGCGCACTTAGTGGTGTGGGGATCTAGCCCCTAAATTACAAAACATAATTTTGAGCGCACTGGCTGGCGTGGAATTCCATTCCCCAACCCAGAAAACCCGACGACTTTTTTTGCTCGTTTCTCATCCTAACTCACTAGAATCGAACGATTTCTTTCCAAATAATGTGGATTAGATTACACAACATAAGCACACTCTAGTATACTCAATACATCCCTCAAAACAATCACTTTACTCTCAAAAAATCATTGAAACCCCAACAAAATAATATTTCGAATGAACTTGAAGAACACTTGTCAAGAACTCATCAAGAACTCTAATCTTTCAACTTCAAGAATGAAATTTGCATTGAAAATACATGATTATCATGTGGGTCAATGAACTCAACACTCTGGAACCTTACACACCTTTTACGGATTTATTCCATGGCGAAAATTCGCAACAAAACGCAAGAATCTCGACGAACACTTTGATCCTCCCCTCTTTTCTCCTCTTTTTTCTTATTTTCTCTTCTTGAACTCTCAACTAAATCCCTAGTTTTATATTAGGATTATAAAACTGAAGCTAATAAGATTAGACCCCTAAAACCTTTCTAAAAACTAATTAAATCTGACGGGTTTAGGAAAAGACGAATATATCCCTCACTATTTTGTGGTAACTTTCGTTAATTGGAAACGTGACTTCAAAAGAGAATATCTCACTCATTCAAAGTCCAAACATATAAAACTCAGTTACATTGGAAAGATAATATAAAGAAATTTCAGTTAATACGTTGGAGCCTACCAAATAATCCGATAATGAGAGTTATGGTCGTTTGAAGTTGACCCAATACATAAAAGAACTTAGGATGACTTGAATGATTTTCTCTTTTGTTATTCTTGGATCTCAAGGTGCGACATCTAGTAACCTTAAAACTCATGAAATTTTAAATTCCAAGGTACAATCCTACTCACAACGAAGGATGGTTCCTATGTTTGTTAAAAAGTTTCAGGGGTGTTACACAATCCTATGAAGATAATATTCATCCAAGGATCCAAGTGTAAACAAAGGATAGGGACTTTGTTAAAATTACCAGTATAACAAGAGCAAACCTCACAAAGCCTGAAAACCCACACGATTACCGAAACAGGGAAGGGGACCTAACTAAAGAAGTACTCCTAAGAAGAAGTTATATGAGGTCGTTTGGTTTTGAAACAAGTTACGATGAGATAAATTATATTGAGACTGTTTATTCTGGGATTCGCTATCCTGACTTTATTTCTTATTGATTGTTTGCTTTGTTGTATTAAATATAATAGGTATTGCGTACTTTCTAAAAATTATTATTTGTATACAAAAACACCCTCCACTTTATTTAAGTTCTATACATTCTGTTATAGAGCTATTGTTATATGCTATAGGCATTGCAATATTTTACTCAAAAGAATATAGGTGAAATAATATTTTACTGTCCATAAAAAAAATTTGTACATAATATAATATGATAGAATCTTAATGGTTTTCACTTGAAGGAAGATGTACTATTTTTGAAATATTCTAATCTTTGTATATTCATTTTTATATAATGGATTTGATTGCTAAACAATCGTAATTTACATTAGAAAGGTATAGAAGGATAAAACTTGCATTGAAATGAGAATAACTAGACAAAAACTCACCAAAAGTTGCATCCAAACAATAATAAAAGAACTGACGAAAATGCACCAAAACAACCTACTCGTAACAAAACAGTAGAATCTGAATTTAAATAGAAAAATATGGAATAAAACTGCACCAAAACTACAAAAACAGAAAAATTAGGAGTAATACAAAGATTTTAAGTATAAGATAGATGCCTATGAAAATCTCCATAGAAATAGTTGGCCAGAAGTAATGAAATTTGTTTAATGCCAAAAATTTATACATAACAAAATCAGACATTAAAGAAGAGGCCAAAAATTCTCGAAAAAACAATACTCACACATAACATGGAACATCACGGCCATACAAGAACATATTTAACTAAACTCAAATGGAAGACCTTCAACTCCTTTCTTATGAACTTCGATCAATCTGTTTATTGTAGTATGACATATCATGTATATTTTAAACACTAACCCTAAAATTATTAGTATCATATATGTTTTTCTCGTGTATCAGAATAGTCATTGATATTGCATAGTTTTCATATCACCGGCCCCAAGTTATTTGGAATTGAACCATAGTGATTGTTATGGTTATAGCATGCAGTTACAAAAAATTAATGCATTTATCAACCAAGCAGTAGGTGAATTTGAATGAAACTGTTCATAGTTGTATATTCTAAACAAAAATTTTGACACATAACATATTAAAATCTCACGACAAATTTTTTTAGCAGTTGAACTCACAAATATCCACAAATCATAATAAATACAACCTCACTTTCCTAGAAATCAAGGAACAAGACATGTTGCTTCATATTTTTTTTCAAAAACATAGTCTCCTGTATCCAAGTTTACTGTTCAAAAATATAATTCAAATAACCCAAAAGAAAGAGTTGTTACTTCTTTATCAAAAAAACAAAAAACTTTGTCAAAACAAAGAGTTATCACTACAGTAAAAATGATATTTAACGACAATTGATGACTTAATTGACGCTAAATATGTATTTTAAGAGACAATTGGTACTCTTTGTAAATGCCCCTAAAGTTTAGAGCAACATTGAATCTAATGATAATTAATTAATATTTGTTAAGGCTCTAGCACTCTCTGTTAATACACATAGTTATTATCGATTAAAAATTATTTTTGTTATAGTTTATTTTGGACAATTGTTACATTAAAAAAATTGATATTTTATTATGTCCAAAGACAAGAGACGGAAAAATAAGACAAATCACTTAATTTGCGACAAAAGAAGTGGGTTAGTTGTGTCTATACTAATACTCTAGGAAGATTGTTATAACATACAAATTGTTTGTACCCTAGAAAAGACAACAAAAACAATATGCTAATTATGGTAAACAACATAGCAATATGTTTGGTTCTTTTAATAAACTTCATCATTGGTTCCGTATTAGTTATGACATATTTATTGTTGTGCAATCAAATATAGTACAACCCACAAGCAATTTTACCAAAAAACTATATGAAAAAACCTGTAGAAATGGACAAAAAAAAGGATAAATTTTCAATCTTCCTCACAAAAATTTTAATAGACATAAAAAAAAAAAGTCACCAAAATAGCAAATAGAAATTGCAATAGATGCATGAATAACTATGATTTATGACAAAGATTAAGCTTCATGAAATATGAGAAATGAAACACATTTCACAATAAGTTTAATTAATATATTTGAATTTTGCTCCCTTACAACCAAAAAAAAACTATAGATAATAGTGGTAGAAATGAAAGTATTGTTTACTAAAATTACCAAATGTAATGAATTAACCATTTCAACAACATTATGAGTTGTGGAATGAAAGGTACACTAGTAGTAATGTCTCATTGCAATAAAGTAAATTTTCTTTTACTATACGGAAAAACCTGTTGAAAAGGACAAAAGAGAAGATCAAATTTCAATCATCTTTACTGAAACTTTTAACATAGTTAAAAAAAGTCACCAAAATAGTAAAATAAATTTTAATAATTACATGTATCACTATGATTTATAGTAAATATTAAGCTCCATCAAATAAAAGGCTGAAAACTTTGGGGGATGAAATAAACTTGATTAGCGTATTTGAATTCGACTACCCTGTAATGGGAAAAAACAACAAACAAAAGTGGCATGAAATTCCTCTATTCGTAGAAAACAAAAGGTTATTTGCATAAATGCTTATTATTCTTCATCGTAAAGTTCAAATCTCCTTGGAAAACTTATAACCCTTCGAAAAGTTTACAACCTTTCATAAAACTCACAATTTTTCATAAAAGTCGCAACACTTAATAAAAGTCACCTCTTTTTAGAAAAGTACAACATTTGATTTAAAAGTTGCAACTCGCTATAAAAGTCACAACTTTTCATGAAAAGGGAAGGCTAGTTTTGGAAATAAATAAATTAAAAGGGAATTCTTGTTTGTCGAAATAGTAGAAGGAGATTAGAATTATTGTTATTTTAAAATGAGGGGAAATCCCTCTATTTCTATAGACAACAAAGGGTAGTGTGAACAAATATTTATTGTGTCTTATTAAATAGATTATAAATATTTAGAAAAGTTGCAACCCTTCAGAAAGTTCACAACCTTTCATAAAAGTCACAACTTTTCATCAAGTCGCAACTCTTCATTAAAGTTATAACTTTATTTAAAAGTCACAACTTTTCATAAAAGTCACAACTCTTCATTAAAGTCACTTATTTTCATAAAATTAACAACTTCTGATAAATGTGGTTACTTTTCATTCAAGTCACATTATGTCATGGAAGAAGGAGGCTAGTTTTGACAATAAATAAATTTAAAAGGATATCCTTGCTTATGGTGTCACCATGTAGGCATGCCAATGGTTCTCTTTTATATAAATACTAGTAAAATTACACCCGCTTTGGCGAGAATTTAATATTTAAAACATATCCGTCATTACAATTAAAATACTATATTATGTTATATGCAAAATTATGCAGTAACAAACATTAATTATGTAAAGGAAAATGGAAATTATAACATTTTTTCATTTATTCTTAATAACCTAAACATAATTGACTGCAAAAACACATAAAAGAATTTGTAATATAAACAATGGTGCAAGTGATTCACTCAACATGAGTAAAGTACCCAAATATTTATTTGTGAAGAAGAAGAAGAAGTTTTGATGTTTTAAATGAGAGGGAATTCCTCTATTTATAGATAACAAAGGGTAAAGTGAGCAAATGTTTATAGTATCTTATCGGAAATATTTACAACTATTTGAAAAATTTGCAGCCCTTTAGAAAGGTCACTATCTTTTATCAAAGTCCCAACTTTTCATAAAAGTTGCAACTATTCATTTAAGTCGCAACATCTCATAAAATCACAATTTTTCATAAAAGTCACAACTTTTCACAAAAGTCACAACTCTTCATAAAAGCCGCTATTCTTCGTAAAAACTATAATTTTTCATAAAAGTCACATCTTTTATTTTGGCATGTGGTGGAGCTACGTATGAGGGCCTAGGGTTCGTATCTTGTATACATACACTACCTTAAAGTACTGATTTTTTTAATTTTCATTTTTGTTGTACAAAAATTAAGAGCCATGATAGATTTTAATTATAAGAAAAAAAATATAAGAAAATCTCCATTGAAATAGTTGGTCAGAAGTAATGAAATTTTCTTAACTCCAACAAATATAAAGAAAACAGACGTTAAAGAAGAGACAAAAAAAACACTGAACAACAACTCTCTCAAGTATAGTGTATCATCAGGTCCATACAAGATTAACCTAATTGAAATGGAGATCCTTCGGCTCCTTCTTATGAACCTCCTTCAATCTATTTTTAATAGTATGTTGTATCATGGATATATTGAAAATGACCCTAAAATTATTAGTATTATAATTTTTTTCTTCATTTCCCTAAAATTGTTAGTATCATAAATATTTTTGTCCATTTTGTCATAATCATTACTATTGTTTATGTTTCATATCAACTGCCCCAAATTTTTTTGAAATGAACCATAGTTGTTGTTCTAGTTATAGTATGCATGTACAAAGAAATAATACAATTATCAACCAAGCAGTAGGTGACAACTAAATGGAATTGTTCACAACCAAATATTCTAAGACATAATTTTGAGTGATAACATATCAAATATAAAAGTTCACGTCAAACACTCTGCTTGTTCCCTAGAACTTCATGACATACGTGAATGTTTCTGAAAATCATCACTATTGGTTAATTTGAATTAGCCGGACTTTAATTAATAGATGCAACAAAAAAATGAATGAAAATCTTAATTGATAATTGTAGAGCGCAATGTTCTTTTAGTAATCCTCATTCTTCACATTGTCACTGGAATCTTAGCTTTTCCAAGAGATATAGCCTAAGTTCTGTGACAATTCATACAACATAAGTTTTCCATAAAATAATGTCACAACTTATACAGCCCCCAAAAAGTTGTTTTTCATTTCCCTGAAAATTATAGAACACTTATAGACGTGCAATGTGAATTTAAGCTAAAATTTACCAGTTGTCTATTTCTTAATATAAAATTTTAAATCTTTCAAATGTTGGGTGGTTACACTTGCGAGAAAGCAAAGATAGTGTACAAGTAGAAGTGCGACAAATATGATCAATTAGAAAGATTTACTTGGCATGAAGCACAAATTTCACCTCAAAAAATATTCTACATCCCAATGAGACATAAAAAAAGCTTGGTAAAAAACAACCAAGTATATCATAAAAAAATCGAGATTGAAACTGTGTTGCGGAAAAATGCTAAGCTTTTGATATTAGATTAGCTATCCCTAAAGGTTATGAAGAGTGATAACACTATTTAAAGAATCTAAGATAATGTGGAATCAAGTGAAAAAGGATATTCAACAATAGAGTTCTCAAAATTACGCAAAAGAAATCAAAATGAAACATAAAGAATGGATTAACATCATAAACTGACAAAAAATACACTTGATCATGGAGATAGCATAAACTGGAAAAAAAAGTGAAAACTCAATACCATAATGACTTCAAAGTGCGAATTGTGAATTTTTGATGATGAAATAGAGACAAAACACTTCAATTAAGCGGTTATCAGTTTCCCAATACAAAATGTTGAATTGCTCTATCATGCAACAACGTGGCTGGTGAAGATTTAGGTAAATAACCTTAATTAAATTAAAACAATGTCTTGTAAAATCGATGTTCAAAATTAATAGGATCAATGCATGTATCTGTTATAACACAAAATTTAAAGAAAATTTAATAAACATATACAATCCACGGGCAGAGTTTATTAGACGGACCTGCATTTTTGTCTTAACATATGTACATGAGTCTTTGTTTTCAGATTTCATTATTCGGAAAAGTACTTTGCTTATTGAACACCATTAGGATCTGCCATAATCTCCATGTTGTATTCTGTACACAAGACACTGTTGTTACCCAACTGATCTCTGGAGTTGTATTTTTTTCCATTTGCTTAAGTTTTGATAGACATTCCAAGTTCCACAAAAAAAATTCCATAGTCGGCCGATCTGCACCATATTATGCCTTGCATTTCTCAACAGTCTCTACAAACTTCATCCAGGACTATAGTGCTATCTCACGTAAAATCATAGGATCGGTGATTGTTTCTTATTATTTGGTCCCTATAATTTTACCACACATTCAATCAAATTGATCAATTCCTAGGGAAGAAAGGGATCGATAATGGTCCCCTTCACAAAAGACTACAAATATTACAAATCCAAAGGAATAGAAATCAGATTCTCAATTAGTTGTTTCCACAAAGACTCTTGATCGAAGTATCTGAAACATCCTTTCCTCGTAGTATTAGTATTTGATATCACAATGAATAGATGCCTCCTGAGAACCGGTATGAAGAAATTGAGTACTTTTGCTGAGCCTAAGAATTTGTGCCCAATTCAAATTTGGAAGACCACATATATACAAATGATTTTTAAGACTCGTAAATGATGATCATCACATTCTTTTCATTATATTTACCGATCAGTGAGACAAAACGAAAATGTCAGAATTGAGATGGCATTTCATCTTCAAACTTGAACTCAGAAAGACCTTGTTGTGAGTGATGAAATCCCCCCCCCCCCCTCTTCACTCGCACCTTTGCATTATCCTTCAAAATTCCCAAACTGCTATAAGAGGAAAGGGGTACACTATAATTGACTTGGAAATAATAGGTGCTTCTTTGTCTCCACATATAATTTGGTAGACCAAAGAGCTCTCAGACACCTTTTATGGTGCTTCCAATGTACAAGTTGCAATTATCTCCATGATATGCAGTCGAAACGTTGTTACATCCAATTAGTAGGCACTCATAACGAAATCAACATGGGCATTTCAGTGTTTTTGTTAACATATTGAGCAAAGTGAGCAGTTAAATAGCCAGAAGAAAGTAATAGCTTCTATACATTCATCAAGAAAGGGAACAAAATTGACTGTTAAATTACACAAAGAAGTAAGGAAATTTGAAAGAAGATGGGAATATCGTTAATAAGGAAAAAAATCCATATATTAAATCACACAGAGAACTAAGCAAACATGTATGAAATCAGAAAAATCTCTCAAAGGAAGAACAATAGGAAACCTACATATGTCCAACGCACAATTCTGGAATAGGAGAAAGAAAAATGCAGTAGCATTTGAGAGGGAAGTTATGTAACACATAATATAGGAGACAAAACGTAGTGAAGAGGCGCATTTGCTTTTATTAAAAAAATTGTGAAAAAAGAAAATGGGTTTCTAGATCAATAAGACATGCCGATTGATTGTGGCTTTTTAGGAGGAGGGGAGGGGTAATTTAGGAAATATATTAAAATAAAAGAATTTTTATTTGTGTTGGCGCCATGTAACCGAGTTGAGGATTCTGTTATTTATAAATATAAAATAATACATGATAGTTTAAACTCTTTAACTTACCATTTTAACTCATTATTCTCAAATTACCCAAATTAAAAGACCCAACTCTTTTTCACTCCCAAAAATCTTCTCTGTTAAACCTCCATTGAAGAACATGGATGGAGCTCAACAAAGAGTTGAAGATGGGATATTTTCACATAAAATTTGGGGAACCTAAGTCTAAGGTATGAGATTTCTCTATCATTGACAATCTATTACCAAGGAGCCTTTTCAAATGTGTTTTCTAACTTCCCCAAATTCTAGGTTGTCATCCAATTTGTGGGTCTTTTCAAACTTGACTTCTTTGATCTAAAATGGATTAATTTTGATCGATTATGAACGTTTAAGTGTGAATTTAAGTTTGATAATGTTTTTGACATAATTCTTTAAAGACCCATAAATATTCCTTTTTTATTAACCCTAAACCTTAACTAGACTTGAATAATGATTGGAGGTGATGTAGTTTAGTATGTTCTTTAATAATTCATGATGTATTATTGTATTATTCTACTCAATGTATGAATATCAAGAAGTTAGGGTGAAATTTGAAGGAAGCCATTGAAGGCTGAGAATGAAGGTATTCAATTATAAGTACTCCATCTCTTGAATTGATTATGCACTAGTGGTGGAAGTAATTACTTATTGTGTAGTCATAGGTTGGTTGTGTTTGATCCACTTATGGTGGAGGTGCTTCTTGGTAGTATAAATTATAGTATTGCGATGATGTCCTTTTTTCTTTAAACCCTAATATTGCTTAAAAGAGTCATTGCTTATTTATTTTGGGGTAGTGATAAAGAAGGGAAAAAGTATCATTGGGTTTCATGGGGAACTTTGGCATATCCTATTGTTCAGCGAGTCATAGGCGTAAGACTTTTAGATAATATTTGCACATCTTTTCAAAATAAACAATTGTGGGAATATAGAACTAAATTGTGTGGGGTCAATTTTTAAAAAATAAGTACTGTCAAATAGGTAATCCTATTGCGAAGAAATATGATACGGGGGAATCATTGGTTTGGAGATATCTTACTCGCAATCGAAAAGAAGTGGAAACACATATTAGCTGGAATATTCATTCAGGCACATGTAGTTTTTGGTGGGATAATTGGATAGGAGATAGAGCACTAGCTAATTATTGTGACAATGTGTTGAGTTTAAACAATCTTCAAGTCTTTTTTTTTTTTAGAATCTGGTAAGTGGAAAGAGAGTGATGTGAGACAGCATGTTCCTCCATTGTTGGTACTTATTATTCTTAATACCAATATTAAATACAAGGAGGGGTTACCTTATACAACAAACTGTATTACTGAAGAAAATGGGTTGTTTCAGTAGCTACTGCCTCGGACAGATTAGGAAAAAAAAGATTGAGTGATCCTCTTAATAAATTTGTTTGGCATAAGAACATTCCTTTCAAAAATATCTTTCTTTATTTGGAGAGCATTGATAGGTAAGTTACCAACAAATGAAAATTTAATAAAATTTGGCTAATATGCAGTTGATTGCTACTGTTGCCACATAATAGAAAAAGATGATATCATTCATATTTTAGTGTCTGGAAATTTTGCTAACTATATTTGGAAAGTTCATGTAGCAAAGGTAGGAACAGATCTGTCACGCCCCGAGCTACCCCGAGACGCGGACACAAAACCTTTGACCATAAGAGATCCTAAGCTAACCTTGATGGCATGTTCATGAATATATTAAAGATAATAAGCTGATGCGGAAGCTAAATCATAATTTATAATGAAATTCTGGGGAATACCCATATTCTATAACTGAGATATTTAAAAATAATGAGTTTAATAAAATGAAGTTACTAACTCAACACTAAGCTAAAGCTAACTATGTCTAAAAATAACCTTTAAACTGGACTAGAAGTACTGGGACAAGCCCCAGCTAAATCTAGCAAAAACTGAAACAAAAAGACTAAATACTGAAATGAAACTCATGACTATTGTCCTCGGATAATAAGGACTCACCACTGAATCTACTAAATTGAAGATCGAAAATTGATTTATGCGTGATCTGAATGTTGAGAACCTGAATCTACATCACGAGAAGATGTAGTGCACTTATGGGTCAGTACTTGAAAGGTACTGAGCATGTAGGATGGAATAAAGCTGAAATAAAGCATAAGTAAACAAGAACAAAAGTAAGTATAATAATCTGAACATGATAGAGAGAATTCTGAGTTAACTAAATGAAATGACCTATTTATAACATGCTGAAAATGAATACTGAGTATACTGAAAAATGGTTACTGCAAGAGAATTTGACTGAACTTTGAGAGCTACTAAGAACTGATAATAAATACAGATGAGCTAAACGTGGAGTCCAATGTATACACCCCATCGAAAGGACCCAATATACCCTGCCAAAGGTATAAAGGCATGTTGGCGTGATCAATAAACTCATTTCTCACAGAGGGGACTTACAACCTACTTTGCTAGTAAAACTGGGACTAATTGGATTCGATGAACCCTAGTACAACTTGGTATTATGCTACTCCCATGAATTTATATAGTTAACTGATTATGTCAGAATTTTCTTTAAATACTGGATAGCTCAAAAATTAACATGCAAACTCAGAATGCAACAATTAATCTGGTAATTATTCATTTATAACTAAGGCATGTATATCTGAAGTAACTGAAAAGCTGACCTAGCATGTGTAATTAAAGAACCAAAAAAATACATCGCTAGGGTTCTGAAATTCCTTTAAAAAACTGAATAATAACATGATAATCTAACTTTGAACATATAACTAATAAGTTCATGAAGTTCTATTGAAGTTATAGAATCCCTAGGTTTAATCATGATATGGGAATGAAGAATTTGACTAAAACTAGGGACCCAATGGGTGAAAGGAACCAATAAGTGAAATCCCACATAGCTGGTGATGAAATCTACGGAAAAATATTCAGATTTCGAGGCTGGAACGAAGGGATTCTTGCTGCGTTTTCGAACTAGTGTTCTTGAGATTTTTCTCCTTTCTTGCTTCTAATTTTCTAACTTTTGATTTATGATTTTGACTGAGGTAAGTTCTTGTTATGTTTCTAGTCTTAAACTGACTAAAATAGGATGATTCAGGGTCAAAACGATGTATCTTAAGGTTTAAACGAAGTGGAAAAAGATCAAAAGACCCCTGGATAAGTTGTTATCAGACCAAACGATGACCTGGACAGACAGTCCGTCGTTCCATCGACGGTTCGTCCATAGGTTGGGCCTATTCGACAAGCCTTTACTAAAACGGGCATAACGTTTTACTCGGAGGTAGGATTTTAGGAAGGTTGGTGGATATGGAAAGCTAATTAAATTATCTATGTTTTGGTAGGTCACGGAAAACCTGATTCATTTTTCGCTAAGAGTTATGATTATTTGAAATTGAACCAACTGCAATTCCCCCCTTAACTTTCTGCTAATTCCAATTTATGGTCAGACCTACAGACCGTGGGTCCACCTACGGACCGTGCTGGTAATCCATGTCACTTCTCAGAGGGTGGGTGAATGGGGTCTCAATCAACGGTCATAGACAACGGACTGTAGTCTGACCTATGGATCTACGGTCTATCCATCGACCAAGACTTAACCAATTTTCCTGCGCTAAGATTTTGGAGAGTTTTTGACCCCATTGACGATGTGAAGGACGGACCGTGGGTCACTCTACGGTCTGTCAATGCCATCATTGGTTGCACCTGCATATTTTTCTGTAAAGCTAGTTTTTGGCTAGTTTTGGATACGGGGTGTTACATTATCTCCCCCTTCGAAACATTCGTCCTAGAATTAAGACTAAACTAACTGGAATAAAGGGAGAGAGCTGCAAACTCTTACTACTAACCACTGAGAACTAAGTTTCTGACTGAATTGAGTTTCGAGAATATGCATATACGCTGAAAATGCAAGTACACAATGAGGGAATATGATTATAAGACTAAATTCATGCATGAATGACTGGAAAACTGAAGAGGAACTATTACCTCATGATGGAATGGAGTAGGAAGGAAAGAGGTGAGGATACTTGACTTTCATAGCTGCTTCTGCTTCCCAAGTAGCTCCCTCTACTGGCTGACTACTCCACAAAACCTTGAATGAAGCGAATTCTTTATTTATCAATCTTATAACTTGAAGGTCAAGAATCTCAACTGTTACATCCTCATAAGAAAGATTATCTTTTACCGCCACACTCTCAAATGGCACTACCGATGCTGTATTACCCACACACTTCCTGAAGAGTGAGATGTGGAAGACTGGATGCACAACTGCTAATTCTGCTAGCAACCCTAACTCATATGCCACCTCGCCAACCCTTTTCAAGATCTTGTAAGGGCCTACTATCTAGGACTGAACTTCCATTTCATTCCAAATCTCATCTCCCCTTTCATAGGTAAGACTTTCAGAAAAAACCCAATCATCAACATGGAACTCTATTTCCCTTCTCCTTGCATCTGCATAAGAATTTTGACGACTCTAGGCTGTCTTAAGTCTATCTCTAATGAGTTTCACTTTCTCCATAGCATAAAGGACTGAATTTTTACCTATTAAAGATGCTTCTCCTACTTCAACCCAACTAATAGGAGATCTACATCTATGCCCATACAAAGCCTCATAATGGTCCATCTGAATGCTGGAATGATAGCTATTGTTGTAGGCAAACTCAATAAGAGGAAGGTGATCATCCCAACTACCCTTGAAATCGATCACACAAGATCTCAACATATCCTCTAAGTCCTGAATGGTACGCTTTGCCTTCCCATTCGTTTGTGGATGAAATGTTGTACAAAAGTTCACTTGAGTACCAAGACAATTCTTAATTGACTTAAAGAAATGAGAGGTAAATTTAGGACCTCTGTCAGAGATAATAGACAAAGGAATCACATGCAACCTCACAATTTCATCAATCTAAATCTTGGCATAGTCCTCTGCCGAATCTGTAGTCTTAACTTCTAAAAATCAAGAAGACTTAGTCATCATATAAAAAATCACCCAAAAATTGAGTCATGTTGTCTGCGAGTATGAGATAACCCTGTGATGAAATCCATATTGATCACTTCCCACTTCCATGTAGGAATATCAAATCTCATGAGTCATACCTCCTGGTTTCTGATGTTCTACCTTCACTTGCTGGGAATTGGGGCACTTACTCACAAAGTCTGCTATATCCCTCTTCATGTCATTCCACCAATAGACTTCCCGCCAATCGCGGTATATTTTGGTGGCACCAGGGTGAATATAATATCTGGACTTTTGGGCTTCCGCAAGGATATGCTTTCTCAACTCGCCCACATCAAGAATACACAATCTACCCTAGTAGCAAAGTACACCATCTCCCCCTTGGGAGAAAACCTCCACTCTCTGATTGTGGACTGCATTTTTAAGTTCAGGCAAAATTGGACCACTATATTGTTTTTCCTTAACCTGCACTACCAAAGACGATTCTTCCCCTTTCTAAACTGTATCACCGTTGTCTGATATGCTCATAAGGAAATATCCCAGGCGAGCAAGCCTGTGAACATTATTCACTAGCTCCTTCCTTTATTACTCAACATGGGCATTTCATATTTTTATTTGAATTTTTTCATACACTACTCATAGATAATCTACTAAGAGCATTTACTACTACATTCGCCTTACTATGATGATAATGCACAATCTCATAATCCTTAAGGAACTCTAGTCATCTCCTCTGGCGAAGGTTCAACTCTTTCTGGGTGAACACATACTGAAGGCTCTTATGATCGGTGAACACATCTACATGAACGCCATACAAGTAGTGTCTCCATATCTTGAGTGCAAAAACCACTGCTACAAGCTCATGGTCATGAGTTAGATAGTTCTTTTCGTGCACCTTAAGTTGTCTAGAGGCATACGCTATAACCATATCTTGTTGCATCAAATCACAATCAAGGACAACTATAGATGCATCGGAATAGATCACATAACCATCTAAACCCTCTGGTAGAGTCAAGACATGAGTTGTAGTCAATGTAGTTTTCAATTCTACAAAGCTTTTCTCATAATCATCTCACCATTGGAACTTGACCATGTTCTAAGTCAACCTAGTCAATGGTGAGTCTATGGAGGAAAATCCTTCCACGAACCTTCTATAATAACCCGCTAGATCTAAGAAACTTTTGACTTTGTAGCAAAGTAGGTCTGGGCCATTGCTTCACTGCTTCTATCTTTAGTGAATCCACTCGGATCTCTTCGCTAGATACAATGTGACCAAGGAAAGTAACGAATTTCTACAAGAACTCACATTTGCTGAACTTAGAGAATAATTGGCGATCCTTGAGAGTCTGCAGAACAAATCTCAAATGACTTGCATGTTCTTCCTCACTCCTAGAGTAAATAAGGATATCATAAATAAAGAAGATAACGAACATATCCAAGTCCTGCACTCTGTTCATCAAATCCCTGAAAGATGCAGGAGCATTAGTTAGTCCAAATGACATAACTACAAATTCGTAATGACCATACCAAGTTCTTAATGCTGTTTTTAGAATGTCACTATCTCTGACTCTAAGCTGATGATAACCCGATCTGAGGTCTATCTTTTAGAAGTGACTAACACCCTGAAGTTGGTCAAACAAGTCATCAATACTGGGGATGGGATACTTATTCTTGATTGTGACCTTGTTCAATTTTCTATAGTCTATGCACATTCTAAGAGAACCATCTTTCTTCCTTACGAATAACATTGGTCCACCCGATGGTGAAATACTAAGTCTGATGAAACCCTTATTTAGAAGGTATTTCAACTTCTCTTCAATTCCATAAGATTCATTGGATCCATTCTGTAAGCAGGAATAGATATAGGCTGGGTATTTGGAATGAGGTAAATTTAAAAGTTGATTTCTCTTTTGGAAGGGACTTCGGAAAGATCTTATGGAAATAATTCAGGAAATTCACAGACAACTGGAACTAACTCAAGAGTTGGGGTTTCAAGGCTAGAATCCTTAACCCAAACTACATGATAGATATAAACCTTAGATATCATCTTTTTGTCCTTAAGGTAAGAAATGAATCGACCCATAGGTGCAAAGCTACTACCCTTCTATTCTAGGATTGGTTCGTATAGAAACTGGAAATGAACAATCCTAGTTCCACTTGATTGAGACATATCTTGAATTTAACCAATCCATGCCTAGAATGACATCAAATTCTACCATTTCTAACTCTACAAGATCTGTTGAGGTGACTTTCTGAGATACAGTGACAGGGCAATTTCTATATACCCGTCTAGTTGTAACAGAGTCACCAACTAGAGTAGAGACTGAGAAAGGTTCTAAGAGAGTTTCTAGACTAAGAATGAATTAGACTGTTATACTTAGTTACAAAATACAAAGTTATCTCTGTTGTCTTTCCACTTGGTGAATCATATGTGATTCACATCCTTAAGCTAGTAGGATGCAACTTTCATATATCACTACCAATTATTTGTGTCACACAAAATATTTTCTTGACTAGATCACTGAACTTAAGGGGTCCTTACCAACCTTTGACCCTAAACACTTAGGCGTATTCATCCTAACAAAATCACAAACTCTGGCTGCCACTAATCGATCATTTCTATTAGTAGGAACTCAAACCTGCTGATTGTTCTGGTTGGTCATACTCTGAGCCAAAAGCTGAATTGGCATTTTGAAACTCTACATTAGAACTTCTTTATCAGGTACTAGAGGAACTGCATTAGCATTCTTCCATGCCCCGAGCTACCCAGCGGACTCGGAACCTAGGACCCCAAGTGATCCCCAGATAACCATGCTGGCATGATCATGAGCATACTAAAGAAAATAAACTAATATAGAAGCTAAATCATAACATAAATCATAAAAGATAGGGAATACCCATATTCTGTAACTGATATAATATGAAGACTGATGAGTTTAATACAGACAAGTTACTAACTCAACACTAAGCTGAAACTAACTATGTCTGCAATAAGCCTCCAAACTATACTAGAAATACTAGGACAAGCCCCAAGCTAAATATAGCAAGAACTGAAACTAAATGACTAAATACAAAAATGACACTCATGACTGTTGTTCTCAGATAATAAGGATTGACCACTGAATCTGCTGAACTAGATATTGGAAATTGATCTATCCGTGATCTGAAAGCTGAGAACCTGAACCTATATATCACGAGAAGATGTAGCGCACGTATGTGTCAATACTTGAAAGGTACTGAGCATGTAGGATAGAGTAAAGCTGAAATAAAACATAACTGGACAAGCATAGCAAGTATAACAATCTAACATGATAAACTGAATTCTGAGCTAACTGAGTGCAATGACCAATTTATAATATGTTCAAACTGAATATTGAATATACTGATAAATGGTCAATGAAGAGAGTCTGACTGATCTGTGGGAGCTACTAATAACGGATATTAAAACCACATGAGCTAAGTGTGGAGTCCGATGTATACGCTCCATCGAGAGGACTCAATATACCCTGCCAAAGGTATAAATACATGTAAGCGTGATTACTAAAATGATTTCCCACAAAGGGGACTTACAACCTACTTGGCTAGTAGTTATGGGATTAATTTGGGTACGCTGAACACTAGTCCAACTCGGTATTATGCTACTACCATGAATTCTGTAAATTTACTAATTATGTCTGAGTTTCTGTAAATACTAGATAGCTCAAAACTGAACATGAAAACTGAGAATGCAATAATTAATCTAGCAATTATGCATTTATATCGGAGGCATGTACATATGAAGTGTTTGAAATATTTGACCTAGCTGTATAATTCAACAACTAAAGAAATACAAATCTAGGGTTCTGAAATTCGTGCGATAATTTGAGTAATAACATGATAATCTAATTGAGTACATATATTTATAACTTCATGAATTTTATCAAAGTTCTAAAAACCCTACGTTTAATCATGATAAAGAATCAAGAATCTGACTGAAAACTAGGGACTCAATGGGTGAAAGGAACCCACTAGTGAAATCCCACATACTTGGTGATTAAATCCACGGAAAAATACTTAGGTTTAGGGGTTGGAACTGCTTTGAACTTATTGTGTTCTTGAACTAGGGTTCTTGAGCCTTTTTCTCAATTCTTGCTTTTAAATATCTAACTTTAGATTTAATGATTTGACTTAGATATGTTTTAATTATGTTTCTAGGCTTAAACTGACTAAAATCTGATTATTTAGGGTCAAAACAACGTAACTTTAGGTTTAAACAAAGTGGGAAAGACAAAAAGACCCGTGGATAAGTTGATGTCAGACCAAATGACGGCCAGAACTGACGGTCCACAGTCTGACCTACGGACCATAAGTTCGTCCGTCATCCTAGACATAACCTTTTTTTTTGGGAGTCTTGATCGACAATCACGGACTACAGACCGTCGTATTAACTACGAACCGTAAGTCCGTTTGTCATCCAAGTCTTAAACAATTTTTGTGGGCTAAAAGTTTTAAGTCTCTGATCCCATCGACGGTTGTGCAGGACGAACCGTGGGTCAGGCTATGGTCCTTCGATGCCACCGATGGTTGCACCTGCTGATTTTTTTTCTATAAACCAGGTTTTTGGTTTGTTTTTTCTACGGGGTGTTACACATTCCATGCCTAAGCTCTATAAGAAGGCATGATCTTAAGTGCACAATGTCGTGTTAGAATGGAATTAGATCATACCTTACGCTCGATCAGAGTTACAAGAAACTGAAGTTTCCCTAAAACACTTTATGGTCTCCCTCTCCTTAGATCTGGTGCACTTAACACCCATGATAAGGAATCTACTTAGAGCGACTTTTTAGAAATCCTAGGACTCTTGAACCTAGTGCTCTGATACTAAGTTTTTTTACGCCCCGAGCTACCACCGAGACGCGGACACGGAACCTAGGACCAGTATTTATCCAAGCTAACCCTGCTGGCATGATCATGTAATGATAATAAACTGATGCGGGAACTAAGTCATAATTTATAAAGAAAATATGGGGAATACCCATATTCTATAAGTGAGATATATGAAAATAATGAGTTTAATACAATGAAGTTACTAACTCAACGCTAAGATGAAGTTAAGTATGTCAATAGCTTCTAAACTGGACTAGAAGTACTAGGACAAACCTCAACTAAATCTAGCAAAAACTGTAACAAAAAGACTAAATACATAAATGAAACTCATGACTATTGTCCTCGGAGAATGAGGACTCACCACTGAATCTTCTGAACTGATAATCAGAAATCGATCTTTGCGTGATCTGGATGCTGAGAACTTGAACCTACATCATGAGAAGATGTAGTGCACGTATGCGTTAGTACATGAAAGGTACTGAGCATGTAGGATGGAATAAAGCTTAAATGAAGCATAACTGAACAATCACAAAAACAAGTATAATAATCTGAACATGGTATAGAGAATTTTGAGTTAATTGAATCCAATGACCAATTTATAATATGCTAAAACTGAATAGTGAGAATACTGATAAATAGTCAATGCAAGAGAGTCTGACTGAACTTTGGGAGATACTAATAACCGATAATAAAACCACATGAGCGAATGTGGAGTCTAATGTATACGCCCCATCGAGAGGACCCAATATACCTTGCCAAAGGAATAAAGGCATGCTGGCGTGATCACTAAACTGATTTCCCACATAGGGAACTTACAACCTACTTGGCTAGTAAATCTGAGACTAATTGGGTTCGATGAACCCTAGTCCAACTTGGTATTATGCTCCTCGTATGCGTTTATATAGTTAACTGATTATGTATGAATTTTTTGTAAATACTGGACAACATAAAATTGAACATCGAAACTGCGAATGCAACAATTAATCTGGTAATTATGAATTTATAACTGAGGCATGTATATTTGTAGTAACTAAAATTTCTGACCTAGCATGTGTTATTCAAGAATCAAAGAAATACATAGCTAGGGTTCTTAAATTCACGTAATAAACTGAATAATAACATGATAATCTGATTTGCAACATATAACTAATAAGTTCATGAAGTTAGGTTGAAGTTCTAGAAACGATAGGTGTGATCATGATATAAGAATCAAGAATATGACTAACAACCAGGGACCTAATGGATGAAAGGAGCCCACTAGTGAAATCCCACATACCTGGTGATGAAATGCACAGAAAAATATTCAAATTTCGTGGCTAGAGTGAAGGGATTCTTGTTCCGTTCTTGAACTAGGGTTCTTGAGTTGTTTCTCCTTTCTTGTTTCTAATTTTCTAAACTTTCGATTTATGATGTTGACTTAGGTAAGTTCTTGTTATGCTTCTAGGCTTAAACTAACTAAAATCTGATGATTTAGGGTCAAAAAGATGTATATAAGTTTTAAATGAAGTGAGAAAAGTTTAAAAGACCCCTGGATATGTTGTTGTCAGACCGAACAACAACCTGATAAGACGGTCCGTCGTTTGATCCGTAGGTTGGGCCTGCTCGACATGCCTTTACTAAAACGGGAATAACTTTTTACTTGGAGGTCAGATTTTACCAAGGTCAATGGATATGGAAAGCTAATTCAATTATCTATCTTTTGGTAGCTCATTGGATACCTATTTCCATTTTTACTGAGAAATTATCATTTGAAGTTGACCCAACTGCCTTTCCCCCTTAACTGTCTGGTAATTCCAACCTACAGACTGTGGGACCAACTACGGACCGTATTGGTCATCCGTGGCTCTAGTCAGAGAGTGGATGAATGAGGTCTCAATCGACGGTCGTACACTACGGACCGTAGGTTCGTTCGTCGACCAAGACTTAACAAAATTTCCTGGGCTGAGATTTTTGGGAGTTTTTTACCCCATCGACCGATGTGCAGGACGGACTGTACGTCAGGCTATGGTTCGTCGATGCCACCGTTGGTTGCACCTGCAGATTTTTCTGTAAAGCTGGTTTTGGCCTATTTTTGATACGGTGTGTTACAAGATCAATACTAAACAAATTTTAGGAGTTTGTTAATCCATTGGAGAAGCTTAGAATTTCACAATGAGGTACAAAAATTATTGTTTCAAATTCTTCCTAATTTCATTTGTTGGAATTTATGGAAAATAGATGTTCTGTAAAATATGGGGAAAAAAAATCAATTTAAAAAGAGTATATATGCCATTTTTAAGGATATCATGTTGGTGATAACAATAGAATTTCCAAATATACCATGGTAGCCTAACTGTTACAGTTCGATCTACATAGTTAATCTCTGTAAACACCAGTTTAATGTAGCCATTGTATGTTGGGAAGAATCCTAAGATTGGTGTATTCAAATTGAATACAGATGGAAGTGCCATACACAATTTAGGTAAAATAGGGGGGAGGAATTCTACGAGATTATCAAGGTAAATTGGTTTATGCTTTTGCTATTCCTCTTAGTTTTGAGACTAACAATTTTGCAGACCACAAGGCAGCCGTTTATGGCCTCAATTGGTGTGAAATCATGGATATAAACGTATTATCTTGTAAGTAGATTAGGAATTATTGAGGAAGTGGACACAAATACATGATGCATTCCATGGAGATGGCAACAAGCAATCCAAGAAATCCAATACATAAGAATCAAGATGGAAAGTTTTCCCTGTAAACATGTGTATAGGGGCCAATGCTACTGCCGATTTATTAGCCAAATGGAGCCACAAACAAGATATTATACAACATTTATACACTGTACAACAACTAGTTGGTGCATTTAAGGACGCTACAAATTTGAAAAACGGGAATGCACACTTTGATGCGACGAAATCTTAGACGGATTAAAAAGCCACCATAATAAGACATTGTAGTTGTATGTTTCAGATTAGCAAGTTCATTATTCATTCAATACTGTGAAATTTATTCAAATGTTCTATTTTATATATAGGTTTTATATATGTATAGAAGGTTAGAAAAAGGTTAATGTTTAGAAGACTCTTTGTAAGGGGAGAGTCTCCCTTGTTATTGTATTTTAGAATTTCAAATTATTATTGAATCTTAATGTAAGGGTAATTGACTAGTGTTAGTGGGAAAGTCAAATTATCCATCATAGGTTGGAGATATGGTATACTCCCCGTCTTTGTATATATTTATTTATGAAATGATAAGGCCTGGGGGTGTTTCTCAGCCCCTGACCCACCACAAAGGTCATTCAACTAATAAACAAAATATTGCTATGTATGATATGTTGTGAGTATGGGTGATGTATTATGAACATGGCGAGATGTATATGTTGAGTTGGACAAGATGCTATGGTGGAAGGTTCCTACCCACATAATCCCCTAAATGATTAATGTATTGATGTCTATTGAAATGAACATTAGATATGTTGACCTATATGACATAAGTTCCTTGAATGCAATGCATGTGAATTGTGTATTGGGTTGGTTATAATGGATATGTGAGGTGATCCCTTTTGAAGGAAAGTGCCTAAACTGATAATTTTGTTGTTGTGATGCATTATAAGGGAAATTATTTGCTCTCACACACACACACCACATGCTTTGTGATGCATTATAAGGGAAATTATTTGCTCACACACACACACCACATGCATATATATGTATGTAATGTGTCTATGGTGTTACTTGAAAGGATAATTCTCATATGCACTTTTACACATTACTATGCATGACATGTAATTGAAAAAGATGATATGAACATGATAAAGTGAGATAATGATGAGCATGTTGTTGTGTGGAATTGAAGGTAATTATTATGAACACTACATGGCTCTATTATGAAGTAATATTCTAACATGATGTTGGTTTTAATGAAAGGGCATTCTCATCATATAGCCTATGAGTTATATACATGTTATATGGGGGTAAAGCCCCTAGGACCTGTGTTGTGAATTAATAATTAAGAAAGGCTTAAATACACTTCAAAAAAGTGAATTTAGCATAGTATTGACTGAACTTGACAATGAGAGGCGTCCCTTTATAAGGGAAGGAAGTTTCACCTGATGATCTCTTGTGGTGGATACTACAATTCTAATTAGCATAAAGAGGGTTGCTCGAACAACCTCCTAGTTCCTTAACTATGTACCACGTATGAATCTTTATCTAGTGTATCCACTTATATGTTATTACAAATGCTTATGTCTTACCTTGGCAAGTAGGACACCCACTTTTCGGTGTGGGGGGTTGACAATGGATTCCATGTAGTTCTCATGGATATATCGGTTATGGCGAAGTTTTCCGAATGTTGAAAGAATGAATTTAAGTTATAAGATGAACACTAACTAGGACTATTTAAGGGATTCTACTTAGTGTGGGTAAGGGTTTGGGACATTACCTATACATTGCACACGTGGGTCTTGAGAGGGGTTCTAGGGTGGGTTCTTGAGGTATACATGTTATGAGTGGTATTATGATGTTGGTATCTCTTGTTATGAAAGAAGTTGGTATTACTTATTATGTATGATGTTTGTTTCACTTGTTTAAAGGTATATGAAGTAAATGATCATGCTTATGACTTCTTGATAGGTTTGATTAATATATGTGGGGTTGTGGGAATTCAAATCTACATTGCACAAGTGAACTTGTAAAGGGGTTATGGGGATGGTTTGTTATAATGTGAAATATATTAAGCATGATTAATATATTTGTTATGAAGGTTTTGCATGAACTATGACTAATGACTTCTATTATTAGGTATGGTCTTAGTTCCATCCTTATTACGAGGTTTGGGAATGATGAATGCTTTAAATGTATTAGCTTTATGGTTGTCTGTCCTTCATATGGGATAATGTTAATGATTTATATCTTCTTATGCATGATGATTATAAATGAGACAAATATTAGATATGCATGATGATTGGATTTCATACTTATGTTAAGTATGATCATGGTGGTCTAAAGGTTATACTTAGTGTAGGTAGGACTATGGATCCTACCTATTCATTGCACAAGTAGAAGCTTATGGTTACCCACATGGGTTTCTAACTATGATGTTGTGAACTTAATATTTTAATATGCATGTGTACTATGTATTTGGGTAATTCTCTTAGTTTCTATTCTGAACCTACTATATCCACTTGGTCTTTATTTATGTTTTAGATTATGTAAGGGTCGTGTAACTATGTTGTATTAAAATAGTTAAAGTCTAAATATTATATTGATGGTTTTTGAGACAGAGTCATGGATACTCTTATTTTATAACATATTCATTGTTAAAGAAAAGTTCTCAATTTTCCGCTATTTCATATTCCTTAATGTTCATGAATTTTAAGGGCTTCTATAATATCTCTTTGAGGTCGATTACGCCCTATTACGATTAGGGAGTGCTCTCGGTTCATGACAATCTTTTTCCTGGAATGAACACTGATTAACTTAATATGGAGGGAAAAGCAACAAGCCCTACCACTAAGCGTTGGAAATTACAATATGTCTGAACTAAGTTCAAATGAAATTCAAACACGCGGAAAATGCAGGTATAACTAAAGGAACAAGATACTAACACTGAATATATGCATGAATGGCTGAAAAAACTAGAGAGAAACTATTACCTCAAGCTTGAATGGAATCGGAAAGAAAGAAATGAGGATACTTGGCCTTCATGTTTGATTCTACTGCCCAAGTAGATCACTTGACGGACTAACTCCTCCACAATCCCTTCAGTGAAGCGACTTCCTTATTTCTCAACCTTCGAACCTGTCGATTAAGAATCTCAATGGGCACATCCTCTTAATTGAAACTATCCTTCAAAGCCATAATTTCCAATGGTAGTATGGATGGTGGATCGCCCATACACTTCTTCAACAATGTAATGTGAAAGACAGGATGCACTGCTTCTAGTTTTGCAGGAAACTCTAACTCATAAGCCACTTTACTAATTCTTTTCAAAATCCTATAAGGTCCTACCATATCTAAGTCTGACCTTCCCTTTAGTTATAAATCTCATCATCCCTTCATTAGTGACGCTTTAAGGGAAACCCAATCATCAATTTGGAACTCCAATTCCCTTCTCCTTACATCTGCATAGGACTTCGGGTGAATCTGGTTTGTCTTAAGTCTATCCTTGATGAACTGAACTTTATCCATATCATCATGAACTGAATCTATCCCTTTCAATGATACTTCACCTACTTGAAACTCTATTAGAGGAAGGTGATCATCCCAAGAATCCTTGAATTCGATCAGCAAGCACCCAACATTTCCTCGAAGGTATGAACGATAGGTTCTGCCTAACCATCTATCTTGTGATGAAATGATCTTATGAGACTAACCTGATTACCAAGACCTTTTTGCAATGACTTCAAGATATAAGAGGTAAACTAAGGACCTCTATCTAAGATGATAGACAAAGGAACAAAATGCAACATGACTATATCATTAATCTAAAGCATGGCGTAGTCCTCCACCGAATTTGTAGTCTTGATAGCTAAAAAGGGAGAGAACTTAGTAACCCAGTCTACTATCACCCAAATGGTGTCAATTTGTTTGAGAGAACGAGATGAACCGGTAATGAATTCCATGTTTATCACTTCCCATTTCCATGTGGGAAAGTTGATCTCTTGAGTAATACCTCTTAGTTTTCTGATGTTCTACCTTCACTTGATGACAATTAGGATACTTAGCCACAAAATCTACTATATCCCTTTTAATGTCATTCCAACAAAACACTTCAAGCAGATCACAGTACATCTTAGTGACACTTGGATGAATAGAATACAAACAATTATGGGCTTTTTCAAGGATCTGTTGTCTCAACTCACCCACCTTAGGAGCACAATAATGAGCTTGGTACCTTTGCAAACTGTCTGCCCCATGGCAGATAGCCTCAGCTCTCTACTGATGAATTGCGCACCCTTAAGTTGAAGCAATATAGAGTCAATGTCTTGTTTCTCCTTAACCTACACAATCACTGAAGATTCTGATCAATTCTTGACTGCCACACCATCATGTGACATGCTTATAAGGAAAACTCCCAAGCGAGAAAGCGGTCAACATGCTAGTTCTTTTATTTCTTCTTAAACATGTTCTACACTACCCATAAATAGTCTTATAAGAGCATAGGCTACCATATTGGCCTTAAGAGGATGGAAAAATACATTATATCATATCCTTTTAGGAACTCAATCCCTCTCCTCTCGCGAAGATTCAACTCTTTCTGGGTGAACACAGACGGAAGACTCTTAATGTCGTGTGAACATATCTACGTGAAAAATATACAAGTAATCTCTCAAAATCTTTAATTCAAATACTACTGCTTGAAGCTCGAGGTCATGATTCATATAGTTCTTCTCATGAACCTTAAGTTGTCCAGAAGCATATGCTATAATCTTACCTCGATGCATTAACACACAATCGAGGTCGACTCTAGATACATCACAATAGATATCATAACTATCTCACCTCTCTATAGAGTCAAAAAGTGAGTTGTACTCAACCTAGTTTTCAGTTCTGAGAAACTCTTCTCACAATAATATGGCCATTGTAACTTAACATTTTTCAGAATCAATATAGTCAATGGAAAAGCTATAGATGAAATTCCTTCCACGAACCTTCTATAATAATAAGCAAAACCTAAGAAACTTCTTTAGTATCTAGGAGAGGATGTTCTAGCCCATTTTTTCATTGCCTCTATTTTCTTAGGATCCTCTCGAATTTACTAGATACTATATGCCCAAGGAAAGCAACAAATTGCAACCAAAACTCACATTTGCTAAACATAGAAAACAACTAATGATCTTTAAGCGTTTGCAGGACAACTCTCAAATGAGTCTCATGTTCTTCCTCATTCCTAGAAAACATGAGGATACCATCAATAAAGAAGATAACAAACAATTCCAAATACTGCTTGAACACCTTGTTAATAAAATCCATGAAAGTTGAAAGAGTATTGGTTAGTCCAAATGACATAACTACAAATTCATAATCTGAAGGTTTTTTCAGAATGACACTATATCAGACACAAAGCTGATGATAACCGAATCTGAGGTCTATCACTGAGAAATGACTATCACTTCTAACTTGGTCAAACAAGTCATCAATGTTAGGGATGGGATTCTTATTATTTATTGAGACTTCGTTCAACTACTGATAGTCAATGCATATCCTAAGAGAACTATCTTACTTTTTCACAAAAACCAAAGGTGCACCCCATAGAGATATACTAGGTCTGAAAAAGCGGTCATCTTGAAGGTTTTTAATATGTTATTTTAATTTTTTGGAGCTTATCTGGAGCTATTCTGTAAGGAGTAATAGAAAAAGGTTGGGTAGCAGGAATGAAATAAATTCTGAAGTCGATTTCTCTTTTGGGGGAACTCCGAGAAGATCTTTTGGAAAAACTTCGGGGAACTCATTTACTACTAGAATTAAATCAAGAGTTGGGACTTCCAATATTGATCCTTAAAATGAACTAGATGATAGAGATACCCCTTAGATATCATCTTTCTGGCCTTATGATAAAAATGAATTGACCCATAAGCACTAAGAAACTACCTTTCCATTCTACGATTGGCTTGTTTGGAAAATGAAATGAACTATCCTAGTTCTACAATTCACTAAGGCATAATAGGAATGTATCCAATCCTTTACTAGAATGTATCAAATACATTCCTAAAATTATATCAAAGTCTACCATTTCTAACTCTAAAAGATCTACTTAGGTGACTTTCTGGTATATTGTGATATGGTAATTTATGTATACCCTTCTAGTTATAAATGAGTCACGAACCAGAACATAGACTGAAAAGGTTTCGGAGAGAGTTTCTGGACACATACCAAAGTTTACTCCTATGTATGGAGTTATAAAGGAAAGAGTAGCCCCTGGTTCTAACAAAGAATAAATATCTAAATGAAAAACTCGCGACGTACCAATAACCACATCTAGAGAATCTTCTTGATCCTTGAGAGCCTAGAGAGCATACAACCTATTTTGGCACTTAATGGGACATGTACCACATGAAGTATCATGCAGAGTCTGATGACCCCCTAGTTCTGCTAAAGTTGTAGACGAAGCCTTAATATTGTTACCTCCTTGTACATTTTTAGAAGAAGGTCAATGCCTCATTTTGTATCTAGTATAACAACCCCACAAACATCCATGAGAGGCATTTGCTCGGATTATTCTTACCACACTTTAGACAACTTGGGTAGGTTCGGGTAACTAAACACTCCCCTGAGACATAAAGCCTGGTATACTACCTTTATGAACCCCTCAATACCTGATGGATGGAACACTAGTTGATAAAAGTGTTAGGGCAAAAGATTTTTTCTGAAACTGCGAAAGATTCCCACCACCGAATTTATGCTGAGAATACTCATAGTTTCTTACCCTAGCCTATTTGTTATAATTAGCTTCCTCCCTAAGCTATCTCCCTTACCTTGTAGATCATGGGTTAAAAGTCTAGAGATGTTCATATATGTTAGTAACATGCCATTTATGAACCCTTTTCTCACCAAGTTAGATACCCTAAATAGAAACTTACTCCCCTGCGCCATGGGATTAGCAACCATGGAGCATACCTAAAGAGTTGGGTGAACTTGATTCCATACTCTTGAACCTTTATAGAACCTTGTCTCAATTTCATGAATTCCTAGGCCTTAGACTCTCTCAACTCTCACAGGAAGAACATGTCAGGAAAAACCCCGGTAAAACACTCCCATGTCAAATGAGCGACATCTTTGCCAAATGTGAGCCACGTCCCTAAGTTAGTAGGACTCCAACTCTACCCTACAATTCCTACTCACTTGTATCACTCAAAAGATATTCTTGACCTCATCAACAAAATTCTAGGGCTATTCATCAACTTGTCCACCACTAGCATTTGCAAGAACTTGAACATGCTAATTGTTCCAATTAGCTACATTGTTATCCAACATATGAATGGAATTACGAAACTCTACTTTTGAAACTTCATGATTTGGGACATAAGAGTTGCGTTAGCATTGCAGGCATTACATTGGTTCGGTAAGATCTAAGAGGAGGCATGATCTGAAGATACGTAACGTCATGTTAGAAAAAGGATATCATACTCACGCATGATAAGAATATAAATAAATTGAAGCATTTCCTGAACCACTTCGTAGCCTCCACCCCATAGGTGTAACTCGCTTCACACTCATGAATGGATATGTACTTACTACAACTTTACAAACATCCTAGGACTCTTGATCCTAGTGCTTTAATACCAAGCTTATCACACACCTAGGTTACCCCTTGATGTAACACGGGACCTAGGATCATGAGTGACCCAAGCTAACTCTGCGCGCATATCATAACCATACTTAATGATTTCCTTTGAAATAAATCACATTGTGCGGAAGCTTAAACATGACATAATAAAAGTGATAGGAAATACCCATCATAAGTCTAGATATAAAAAAATTTTGAGAGTTCAGTAACAACTTATTGATCAAACTAAACTAAAATGCATCTAAACTAGGTTTGAATGTAAGACTTAAATTGACTAGAGATGTTGAAACATGCCCCAGCTAATTCTAGGAAAATTGAAATTGAAAGATTGAAAATAGCTAGATAGGGAACTGATCTATGCATGATCTGAATGCTGAGGACCAAAACCAACATGACGAGAAAATATAGCACAGAGTAGGCATTAGTAATTAAAGGTACTAAGTATGCAAGACAAGATAAAACTAAAAAATTACATACTAACTAAACAAAGTAATGAAATGAATTATATAATCTGTCATGGACGAAATACTGAACAAACCTAATTCAATGACAAAGTATAAACACAATGCACTAGAATCTGACTGTGGGATCTACTAATAACCTACATAAAACCTCAAGAGCTATCTGTGGAGTCCGATGTATCGTCCCATCGAGAGGACCCAACATACCATGCTAAGGGTATAAAGGCATGACTGCATGGTCACTAAATGTGTTGCCCATAAAAGGAACTTATCTTAAAGAGGCACATAGTTCTGGAATTATGAGGGTAATTAACTCATACTCCACTCAGTGGTAAGCCTAATCCCAACTGATTATTTAAGCAATACATTATAGCCTAATTGTAATACTGAAAAGCTCAAAATACTCGCATATAATTGAAAATACAATGTCAATGTACTAATAATGAAGCATTATTACTGAGGAAAGTATATCAGAATAAACTAATCTAGCAAGTGTAATTCATGAACTAAACAAATCTACACAACTAAGGTTCTGAGTTTCATGCAAAGCCTTCAGCAACAATTCCTTAAAAATATGATAATATGATTTGGATTAGTCTCATAGCTAAATGACAATTTAAATATGAAATTCTAGAAACCTAGGTCTAACATGATATAGAGAATTAAGAATTGGACTAAATTCTAAGGATCTAATGGATGAAAGGAATCCACCGGTGAAATCTCACATACCTGGTGATGAAATTCAAAGAGAAATCTTTTGATTTCGATGCTGGAACTATAGAAAACTTTTCGTGTTCTAGGAGAGGGCTTGGTTGACTCTTTCTTCTTCTTTTAGTTCAACTTAATGATTTTTTGGAGAACAAGTAGACTAGAGTATGTTCTAATTAAGTTACTAGGACAAAACGGAGTAATACGATGTAGGTTAGGTGATGAGTGACGTAGTTTAGGGGTCCACCACATAGAAAGAAGATCAAACAACCTCTAACTTAAAAGTTTCGAGGCCAACTGACAGACCGTCGATTGGCCTACGATTTGTTCTGTGAACTGTCGTTTGTCTTTCAGAGAGATGGAATTATGGGGTCTGAACCATGTCGGGGACCAACGACCGTAGTCCAACCTTTGTTATGTAGGTCCTCGCATAGGTCGACCCGTACAAAGATTTTGTTTGAGATTCTGGGAAGGGTTGCATGTTGCTAACCACGGTCCCTTCTTACGGTTCTTAGTCACCCTACTCTCCGTGTGTAATGCCCGTCGGTGACATCTGCAACTTTTAATTTCTGCAAATCAACTCTTTCTAACATACGGGGTGTTACAAAAAAGACTTAGCCAAAAGGTCATGAATATCTAAAAGAACTTGTACCCAAAGAATGATCACAATCTGAGATCATAAAAATTTTAATCCCAATAAACACTTACAACAAAGCACAAAACAAAAACACAAAAGCCACAAACTAATCCACAAACACCTTGGGATCAAAACTATAGATCGTTCTATATCATACTCAACATTCTGGAGCTAACTGCGCTGATCTAATTTCCATTTGAGAGTGTTTCACATGATTGTTAACAATGGTCAAACCTATGCAAAAATTTAAGGCTTGAGATATATAATACAAACTTAAAATGAAAGTCCCACTACCCAAACCAACAAAACTACTGGACCAAAAAATACATTTTTGACCTAATGGAACTTATAGAATCCTCATTCAATATTAAAATTTCTAGATGTTTACTAATGTCAACTCTCATTCATTTCAAAAGTCTCAAAAGGGAAAACATAGCTCAAAGCACTCCAAAATACATTGAAATGTGTCATCCAACGCAGTACCACACAAGAGTTATAACGAATCTATGTGAAGGGAAAATAGATAAAGTATGAAAAAATAAAGAAACAACTTCCATGTACATTAAATTTTATTTTTTATCTTTGAATTTCAATTTGACGGCCAATGATTTACTGAGTCTTGAATTGCAAAAGCTTGCCTCTTGAAAGTGTAGAAAGAAGTGAAAAGGAAATTAGAGAACAAAAAAAAGATTATAAGTACGGAGAATAAGAAAATGAAAAGAATAACTACGTATGAATGTCAATCCCTAGGATTGAGGAGAAGAGGCCCATGTTACATGAAGAAGGCCGTATGTATGTGAAGTAACGCCTCTTTTCATATATTTTTCTTTCATCGAAGTGACTTTTAAATTTTTCATTGAAAACATTTTTCCATTGAATGTTGCGTCCTTACTTGCCATATGTTTCTTTCATGAAAATATGTTCTTTTAATTAAAAGAAAAATAGTTTTGAATGAAACAATGTTTTTTATTCAAAAAATAGTTTTGAATCAAACAATGCTTTTCTTTTAAAAAATGTTTGTCATGAAACAAATATAAGATTGTAATTCTCTTTATTTTTTGCATGTTCTTTTCTTACTTTCTATGTGTTTCTTTTCAGTGTAATAGGTTGTAGAATATGGTAACAAGCTATCTGTTTGGCTTACCTACTGATTTTGTTAGTTGGTGTTATGATGACATGAGATTTTAGTCTGTGAAAATTGTTACACTTTTAACTTTCTGGGTGAGGGATTGGAGGGGGAGAGGGGAGAAGATTTTGGAGTGAATAAAGATGATAAAAATAATAAAGTACAGAATAAATTAATAGAGATAAATAGATGGGTGAGATTTTTTAGATAAGAAAAATAATAATAATAATCCTAAAAGAAATTAATGAGAAATAAGAATTTCTAACTATGGAGTGATTTTAAAAGAAAGGAAAAATTTCATAAAAAGTTTGAATCATGGAAAATGAGAGAAAAATTTGTAGAGAAGCAAATATACGTTCGGAAAGGAATTTAGAAAGAGAGAAAAAGACTAAATAAAAAGGAAAGAGATAACCTTATTTTAATATAGTTGATAAAAATAAAGGAGAAAAACTAAGAACAATAAAATAATAATTTTTCCTTTTAAAGGAAGTAGAGAAAAATAAAGAATAACATAATAATATTTTTCCTTTTAAAGGAAATAGAGAAAGAAAAATCAGGAAAAAATGTATATAATATTATCTATAGGTTGTCATGTTGTGTCATTTCTTTTCATAAATGTACCTTTTCAAATTAGCACACACACAAAAAAGAATATTATAACCCAAAACCTAATCTATTTTGTTCTAATCAGCCACACTTTCTCTCTCCCTCTATCTCTTGCAATTTTAATGTGAGTTTGGTACTTTAGTCATCCATGGATGTGTTAAGATTTTTTCTTTTGCTTGAGACAAATATAGACTTTTTGCCTAATCCTTCTTAGATGTGCGTCTCTAGAGAGATGACTCTTTCAATTCATGATCAAAGTCATATCAAAACATCAAGTAGAAAGAAGATTTTACACTAACTAGATTACCACTCACTTTAATCTACATATAATCTCAAAAAACATATTAATTCACTTTTTTGTCGGTCTTGACATTATTAGAAGAACGAGTTTAGATTTGATACCTATAATAATGAAAAATTCACTAAACTGCAACAGGTAAATCCTTACTCCACTTTTTTTATTCTCTGTTGATCTACATTATTTTATAAATCAATGCTTCAGTATAGATCTTTATGTTGTTTGCGATTTCAATTTCGTTTCTTTTATGGATCTTGGGTATCATGATGTATAATAAACAGATTATTTTCTCTTTCAAAGAGAAGCCAATAATAGAATTCATACATGCTCATGACTTTAGATTAATATTTATACTTATGATGTGTTAGTACGTGACATCAAATAAATGTTCCTATTATTGGTGTTTTCATGTTGTTTACTGCTAAGATTTTAATTATTCTCATTCATATTACCCTTTGATTTTTATACAAAAACTAGAGCGAAGAATTGAAATTGAAGACTCAGTGTCACTACAAGATATAAAATTGCATATACATATTTGTTTCTATCTTTGACTCCTTTGAAACTCACTCAAACATAAATAAACGGAGGGAGAAGCACCAACTATTCCATTCTCTATCTTTCTAACAACTTGTGTATCTATTTTTTAATTAAATTTGGGTACTAATCTATTATTTATTTGTGCTACTATTTTTGTATGGCAGTCAACAATTGATTGAAATAGTTATAATTAATTCCCAGGGTAGCTTACAGTTCACTAAGTCCATTATATGAAAGAGTCTAAACACAATAGTTTTCTTATTAAATCCTACAATATAGTTTAAATCAGTAGTTTACATATATGCTATATGGAGTGTCCATTACTTAGAATCATTTTTGCATATTTCGAGTAGAACTCCTTAGGACATGTCTAAAGTCTCGAACACATGCAAACATTGAAGACTATATCTACTATGCCTGTTTTGATATATCGTAAAGATCCAATATTTCCTCAACATATTGTCTCAACTATGGATGGATCAGACTTGATTTGTCAATATCAGGATTCCTGCATAGGTTTGACCATTGTTAACAATATACTTTTGTTTATTGATCATAGTGCATGTTTATAACTTCTTAAACTTTAAGCTTAAAAAGAATCTTAGCTCCCCCATTATATTCATTTCAAACTCATACATTCCCATTAAATTAATAAAGGTTTCTCATAGTGAATCCAATGTTGCTCAAAAGATAGTGTCATCGACACTGACTTGAATGATAAATATATTTATCCCCCTTGATTTAAAGAATAAAGTGTTTTTAGGTTATCACATGACCAACTTCATCAGTAGACCTATATTTTTAGAAAGTCATCGCGATTATCATTTGTAAACTGAAATGTTCATGTAAATGCAAAGTTGTACTTCTTGAATGTCATGGATATGTGGACATCTAATCTATATGAAGTCCCACAAGAAATTAATGGGATTGGCATGCCATGAATTTTGTAAAGCATTATCTATTTGAAAATCATTGACCACATATGGGAGATTAATGAATCTGTTCAATACAACTTCTCCTTATAATGGCAATCTACTATGCAATGTTTAGTACTCTCTTCTCAAACTTTATTAATAACAATCTAAATAGTACATGTATTTTCAACATTAAGAGGAGTAGGATTTAATTGAGGAAACACTACAATGACCCTCTAGATAATTCATGTATTATTGGCTTAGTTATTATGCTTAGAGCATTCTTATAGTCACCCAAGTAATTTATCACTTTCTAAGAATGATAGTTCAGTAACCTAGTAGTTTATTTGGATCAATTTCGTGTTTTTATGTTTTCAAACGTCCGAAACATTTACAATTTGATGAAAAGTTCAAGAATCCAACCTCAATATTCAATTGTAACGGTTCTATACAGTTTGGAATATTAATTTTTTTTCTAGAACCTTTCGCATGGATTATGAGTCTCCATCTTAATTTCAAATCCCCTTGTGGAATTTGGGTTAAAATGGAGTTTTGATGATGGACCTACTTTTTTTCTAGATGACCTTATTTTGAATTTTTGATGACTCCATTGAGTATGGAATGAAAAATTTGGTGGGGTAATATATTTCATCTGCATGCGCAGGTTTTCAAATGAATCTTGAGAACCCTATCAATTTTTTCAACTGATACACTAACATCTTGTGTTTGTGCCACCTTTAGCAATGTGGCATGTGTGCCTTCGGAATCATGGAGGGTTGTTATTTACCATTATTTTTGCATTGCACTCACTCAGCCATTATTTTTGCATGGCTCTCACTCTGTAATCGAGTTAGTTGTTATGTGGCATTCACCACCCTTAGTCATCTTGTTCGCGAGGTTTGACTTTTGTGATCGCGAAGGTCATTTAAAGGGTAGACCTTTTTGGGACCTCCTTCCGCTTCTATCGGGATGTGTATTTGTGACTTGACATTTGAATAAAATAGCATACTATGATTTCTTTTTGTTCTAGCATTTCCTTCTAAAATTGTGAGAGTTGTTAGTGTCCGATTAGGGTCATTTCGAGTTTAGTGTGTCCAGGATGATTGCAACAACGTGTTGTCATTACTAGGGAAAGTGTTTTTGCAGTAAAATCTACTCTGAAGGGCCTTCCACCTCTTTTTTTATGCTTAAATTTTTAATCATTGCATGTTGGTGTTTGGGTATATTTCGTTCCCTTAATTGTTTCTCATTTTGGGGTACCAATTCGGGGAGATTAAATTGACCTTTTGATGGAATCAATTATAAGATTATGAAATTGGGTCCCACATTCCCATATTGAATCAAATTTCAGTCTATCTCTATCTAATATATTTTGTGGCTAAACGATTGTGTTAATATTGTGATTCTATATATTACAGTGTGATGGCATTCGGAAGGGAGAAGCATTGGAATTATGAAGTTGAAGCACATGTAATTTGCTTTGAGGTAGGCTATGGCTTCCTGTCCTTAAGATTTTGCTCGAGAATGTAAATAAATGTTGATTTGAGTGAATTTGGGTTTGGTAGCAAGTTTAACATGCTTTGTTATTCAATATAGAGTTTTAAGCTTTTGTCAGGTTTTTTGGGTACTGGCATGTAGTTCTTCTTGTTCTTGATTATTCCAATATTATGGCTTGTTTTGTACTTGATTATTTTTGTGGTTGAAGTCATGTTTGACTTTAGTCTAGAAGTGGACTAGTGCTTGCCTTAGACTTGCATATTTTGTAGCATGTACTTTCTTGATATGACATAGGTTTTTGTAGGTTGATGTAGTAAAATTAGATCTGTCAGAATGAGTCTTAGTGAGGTAGTAGCTCAGCTCAGATGAAGTGCCCTAGTGATCCACTATGACGCTCTCTGGCACAACTGGATAGTTTGGGATTGGATTTTCAGTTTAGGCTCAGAGTTTTTGTATTGATTATCTTGGAGTGGACATTGTTCCAATGAGGCATTGTGATGTTTATTTGATATGGTATTATCTAGAAGACTTATGGTTGAATATTCAAGGGCTGGTCACATTGCCCTAATGATTTGACATACGATTCTTCAGAAACCTTATGGTCCCAAATTCAAGGTTTGGTTACGTTGCTCTTATCTTAGTCCGGAATTCATTATTTGAACATCTAATCTTCTGTCACAATTCATGATTGGGGGATATATAGAGAGACTAAGATTTTAGCACTTTAGATCACAATCTATTAATTAAGTGCATAGTATACAAACATTCCACCTAGTATTATTAATTGCTTTTTAGTAGTCTGAATGGTTATATTATTTCTGTAAAAAAAAAATTCTTGATACTAGTAACATTGAAAGGAAGGGACAAAAGCACACCTCTTCAAGAAAATTAGCATTTCGAGTTTCCTAGTTTTGTCGAATGTATGCTCTTTTTGCATGTCTCAGTGATATTTTTGTCGGTAAGTGAAATTTATTCTTGATGCAGTTAACTTGTGTTTGTTCCTATATAGTCTAGAAACTTTTAAATGAATATTATGATACAATAATGTTTTCAAAAAATTGTTTTGATTTTAATTTGTCAAAATATGATGACTTTGTTGTTTGTGCTGATAAAAGTGAAGGAAGATTTGCCACCAAATACCTTATTGGTGAGAATTTATTGAGTGGGTGTTAGAATAGGTTTTCCAATGCTCACAACCTTCTCGAAAGAGATTCCCTAGACTTCAAATTGATTAAGCCATGCGAATTTTAGATAACACCTTGTATGTGCTTAAATTTTAGTCATTTTGTTAAAGAAAGAGTTACGTTTTTCATTTAATTTATCTGATATGCACCAATAGTTTAACTGAATTTCTTCATTAACCTTGAGATGTAGTATTAGAAACGATGATATATTCAACATGCACGGTAGGAGTTTGCCTCGTGGTGGACAAGATAAGAAAATTGAGTTTGGGATGGTTCTGGTTTGTTAAGAGGAGAAGCAATACGAATAATACATACAATGACAAAGGAATCTACGCTTTTCCTCGTCACATACCAGAACAATCTCAATCTCGCTTCCCTCATCCAATCCAAAATAGGGCTCACTCCTACCGAATTAAATATATCACTGTTCCTAATAGTATCTTTCTATGTCATGCAACAATCATTTACCCTACTGGTGCATTTAACATCAATCAAATAAAAAAAAACTCTAACTTTAACAAAGTGACTTGTATTTAAGCACTTAGAAGATGCTGCCTTATATTCACAGGCAATGGAGAAACCTTTTCAACCACCACACAATACATTTTTATCAATTAGGTATCTGATAGCAAATTCTTGTTCATGTTCATCCAAAAAAAAAATAGTGCCATCATGCCTTCACAAATGAGAATCGAAAAAGATTCTTTGAGAACTCTATTGTATCAAAATATTGATATGAAGATCTAAACTATATAGTACCAAAATAACTCTAATTCTATCAAGAAAAAATTAAATTTATCAACCCAACACAATCCCCCAACACCTCCAATTTGCGAAGGGAGCATATATTATTTGTTTGGATTGAAAGAAAGAAATAAAAGTCAAAACTCATGTGATATGTTATAAAATTGAATTGCTATACATATGTAGGTGAACATCCGATACAAATAAATATTAAACCTCTTATTAGATAGAATAAGATGAAACATGTATCCTCACAAAAAATAGCAGATACCATTTTAAAGAAGCCTTCAACTAGGAGGTAATTAGACTATTAATGAGAACATGTTTTTGATAAGCAAATTTTTACCATGGAGAATTATGCTAGGGTCTTGAAATGATGTTCAACATTTCATCTTCCTTTGTAAAACTCTTAGTTTTAGAGTTCATACTTGCTTTGCTTTCAAAAGCTTCTCATTAAAATTAAACATTACTTCTTTTGCTTTGGCTAGCTCAACTTTCTATGATTCAAGAATATAATGTTCATTTATTCGCATGAAAAGTAAACGAGCTTACTAAACCTTGCGCATATAAATCTAACTCTCACGCAAAAATACTCTATGCTTTCAACAAATTGTCCCAAATTTCAAGATGATCTCAAGGGGTCAAAATGTTGAAAGCTTTAATGCATCCACAATTTCAGTAATAATTTCTAGTATCTAGGTTGATTTTTAAGCAACCTAGTGAATGGTCATGCATAAATTAGTTTGGGGTGCGGCAAAGATCATAGTCTTTGGTCCAAAAGAGTGCAAGAGCCTTTGAGTCCATGATCAGTCCATTAAGATATTGTTGAAACAAGAATATTCCTTAATTAAATCCTTTTAAGTCTACTCTCTATAATGAAAATCTAATGCTTTCATAAACATCAGAGTCCAAGCTTAACATTAACGTGTCTTCCTCTTGTTTGTCATCTTGATCAATATCTAGTAAATTAGGCTCCAAGTATTTTTACTCTTTTGTCATCTTGGTGAATATCTATAATAGGAGGATCAAAGCCTTGACATAGTCATAACATCTGAAAATCCCTTTGAAAATGATGTCACCTGTTATGCTATTGATGTCAGATAACGATGTTGGATAAGAAGATTAACATAATACTCACTGTTCTTACTATCCACATCGATGCCTTTCTCGTTTTGACGGAGCTCCATTTCTCTCCTTGAACCCAATGACTTAACTTCACAAACAAATGTCAAGCCTAACACATCTTGATCCACTATATCTACATCCATATTCAGTATCTCCTTGCAGCTACTGCACAAGAATGGATCTATGTCCCTAATGTCATCCATAATACACATTATTTGCCAATTGCAAGAAAATATGCCATAAAAATATCTATTATTTGTACATCATATGCTAAGGCCAACACACCCATCCTACCAGAGAATCGGAAATACTCACGGTGGAATAGATTCAGTTAAGATGTTGCAGCAAGCACAAATTTTAGGAGGTATTCAATATGGAATAACATTTTACTTGGAAAATATTTCCTTCATACCAAACACCACTTTTGCATTTTTGGTTAAAGGATATTTTCCATGTAAAGTATTTTTCCATGAAAATATCTTCTACCATTTGTGCTTTCTACAGCAAGTGAAGTGAATCTGTTACACCTTGAGTAATTATGGTTATTTTGTAGGATGAATGTGTTTTCCTTACCATATGATGTATAAATTAAACTTTTTTTATTGCATATATTTCATGCAATTGGCTAGACAAGGTGTATTATTGGAAGACATTAGTGACACGGATCTGTTCTTGTTCCGTAGCTGCAATGAGATACTGAATATGGATGCAGATATAGAGGATCAAGATGTGTTGGCTTGGCATTTGGTTGTGAAGTTGAGTCATCGGGTTTGAGGAGAGAAATGGAATTATGTCCTAACGGGAAAAATATTATTGTGCACAGTAAGAACATGAAGTATTAGGTTAATGTGCTTATTTTTCAAAAGGCTTTTCAAGTGTAATAACTAGGTCAAGGCTTGGAGTGTTCTATTATATATTCATCAAGATGACAAAAAAGGACAAACACTTGAAGCCTAATTTTCTAAATATTCATCTATGTGACAAACAAGAATAACCAATGTTAATGTCAAACTTGGACTGCGGTCCAGTAATAGATCAACGTGGAAACGATAGAGATAATGACTCTGAAGTTTATGAAAGCATTAGATTTTCAAGAAAGAGAGTGGACTTAAAGGATGTGATCAAGGATTATTCTTGTTTCAACATTATTATGATCATCTTGTACTTGCAAGCTTTGCCTAATGATTCTTTTCCTTTTCCAAGTGTGGATTCTTATAACTGAAAAAGAAGCATTATATTAGATGTATGCCCTCCATAACCAAAAGAGAGATGGTTTTGGAGTTTGAGAGGTAGACTGTGTTTTGACAAAAATCTTTGTGATATTCAAAAAAGAAAGATGTATATCTCGTGATGTTTTGACCAAATCTTTGTGTACTCGACAACTTCCAGGTCCTCCAGCTATGCTAAAATAATATTCTTTTATAATTTGTCCTTCTTTCATTTGAAGATATCTCCTCCTTGAAGTTATTCCTCGAGTGAGGTATTTTTGTCGCTTTCTTGTCACAATCAATTAAACGATCATATCATTCATCAACCTTCAACCTTGAATTACCCTTTTATATGAGAAACGTCTGTGATCCCTGATACACTCAAAATTACACCCTAAGATTATTCAATGTGGTCCTATGCAAATATAGTAATCTAAATAAGGCTGAGGTAAATTTCCACAAATAATAGTGTGAAAAATGACAAAAAATAGAGGAATAATTGATGGCTGATTTATATTATCTAAGAGTTTAAAAGAATTTGTATAACTAAAACTAGGATTCACAATGTAACTAAGAGCTATAAACTTATAATATTAAACCATTAATCTTGTGTCCCAACAATATGATGCACAATTTGTCGAAGATAATATAGTAATCAAACAAGGTTGGGGTCGAATCCCACGTAATCAAAGCAATTATTTTTTAGTCACAACAACATACAATGGATGATGAAAACTCTTATTTGATTTCATCGTAAACCAAGTGTGAATATGCACATTCATGCATCCCATTTTGTTTTTACCAAAACCATAAAATAGCATGTCTAAAGATTCTACACTCGTCAAGTTTTTATTCGATATAAAAAACTCATTTGCAACACATTAGTGTTCAACAAATCTTATTGTAGTAGTAATTTGATTAAGAAATTTTTCTGGTTGATGATAAAAGAAAGCGCAATGGACTAAGATCCTTATTAACAGAGCATGTACCATTGTGGTAAATATGGATATGTCATGTTTGGTAAATTTAGGCTTTAAGTTTGTAAAGTTTATTATTAAGTAGTGTAGGTCACGTTAGTTTATCAGTTCCTATTTTCTAGGAGGTTGGTTAGCACGATCTATTTTGTTGGCGCTGAATTAAAACTCCATTGGAGGCTCATTAATAAACAAACAATTTCATTCTACTTATGTGAATTTATTTGGTATCAGCGCCCATGTACCAACGAGTATGCCATCTAAGATGCAATAAAAAAAAATTGCACACAAAGGGTCCCTTCCATCTCTGTGCTTCATGCCGACGCAACTCTAATCCTCAAAACTCTGATTCTATTCGACCCTTCTTCACAGCTGCCCATCAAAATTGTCTGGCAGTCACAATTTTTACCATCGTCGGGAAGGACCAAATTTCCATGCTGCTTCATGGTCCATGACCTTTACGATCATCTTGACGGCACAAAATTGTCATTTAGACTACCAAACCCGAGTAAAATTATTGGTTTTTTCAGGATTAACTAATTCAAAATGCTCTCATGGTTTCTGTTGATGCCACAATTGCATCCACTGTAGCTTATTCACTCACCGCACTTTCTAAGCGAACAAATCGCAAACCCTCATTTTCAACCTTCATCACCATCTCAATCAAGTCAACAAATACCACAAATAAATTGATTAATATACGGGATAGATTCTCTCTCTATTCGATGAATTCGCCACAAGATTACCCATCAATAATGAAGAGATAGTGGTTTAAATATTGAGTGGCTTTGGGCAAGAGTTCTGTGAGATCTCAGAGGCCATACTAGAGCAGGATTCTCCAATAAGCTATGAGGAACTCTTTGATAAGCTTCTGGATCATGAACTATTCATCGCACATAAGGATCTCAAGAAGAGTACAATCCAGGTAACTGCAGTCGTTGCACAACGTGTGACCAATCCTCCATCTGCCCCACCCCACAATCGGCGCCCACCCAACATTAATAATTGGTATCCCCAAAATAGGCAGCCTACTCAAAGCAACACTTCCAAGCATCCCGTTGATAATTATCAGTGGCGCAACTTACCATACCAATCTTCACGAGTTTGTTGTCAACTTTGTGACAAATTTGGACCTACGGCAACTGTTTTCCGCTCCCGGTCCCATAACTTCTTTAAACCCAAGGCAAATTTTGTTGCACAAACAACGTCAAATAAATATGGATTCTCGATTCAGGCGCGTCTCACCATATAACCTACGATACCAATGCTCTTCACAAGTTCAGGACTCCAAAGGGATCGAAGAAGTGACAACGGTAAAGATATTGTCATTCCAATTACTCAAAAAAGTACCACTCATTTAAATGCTTCAAATACTACTTCGAAACTCTTTAATATTTTGTGGTCTCCCACTATCAAGCGCAAACATGTTTTTGTGCATTAGTTTATCAAAGATATTCTAACCTAAATAAAAAAATTCTTTTTGAATTTGTTGTGAAGGAACTTACTAGAAGAACCCCTCAAGTGTGTGGCCCGAATAAATCAGGAGTCTATGAGTGGACATCACTATCTAAACCAAACATCAACTTCACCATTTAGTTACTTCCCTACGTCAAAGATTGGGTCAACCCCATTCTCGAAATTTATTTTCCATTTTAAATAATACATATCTTTTGTATTCTTTCAAGGAAAAGTTCACTTTTTGTAATTCGTATTGTTGAAATAAAGCAAACAAATTTCATTTTTTTTCAACACTCTGTCCAGTAACTTTTCATTTGAAATAATTTGCAGTGATCTATGGGTCCCATCCCCTATTCTCTCTATTCATAAAAAGCCATACGATATTCTCTTTGTTGATTACTTAGTTTTACACAATGTAGAAAAATATGAGGTTTAAAAATAATCAAACTTTACACTGATGGAGGCAGAGAATATCAGACCATGGAAGAATACCTTCATTCCAATGATGTACAACATTGTGGTAAATATGGATAAGTCGTGTTCAATCAATTTAGTTTATTATTAAGCTAGTATCGGTCATGTAAGTTTATCAGTTCCTATTTTCTAGGAGTTAGGTTAGCACGATCGATTTTGTTAATGATGTATAAAAACTCCATTAGAGGCTAATTAATAAACATACAATTTCATTCTAGTTCTATGAATTTATATCTATGAGATGATAATGGGAAACAACTTTTAAAAGGTAAATTGTACATAATATTACCTTTAATTTCTAGTAGAGGCTATGGAGGTTATCATAGTTCAGTTTTGTTATCAATAAAGTCAAGGTACTGTTACTAGTGAAGATATCCATTGTCTTGGGATCATTCACTAGGAAATAAATCCAAAAGAATGCTTACTGATGGTATAGTAAATATATTAGTCCAAATAATTTTGAGATCGAATTCCACAAATAATACGATGAAAATGATACAAATTAGAGGATTACAAGACACGTTATTTGATTTCCATTCCATAAGAGTTCAAAATATTTTTTATAACTAAATTTTAATGATTCATTACGGTCATTGCGGGTAGTGATATGAGTCATAATGAATTCCCTCATATCCTGAGCTGTAGTTATCATTTTATGTTGTTATTATTGACTATGTTGGTATATTGTTTGGCTTGAGGCCTTGATCGAGGACAAACTGGATATAAGGTTAGCCTTATATGCTCCGGGAGCTAGGTCGAATTGGTAAGATACATCTAGTTGTTTAGATGATATTGTATGGATATTGGTGATGACATGCATTGAATCAACACTAATTTTCACGTGTTTTATGGTACATTCCCATAAAACACATTGATTTTCACTACTTTTTAAAAAGGTCCATTCTTACATTTACTTTTTAAAAACTTGTATTCTGCAAGTCGCACCTTCAAGACTTTGATAAATTAATTTTTGAGACGGAAGAGGTACTAAGGATGTGCTTAGTTTTTACTAGATTGGTCTGGAGTATCGCGGACCCTTCAGTGGTGGATGTATGTTATGGTTTATGGGTGCTTAAGCACCCATTGCATTTTGCAAAAACACTAATATTTGTTTGTAATATCTAATAATTTATTAAAATATATAAATTAAGCACATAATTTATATAGTAATTATTAAGCTTAAATAATTGAGCACCCATGAAATGAAATTTTAGAATGCATCGGATCCCGTACTATGAAAAATTTGTTATGGTAGACTTGAATCGGGACCAGACAACATATATGATGCAACATTTCAAAAATTCAAGACGTGTTCTAGACCCTAAAATAAGTGTCCTAAGGTTTAGACACTGTCTTAAGGTCCATTTTAATGATTATAAGTCATTTAGGAAGTCTAGAAATCAAAATGTCCATGACGTCCGAAAACTAGTTCAATGAGGTACTAGTGTGCCTTGGCCATTTGACTAGATTTTTAAAGTCGAAAAATGATGAAAATGTGGAAAGGTGTATAACATGTGTTTAAGTTGATTCATAGTCGAAACTTTCGTCTACGAATCCCCAAGGACCAACCAAGGGCCCTTGAGGAGAACCCTTGCACGTTGGAGTCAAACACTGCGTGGGCAGTGTGCACCCATGAAAGACAACCAATGAAACATGTGTTGATCAACGGTACGTAGATTCCATCCGTCGACATATACTTAGACAAATCCCTAAAGGACTTGTTTTGGCAGGTCTCTGAACTCATCAACGTATGAGCAGCACGGAAGGGGGCAAGGGTTGTCGACTCACAGATGGACCGTTGGTCGAGGTCTCGTTTGTGAGGGCCTGACTTTCTGGACATTTTGACTTGTTTTCAATTAATTAAGGGATTATGTCATTAATTAAGGGATTAGGTAATCCTAATTAAGTTAATTAATACCCCATATAAAGACCCTAACCCCCATTCTCTCTTCTTTATCTCTCTAGTGAAGAACACCATTGAAGACCAAGCTATGAAGGTTTTAAGGGCTGAAAAGGGTCAATTTCCTCCTTCAATATTCATCAATTAGCAAGGTATGGGATATAATGCACCTTTAAGACCTCTTTCCTAAAAGCGTTCCATCAAATTGATTTCCAAAGTTGAGTTTTCAAGTGTATTTTCATCCAATACAAAAATGATGTTATGAATTGATTTGTTTATGATTCATTTTGGATATTATGAATATATTAACATGTATTCTAACCTAATTATAATATATCTTGATAGTTTGATCTAGTTTGTAGAAGCTGAGCTTTACCCCTTAACCTTAGGTTGTGATCTTGATATGAATTAGGTTATATTGGTTCAATTGACTAGGTTATTGCTTTAATTACTACTAGATGATGTCGTTATACAAATCATTAGAGAATTAGGGTGATTTATAGTCCTTTCATTCTAGGTCTTGATAAGTTTCTCTATGTTATAAAGTATGTTGTGAGTTTGACCTTAGTATCTTGTCTTAAACTGTGAACTAGTATTGAATTATGATGTAGTGATTATTTTAGCCTTGTTATCATATTGATCATTGAATTATGAGGATGTTATACCCTAATTGGGTGGAACTAAGGGTTGATGGTAAGACCTTGATGATGAATTATGAAGGAGACTTGGTAAGTCTTGTTATCCCTATCCTTTACTTGAAATTATGGTTAATTGTCATTAAGTCATAATGTTGTATTGGAATATGCATTGTATTAAGAATTTACAGCATTATTATGATGTTGAATTGAAATGTCTTGACTATGATTGTGAGGTGTTGGCTAAGATGTAAATGTTATAAGGATGGTGAATGATTTACCAATGTGCCTTATCATGATATGAAGATGTTAATGTATTAATATCACCTAGGTGAATTGTAATGAAATGATTATACTCATGCAATTCTTATTGAGCTATGATGATGATGATGATAATTATACAAGGTTAGACCCTATGACCTAATATAAGCTATGATGATTAATTAAGACATTAAAGACATTTCAAAAAGAGACTTAGGTTAACAACGAGTGAACTTGACAATGGGAGGTGATGGCTTCCCATAAGGGAAGATCACCCTATAGTTCCACATGTCAGGTTGACTCCGAATGAGGGATATTCATCCAATGGATTCCCATGAGAGGAATCCCCAATTACCAAGTGGTATGTAGAGGTATTATACTTATCTCTTACTTCTTGAACTATGTTGCCCCCATAGAAAGACTAGCTAGTAGATCCCCCTAGAAAGCTATGTTTATGTTTGGTTATACTTTGGATGGCAACCCACCTTCCTTCGGTGTAAGGTTTTACAACACCGGATTTCACACTTATCTCTTGTCGTCTATGTCTGTTAAGGCAAGTGTTCTCTAAACTAAAATCAAGTAATGGAGTACAAACCAATCAGGGTAACTTAAGAGGTTTGACTTAGCCTAGTTATGGGAATGTGACTCAACCTATGCCTTGCACTAGTTTGCCTTGAGGTAAGCCTTAGGAGGTTGTTCTTATGTATGAATATGCTAAGGATGATATATTATATGTATATGATGAACTTGCACACTGTTAATATTATATGATTATTAGTTTCACTTATGAATATGTGTTGGTCTACATTGTCAGTAAGATGATATATACGCTTAAATGTTATGCTATGTGAAGTAGGATGTTGTTCAAGATTCTTGTTGGGTTACTTGATTGAGTAAGGTTATGGGGCTTTACTTGTTCATTGCACTTGTTGACTTTATAGGGGTTCATGTGCAGGTGTCTTGCTTTGGTTATTTTGAAATGTACTCTTGTTCATTCATGTTGCTATTATGACTTGATGATAGAGTTACTTGACTATGTGTTCAATTATAGTATATGCATGTTGACTTGACTAGACTTGATGTTTTTGTTCTTGTCATGATTATTACTTATGACATGTTCTATTTGTTGGTATATTCTTGTTCAATATGCATAAAAGTTTTTAATGAAAAGTGCATACTTTATGAAATGTTCATTTCCTCAGCATGATTTCAAAGTATGTGTGCATATGGTGTCATATTTAGTACACGTGGTGTACTAACCCCATTTATTCCTTTTCCCCAACATTTTAGGTTCCGATCGTTGAAGTGATTTTGAATACGACTTGAAGAAGACTTGGACCTCTTTAGGTCCTTACTTTCCGAGGGCGATGCCACTATCTAGCTAATGGAGTTGTTTTGAGTTTATGACTTCTATGTTTCTTTATTTTCCATTTAGTATTTTCCATGTGAGACATTCTGATTTTGATTTATGGGTTATGCCCAAGTTCTTACATTCTTATTATGAGGTTATGAGATGAGATGACTATTATGAATATGTTATATTTTATATACTTATGTGCAATAAAAGTAGAAGAATAAGTAATCTTCTTATAAGAAGGGTCTATGTATACTCGATATATATATATACTATGTGTATGTAGAGGACTATGTAAACCTCCAACTAGAAGTAAAGAAAAGTTTTAAATTTTCTGCTAAATTTGACTTATGAATATAATGATGAAAGCTAAGAGACTAGTCTTAGTCCTCCAAGAGGACGACGACGACGTCGGTTACGTGTTGGGGGTAAACCCAGATGTGATATACAAACTTTCTGAGTCTACGATCTCACAACACATGAAGAGGCTTATCCACGTGGGTTCAACCTAGCATGTCAGTAGGTAGGGTTATCCACGTGGGTTGTACCTAAATGAGATAATTCAATGAATTAGGCTACGACTTGTAGTGTTGGGCAGCATTGCTTTTATTGAATGACATGAACATGCCAATCTTATGGGTGGTCAATTGGGATATGTTTATCGTTGTATACATCACTGCCTTATGTGCTAGACAACCGTACATGTCATTGGGAATATTAGATATAAAATCACTTTATACGCCTTGAAGCAATCATATAAGAATTATAAATAATAAATATAACTTTGTGAATTTTGGCCGATAAGATATTTCTTCAAGATCATGCAACACCATTAAAGAAATTAGAGTAGGACACTAATAAATGTCACTGAGTTAAATGTGTACTGACAAGAAACACTTATTTTTCCTACCAAACTTCTTTTCTTGTAAGAAGATTTAGTTTTCATGATACAATTCAAGATACTTTTGAAAAAAAGAGTTAAATTAAGAAGTATATATAACAAATTATCATCTAATGCACGAATCAATGTATACTTCTAAAGACATTTCAAAATATTTAATATTACATTTCAAAAAAATCCATTGTTACTTTTGCCCTACCTTTCCTCTAAACAAAGCTTGTAGTATGCAACATGTATAGATAATAACACAATAAAAAAAAATATGATGAGTGTGTTTGGTTTGATTAATTATTTTGAAAAATGTTTTCAAATCAACTCATTTTTCTCAAATTTAAGGTAAATACAAAACTCTCTTCATTATATTTTCCTTACACATAAACCAGCCCTCCACCCCAAAAATAAAATTTAAACTTTTTTTATACAAAATATTTTTAACTTCAATTTCTCAACCTTTTACAATTTCTTTGTTATTGTAAAAGGGAGAGTCTCCCTTATTCATGCTTTATTAGAATTAGTAGTTTGAGAGGAGTCCAATTTAGGTCTTAGTTTTAGACTACTACAAATGTAAAGGGTTAGTTGATATACCTTAGTAGGTAAAGCAATTAACCAACTTAGGAAGGAGGTAAGGTTACATGCCCCCTCCATGTATCTTTTTATTATATCAATGATAAGGCCTGGGGGTGTTGCTAAGCCCCTGACCCACCTCAAGGGTCGTTCAACTAAAAAAAAAACAATTATTTGTAAGAGATATTTCCAATTTAAATTTTTTATATTTTATACCCATAATCCCCCCCCCCCCCCGAGAGATTTATAAGTTTGTTTTTAAATAATATTTTCAACTTCATTATTATTTTTTTACCCTTACTCTCAACCCCCCCCCCCCCCAAAAAAAAAGTTTGTTAGAAAATATTTTATTCTTCAAAAAATATTTCACCCCCACACCCTCCCTCCGGTTCCCCCAACCCCCAAGTCCCCCAAAAAATTATTTTGTCTTCAAAAAATATTTTCAACTTCAAAATTTTATTTTTTTAGCCCCACCCCTCCCAGCCACCCCCACGCCCCTAATAAAATAAGTTTATTTTTAAAAAAATATTTTCAACTTCAAACATATATTTTTTTACTCCTACCCTCGAACCCCTCTGCCAAGCCCCCACCCCCCAAAAATATTTAAGTTTATTTTCTTCTATAGTAAAAAAAAATATATTTTCTTAAAAACTTTTCATTCATATATTAAGCACTAAGAAATCTTTTCTACTCATAAAAAAAAAAGTCAAAAATCCACTTGTTTCGAGAAAACATTTTTCTTCGTACCAAACACACCCGATGTCTAAAACCACATCTCACCATGTAAGAGAAACCATCCTATATTTAAATCAACTAAACCTAACTAATTAGAGAAAGATCAACACAAAAATCATCCTGGTCATGGAAGAAGATAACATGATTATACAAACTCTAACCTTGACATTATAACTTGATTTCATTTCATAGGTTCAAGTGAATGAAAGAGTATGGGGGATAATTTAAATCTCACACCAGACAAAAAGGCAATAACTCGTATTTTTCAATAAATTTATGAAGAATCGCGTTATGTTACTTATTCTATCTTGTGATTTATCCCAAAGAACGACATTCACATTAGCAGAGAGTTGTTTAATTGTTCTGACCCAAAAATTCAGGTCATGATAGCAGCTTCTGTTACCCATTTTATTAGCTAGACATTCATAATGTGCCTGGACTTTTAGATATAAAAATCACTTTTTATGCCTTGCAGCCATCATTTCAATATTTTATAATTAATAAATAAACTTTGTGAACGAATAAAAACTTCAATCCAAGTTTATTTTGGCCGATGAGATATTTCTTCCGGAGCGTGCAACACTAAAATAAAGGAAATTAAAGTGGGACACTAATAAATGTCATAGAATTAGATGCATAATGGCTTGACTATCTTATTTTTCCTACAAAACTTCTTGTCTTCTTAGAAGATTTAGTTATCATCTTACAATTCAAGATACTTTTGAAAAAAAAAAACAGTTACCATCAGAAGTATATAACAAATTATCATGTAATACACGAATCAATATATTCTTATATAGTAATTTCAAAAATCCATTGTTACTTTAGCACTACCTTTCCTCTAAACAGAGCTTGTAGTAGTTAACATATATAGATAATAACAAAATAAAAAGCATTGACCCCATATGTCTAAAACCATAACTCACCAATCAAGAGTAACAAGTCTATATTTAAATAAACTAAATCTAACAAATAAGAGAAAGACCTCCACAAAAATCATCCTAATAATGGAAAAATATAACATGATTATACCAACTCCAAGCTTGACATTGTAGCTCGAATTCATTTCATTAGACTCAAGCGAATGAAAGAGTATGGGTGGATAATTTGAAACTCATGCCTTAAAAAAAGGCAATAACTCGTATTTTTCAATAAACTAGTCTTTGCTCACGTGCAACGCACGTGTACCCTATTAATTAATATTCCGTTTTTTTAAATGACACAAGTATAAAATATATAAATGAGGCATAAAGTAGAATTTTTAGAAAAATACTCATAAACTTAAAACAAAGAAGGGTGATATGTATAATCCAAAATTTGTGAATTAATTGAAACGTCAAGTAATATTACCCTATTATCAAATATAGATATGAGAATCATATATTAATACACAGGTCATTTGTATTACATACATTTGTATTATATATATATGCATGAGTTTTTGATTTTTTAATTTAATTGGTACCATAAAAGTGAGGTTCAACATTATTATTTTAATTGTTACCATAAAAGTGGCATTACTATATGACTTTCTGAAAGTTAATGTCTCTATGATCCTATACTATGTGTTGACAGTAATAACTACATTTCTGGATGAAAAAGTTCGTCAAAGAACCAAAAAAAACTGAAATTTCAAGATAAAAAATAGAATACTATCACATAACGTATAAAATCTAGTCTAAATTGAAACCACAATGATGCTACGCATATCAAATCATTAAACCAATAAAAAAGTAAATATTCAAAGAATACATCAAAATCTAATATTGAGAAAGAAGAATCAAAAGCACATAACACTAAAAAGATCACACAAAATTACAAATTGTATTACAGATTCTTAGCACAATTTGATGAAAACAAGATCAAAAACTTAAAGAAATATATTAAATACAATAAACAAAATCAAGATTAAATAAATAAAATAATAAAAAAGAAAAAACATAAAGATTCAATATGAAAGAAATTACCTTTAGTGTTTATACTACTTCTTGTATATATCTTTTCTCTATTAACAACAAAAGGTGATAAGAAATAATCACTGACACAGTCCCAATCCATTTTTGATATAGAAGAATTGATATACACATTTATTAAGGAAAATACAACTTTTGGTCTTTCCTCTTCATTGTAACTATTTCCCAAGAATTTGAACCATTAATTGTCTCTAGAGGCATGAAAAAAATAAAAAAATATTATTTAATATTAAATTAACTATATATTAATATTTATTTAGTTTAGAGATAAAATAAGGGCAAAATAGTAATTCAACTTTTAAATTGGGAGCTTCCCACTTATAATAATATATGATTTATGAAGCATCACATTACTTATTCTATCTTGTGATTGATACCGAAGAACACAATCTGCATTAGCAGAGAGTTATTTAATTGTCCCGAGCCAAAAACACAGGTCATGATGACACCTACTACGTCCCATTAGTGAGTAAGTCGAACTCATTGTGTGGAACTGGAAGTAATGAGCTATTACAAGAAAGGAAAAAGTTGCAGAATATAACAATAATAATAAGAACAGAAGAAACGAACACATGACTTGATGTAAGACGGTATTTGAGCAACTATAAAAAACATAATAACAATAACAATAATAATACAAAAATATAGGGCTGTTTACAAAGTCAAGATAATGACTTGTCTTAGACCAAGACACACGGAGAGAGAGAAAACTCTAAACTCAGGAGCTCACCCAAGTCCCCGAATCCAAGAGGTGCTCTATATTAGATCCATATCAGTGGTGAGAACTTGTACTATGATATGCAGGGTATTAAAGTGTAGCATGAGTACCAACAATAGCCCCTCAGTAGGCATATGATGATTGAGCTCCCAAATTAAGCAAGCATAAACAACATGTAAGGAAGGAGCATATATCATAGATAACTAGAGGAACACAAGAATCATAGTAAGAAACAACTAAACCAAGGAACATATAGTAAAGGAAAATAGATGAAGGAATTTAGGGATGAACATGAATGCTCTAGCCCATCAACAAATTAAGGACAAGGCACAACTAAGTGACATAGCTAGCCATAGGCATACTGATAGAAATAAAAACAAATAAATCAAAAAAGTTTAAATGTCTATTACAAACCAACCCTACATAAGAATTTCAAATAGAGGGGGGAAGGGGGGGTAGGGGCGTGCGGGGTATCTACAATCAAATAAAGGACCACCCTTCATGCTGAAGCACATGAACAAGAAATCAAAAAATAATCTTACCGGACCCCTATACCCCCGAAGGTACACAAGAACAAACTGAACATGTACCATCCCATATACGACCAACATGTACAAATAACAACCAATTATGTTAGTAATAGGCGGTGGATGATGAATGTGAGTGATGAAATAAAACTCAGTAGTGCCAATAGTATAAGGTTTTCCATTCAAATGTATTATACATACCCCTCAATCACGTCTAGTGAAGTAGGAACCATGTGCCTCCCTCTTCTTATTCAATGGATCACATTATCCTCTCTATCAATATGACAAGAGATAATAGTAGAATCAAAATAGATGTAAAGGGTAAGCTATTGTCTGACTGGTCAAGTAAAAGTGATTGCATTTCTAGTGCCTCTCAGTCTTAAGTCCACTTATAAGGTACTAAAGGTAGTAAGACTCCATAAAAGGATCAATTTTAAAGTAATCATGCAAAAACCTTTCTTTGATCAAAATTATGTTTAAAACTAAAGCATGACCGGGGTCGTATTACAAACGACGCAAGAATGAAAATTCAATGCAATATATTCCATCACTAGAATCTAAATAACTCGTTCACAATCAGAACATATATTAATACCAAACACCTCACTCCTAGAACACATAAACTAACCTCAAAAACAGGTTGTCCTCAACCAAGGCCTCGAGCCAAAAAATACTCTAATTTTTAATGACGTCATTTTATTTATACCTTCATGGGCTATAAAATCAAACAAAGCATCAGAAAATGACTTTGTACACTGTTGGACCAACTCGGACCAACAACTCACTATTAAAAGACCCTAACAAGTAAGGTTTCCTAATTTGTTCCTCCACCTCTTTCCTCTTTCTCTCCTTTTCCATTTCTCCCTCTATGTCCGCCGCTTGATCATGTTCTCCTTTGTATTCTTCAACAATGATTTCCTGTTCCTCCTTCTTTGGATAATCAACATTCTTCACGTTATGGAGATGAAAAAGTCTTACTACTTCAGCTTTCAAAGGTTTGTATTCCTTCTTTTCTTTCTTTTACTAAGCTCATTCTTTCTTTCTTGTAGGTGTGTTACCTGGAAAGAATTCTCGTCTAGCTCAATTGAGAGATCAAGCCTGATATTCATCTTTTTAGCTTTCGGTAAAAAATCTTTCATCTCCTTCTTCCTCTTCTTCCTTTTAGTCGTCTCATTTCTGACCCTTTTTGTTATCCAGTTGATGACGAATAGGACAGAACCAAGGATCTCCCGTGCCACACCGCCTCGAACTCTTTGTTGGCTGTTCGCTATGGATTCAGATACAGCTCCCAGTCTCTCGCCTTTTGTTGGTCCCTATATCACTTTTTTATGGGTGACATAGCTTAGCAATAGTTCATCTACAACTTTTTTTCTCCACAAATATATAAAATCAAAAATGTACATATCATAGTTGTAGGACCATGTAGATTTCTTGTTGTATCTAGGCATGGTGCTCATTGTTTATCCTTATTAAAAGGATGGGACCTGTTGTTTATCAATATTAAGAAACCTTTTACCTTAGATAGGTACATGATTAAATTGCTGAAATGTTGACTTTTGTTCTGAATTGATCGATGTATTAGCTATAAAATCTGCAAGTTGGTTCCCCTCCCTGAGTACATGCCAGACCTCTTCATTTAACTGCTGAATAATTTGCTATATTTTCCACTTTCTTAAATACTTCCCATGGTATTGTTTGGCCTCCTTTGATCATATTTTGTAATCCTAATGAGTGAGTTTCCAATCGACTTTGACTGAAGTTTTTCTCCAAACAATACTGTAAACCTTTCCATACTGTCGTTACCTCTGCTTCCATGTTGGTGGCCTCACCAATATTGTGTGCTTCAGCATATATTAGATCCCAATTTCCATCCCTTATGCAATACCCATAAGAACTCTTACCCATATTCCCTTTGTTGGCTCCATCAGTATAATATGCAACCCATCCTTCACTTGGTGGCTTCCAGCTGACCAAATGATAGAGTAACGTCGGTTTATAATTCTGTAATATAATAGCGATGCCGGTCAGTGATATGACAATATTTTGATCCATAAAAATCTTAACCTTACACACTGATATATAGTTAATTGAACTTGAGAATACACCTTGTTGTAAGTTACTTCTTTTCAATGTTTGAGAGAACTTCACCTTTTCCAGAATTCCCACATAATTACTGCTGGAATCAACTTCAAAATCTGCTCTAATTTACTCGATGCACTGTGTTCCTATAATTTAAAAATAAGTTGTTATAATGTTAACTCACTTACAATAACACCTGCACATGAAGCAACCTGCTTCCATAACTTCCTCCAGTCCTATTCTACCTTTTTACCTCTCACTATATGGTATGCTGACTTAACAGTGAAGCCTCCATTAGTGTTGCCTCTCCGCCAATCTTTATCAAGACAGACCTCTGACACATTAGGTCTAATGTTTGTAACTACATGTTGCATCGTTTCCTCAAACATGACATTCTTAGAATTTATCTAATTCCATGTTCCATTAGTGATGAAATCTTTCACCTCCATCTCTTCTTCCTGTGCCCGCTCCCTTTCTGTAGAATATAAAGCTCCTTGCCCTATCCAATTTTCAAACCAAAAGCTATAATTTCCATATTTAATATGCCACAATATATCATGCTGCACTTCCTCCCTAATGTTGATTATTTTTCTCCATGCCTGTGATGCTCCAGAACTCGAAACCAACACTGGGTGAAACTTCTTGCATTATTTACTCCACATGTATTTGTTGGAATTCTACCCTCCTGAATTCTTCAAAGGAACACGTACTAACAACTAGTTTGTGATTACTTGAAAAACTTTAACAGTAATTAATTGGAACAGCACTTTGTATTATTTGTAAATTTCAAGTAATACAAAGTTTACAACACTTTAGCTCTCAAGGAATTATAAACTCTAATCCCTTCTACTCAAAGACAAAAACTACTCCCTAGTTTTTCTATCTTCTCAATGCTTTTCAAGTACTATAACTTGTCAAGCAAAATCTACTACCTAGATTGTAAACAAGACTCTTGAATACAATCTTTACAACTTTATCACTCACTCGCAGCACTCAAAAGATTTTTTAACAAAAACTCTCTCAACCCTCTTGATCGTGTTTGAAGTTCTCTCTTTGTAGGTGCGCAAGTTTTTCTGATCAAAATAGCTCTCTATTTATAACCAGAAATTCAGCCAATCCTTGTACAAATCAACTTGTATTTGTCTTCTACAAATGCTTGTTGACTTCTACTAAATCTTTTTCTCGAAACCTATTGTACTCAAATTTGTTTTTAATAGTTTTCCTTAAACAATAAACTATTATAAAAAAAACGTATATATAAGTTCCATATATAACACGTACGCCGCCACTAGCATGTTGGGAAAACGCGGACAAACACAAAAGTATATATGGTAAAAGTAATGGAAATAAAATGGGAAAATAACGACACCAAGAATTTTACGTGGAAACCCTTCTGAATAAGGGAAAAAACCACGGAACAAGAGGAGCAACTGATATTACTATAGTAAGGAATTTTACACTGTGTAGTCACGAATACAACACTCAAAGTGACTACTACACACTCAAAAGGAACAACACTCTTTGGTTTCCGTCTTACTAAAATATCGCTCACACTCTATTTTTCTTCACAGACTATTTTCTTATATAGTCTATGGAATACCTCACTTTGCTCTCAAAATGGTTTTTCACTCTAACTTGGTGTTCTACAAATGAGCAAGAATGCTCTATTTATAGAAGGATAAAAACATGCCTATGTCACTAATGACATATGCAAATATAGCAAAGTCAAGAATGGTTGCAAATCTTACCAATTTGCCAACTACCAAATTTCAAAGTCAAGAATGGTTGCAAATCTTACCAATTTGCCAACTACCAATCTTTTCTTTCAACTCCAATTACTATTCCTTTTTAACAATTGCTTGTACCAATTGAATAGCTAAAGTTGACAAAAACAATGGGATGGATTCAACAAATCTCCCCCTCCAGTCCCATTTACTGGAAGAAGGTATCTTCAACTTTTTAGA
>JAKWJD010001755.1:55985067-56072152 GCA_027705065.1 Solanum peruvianum | reverse complement strand
GTCAAGGAACAAATGTTCAATTTATAAGAGAAGAGGACACAAGAGAACCGCATGTGTAACAACAATAAATCTTAAACAATCTTTACTAAATTGTTTTTGTTATCAATATACTGTTTTTATTTGGCTGCCAGCATTTTGGTCGATTTAGTGTACAAAGGATGACTTACATTTTGTACGCTATCGATTAATGTTTATTATAGTGTCAAGGAGTTCTCTATTAAACTGTATATTATTCATATATAGATATTCATGGTATTCGTGATACAATTATTATATACATGAATTTGAATGAATAAAGAAGGAAGTGTTGTAATAAATATTGTCATGATCTCAATCAGTGTATTTTAATGCATGTGTGGGCGCAACATTGGTTGATTTTTTTCAAGTTACTGCCACGTAGGCCGAAGTATAAGTGTGTCTCTCGGATTTCGGGCATAGGATGAGGGGGTACTTGTGCATTTTCCCTTAAATTAATACTATCAGGATCATGAAATAGTATCATTATATAGAAATATTATTCAAAAAATAAATTTATACTTATTAATTCAAAGAGTGTTTTTTAGATTCAGGGCGTGTTTTTTATATTATGGAAATATTTTTTCTAGAAAATAATTTCTTGGAAAACAAGTAGATTTTTGACCTATTTTATCATATGTTTGGTTAGTGAGTAGAAAATATTTTCCGAAAATGATTTTAGAGTTTCATTTATAAATGAAAAATGTTTACGAGAAATATTGTTTAACTTTACTAAAGTAGAAAATAGTTTTTGAAATCGAAATTATTTTTATAAAACAAAATTAACTTTTTTGGGGGTGTATGGGTGAAAAAATAAAATATTGTAGTTGAAAATATTTTTAAAAAATAAAATTTAACTTTTTTTGTTGTGGGGGTGTGGGGGCTGGAGGGGGGGGGGAGTGAAAAGAAAATGAAGTTCGAAGTTGAAAATATCTTTTTGAAAAAAGCTATTTTGTTTGGGAGGAGGGGCTCGTAGGGGGAGGTAGGGGGTGGATGAGATAAAAATTAAAAATTTGAAATTGAATTTTTTTTAAAAATCAAACTTGATTTTTTTTTGGAGGCGGTGGGGTGAAAATTTAAATTTGAAATTGATTTTTTTTTTTAAAAAAAAATGAAGTTTTTTCCAAAAAAAGAAGAAGATATAATTTGAATTTGGAAAAGATTGTTGGAAAATGTTTTACATAATTTTTTAAGGGAAGTCATTTTCCTTAATTTTAAGGAAAATGAGTTATTATTTAAAACATTTTCCAAAACTTTTGTCCAACCAAACATGATAAAATTAGAAAATATTTCTCGATCAAACCAAACATGAGAAAATTAGAAAATATTTCTCGATCAAACAAAACATGAGAAAATTAGAAAATATTTTTCAAAAAATATTTTCCTTCATACCAAACACACCCTCAATGAATGTTAATTTAAATTAGCCCACCTGCGGAAACAACATTCCTGAAGTTAAGATCGTGATTGATTAAGTGTGGACTAGCCACTACACATTTATCGGTGGAAAATTTCAATAGTGTATCAAAATTATTTTCATCAAAATAATCCAATAATACCAAACATGTCTACTTTTGTCAGCCAGCAGATGAGACTGGCAACATGTATGATGAAGGATTTGATCCTTTCACTTACTGAAATACTAAGAAGCTTTCTATTTTTCCGTATGAGAAAACATTACTACCCTTTTTTTTCTTTACTCGCCAATTCAATTAGAATATATGTGGGAATGACTAGTACTAAATATTTTTCAGTGGGAATTTTTATGAAAATAGTGGTTTTTAAATACTGTTTCATCTTTAATTAGAGAGGTTATCGGTTCAAGCCTTGAAAACTAAGAAATTCATGTCAGGAGAGTACGCCCCCCCTCCCCCCCTCTCCTTTTTCTTTTTTAGGCTCTAAATGGAGATAACTAGTTCATGCATTCAATATTACAATTTGATAGAGCTTTCAACTTTCTTACACAAAAACTTTTATTTATGAATAGTATCAAAGTAAAAAAGAAGTAAGACAACAAAAGATCAATAGCATAATGGATTACCATACACTTATGATGGGATCTGTTTTGTTTATCTTATAGCAAAAACATGCAACAGAGGAAGCAAAAAATGTCCACCAGTGCCATCACCATGGCCAATTATTGGCAGTCTTCACATATTAGGTGCAAAACCCCGTGTATCACTAGTCAATCTTGCAAAAATTTATTGTCCAATTATGAGTTTAAAAACAGGAAAAATAACAACAGTTGTCATTTCTTCATCAACCGTGGCAAAACAACTCCTTCAAAAATAAGACTTAGCCTTTTTCACTAGATTTATCCCTAATGCCCTTCGAGCAAACAACAATTGCAAAATTTCTAGGTCATGGCTTCCTGTTTGTCCTCAATGTCTTGATGCAAATCAACATCTAAGGTAACAAAAAGTAAAAGTACTGATTGATTATTGTGAAAAATGTAGTCAAGAAGCTAAAGTTCTGGATGTAGGCCAAGTTGGTTTCAAGATTAGTCTTCATATGTGGTCGAACACCCTTTTTGCCAAGGATTTGTTTGACCACTTTTTGGATACAAAGATAGAATTGAAGGAAGTATTTTTTAATAATTATTAGTTGAATAACTTCATTAAACCCTTCTTTATTAGTTTCTTTTGTACTGAATGACGCTTTAGATATACTACAATTGGTATAATTATTTTCAAAATCTAAAGGTTTAGTTGAAGGAGGTGATCTGGGGCATCATAGAGGAGGTTGGAAAGATCAACCTTTCTTTTCCATATTGGAAAAAATAAGGTATCGTACAAACATTCATTTTCTAAGTTGATCAAACTTTTTGTGTGATTCGATCAATGAGCGGTTGGAGGAAAAGAAAAAAAATAACACTGGAAAGTGTGACGATTTGGAAGTGTTTCTCAACCATATTGCAGAAAATCCTCAAGAGTTCAATGAGATTATCATAAAATCCACATCCATGGTTCGTGCTCTAGTACTCTTCATCTTTTATTTTAGAGATACAAATGTTTTGTCATTATCGTTACCCCTTTCCGAGCCTCCAAACTTCATCTTTTTTAAATGTCTATGAAGTAAAACAACAAAATAAGAATTGAGAATACATGGATATGTGTTGCTTAATTCTGCACTTAGTGTTGTACATGATTGTTCGTTAGCTAGCACACAATAACGCAATAAAATAATTACATAAGAAGAAAGAGAAATGATTTAGCCAAGCCTACATTCATGGGACAAAAACAGAAAGAACTTTCCCCTAGAATGAGAAGAATATTGTATAAGAATTCTCAATTACTATTCCAATTTTAAAAAGTGTAAACAAACTGTCATAAAATTTGTTCAAACTTTCAATAGAGTAAACTTTGGATATCTAACTTGCAGGACCTTATGCCCTATTTTGAAGCAAAGGTCCATTTGGTTTCAAGAGCTATTAGGCTACACAATAATATAACCATGTGTGGACAAAAGGAATAGTATTCCCTGCCCAGGATTTCCATGCACACCCTTGACCTTTGAGTTATTAATGTCAATTGTATCAAAGGATGTTCAAAATACTATATATACAAATATAAACTAATATTTTACCTATATATAGTGGGCAATTTTCTGATGAAAGGAGTTCAGCTGGCCACTGTCACACCACTATAGATCTACCCTGCTCTTATAAGTTGTAAGCATTTAAAAACAGGCAATAAAGATGCTTTCTTAAGCCAACAAATACTTGATTTCAAAACCTATAAGGGCATTAGTTTTCCGAAATCTACTATAAAATCTGACGATATTAGAAATTGAGAATTCTAAAAATTGAAGACACAAACAATAAATCTTCACCTTGGATTTAATTCTCTTCATAATACTTCACTCCCTTTTTGGTGTTCTTTACTAGGACGCACTATCAATCAGCTCATCATTCTAATAAAAAAAACCTAGAGTACAAATTTCTTGCCCTTTGATCGAGATCCATCCCTCACACGAGCATATACAGGAAAACCAGTTATCTCAGATTTGTAGAATCAACAAGAAAACATATCTAGTTTTTCGTATAATTTATCGGTAGTTGTATTTGATGAATTGTTAGATAACATGACGTGTGAAAGTTTTTTCGATTTAAGCAATGTTAAATGAGAAATTGGAAATGTGTGGGACCAGTTTAATGGGAAAATGAAATGTCATTTCTCTAATATTGGTAGAAGAAAGGAAAATGTTTGTCCTTATATTAGGAAAATGTCACATCCCAGATTCTGGAATCCAGATCGCAACCGGCGTCGTTGATCTCTCAGAGGTCGCAGACAAGCCTCATCTTGCATTCATCACATTCGTCTAGTTAAATTTGCGGAAAATTTAAAATATTTTATACGTATTATGTATACATAGACTTCATATAATTATTAACTAGATACATCATATAATAAGCTCAACATAAGAGAACAACCATTTAACATAAAGAATCAATTCAAAACTAAAGATGAATATATCATAAATAGTTTGTCAAACATGACCTTATTACAAAGCTTCCAAATGAAGGTGAAAAAGAAATTATAGGGATAACATCCACTAACTATGTCTAAAACTAAGGCTAGACTAAATCGGTAGCATCCTAAAAATCATGAGGACCTACCAAATGGTTTGGAGAAACGCTGAAGTCCAAACCGCTGCAAGTGTCGTCAACCTGCCCTCTGACCTGCAGCTATAAAAATAGTAAATAGTATGGTTTAGTACACCACTTGTACTAAGTATGGGTGTATAAACACATACACATTAGGCTATGCATGATAGTTGAAAGCTCTTCCTAAAAAACAAGCTATTTGTGAAAAAAACTAGTGCTAGAGTTTCCTAAATTATTAGATGTGAATTGTGGTATGAATATGATGTATTTTAATTCATTCAAAGCACACAAATCATTTTATATTTGATTAAAAAATATTAGTATCATCCACATAATTTTAGGACAACTCAGGCGAAGATTTGAGATTTTGAGCTCCTCTTTGTACACATAGATAATTTTTCAATCTTTTTATTATTGTTGTTGTATTTCATAATTATTTTGGTCCTATGTTTTACTTACAAGTGCAATGATTCATTGTAGTCCCATACCCACAATGAATCGATGTAAGTAATCCAAGACTAAGCCATTATCTAATCTTTTAATTATTTAAAGATAACATTATAGCCAATTTAATTCATCACTCTTAGACGATGTATTGTTAGACATTTTATTGGCATAAGGCAGGCAATTCATTCAAGTTTAATTTCATGGAATCATTAGCCAATTCTTTTACATACTTTAAAAATAATATTGTAGACAAATTTATTGGCATAAGACAAACTTTCACTACACTTGAACTATTAATCTTTGATTAAGTTACAAGCACAATTCAATGCTTGGTTTGGCCAAGATATGAAGTTATTTTGGCATTATAGATTCATGAACTAGCTTTGATTCTTTATGAAAGTTATAACTACTTATTCAATGCTATTATGTTAACAAGTTTGTATGAATAGGGTATGTTGGGACTTGTCCCATTGATTGACATACTCTATGTTATGAGTTCATTGATGTAGAGATTGGTATCACTTTGTTAGAATAACTTCACACATTTTGGGAGATAATATTTTGCACATAATTTTGCTAGCCAATTTGTTGGCATAAACCAAACTTTCACATATGGTGGTAATTTAAACTTCATTTGTTGTAAGCCAACCTTTTTACATTAAATTAACTTATAATTATCATTCAATGAACAGCCTATAACAGTAGACTCAACTTCAAAAACTACTCATAACAACTTGATCTTTCTCAAACACAAAACTAAGCATTATGCCATTTCTTAATCTGTGTAACTAATCACTCAATCATCCGAATCCAATCTATAGACCTGATTAGTCATTAATAAATCAAGAACTTATAAAATCAGTTAGAACCACATACGAACAAAAAGTTCAAGATTACATCTATATACTTAAAGAATAAAAAATAAGGATAACTAGGGAGATGGACGTTCAACAATATCATTGGGAAACAATCCTAGTTTCGAAATTCATGAGTTTGAAACGTTTGAAAAGCATCTTGGAGAAAGAACTCTATGAGAAAAAACAACACCTTAAGTAGAACTTAATATAGTAAGACCATGTTGAACAAAAACATGGAGAAACCTTGAAATCGCCTATGAGAATCAATGGAATTTTCTGTTTTTCTTTCCCTTGCTTGTTTACTGTTTTGCGTCCTTTTTTTTCTATGAGTTTGAACTTGATTTTAAGGTTTAATAAGTTATCTTAAATTATACAACTAGTTTAATAAGTTAATTTAATAAACTAATTAACCAATTACCAAAAATCCCCTCCTAAGTTGACTAAAAATAGGAGAACATACCAGTTAGTCAACTCTGGAAATTGGTGTTGATATTGGTTTTGGTCAATATTCTGACTTTTATTGGTCAATTAAATCCTTAATTTTATTAATTTAGGTACCTAGGGTAATTACTAAAGTACCCTCAAGTCATTGGAACCCAAATTAACCCTTTTGGACCATCCTAGGTTAAGTTCTAGGATGTTTATTGAGTTGTCCTAGGTTAGTGTAAGAATTTCATTTTGATCATTTAAACTAATTAATTTAATTGATAATTTACTTAAAAAGGTGACCTAAGCTAATTACTAAATTACCCTTCAGTCGTTAGGACCATAACCAATCCTTTGAACCATCGTAGGTTAGGTACTAAGTTGTCTTTTTTGTTTGTTTTAACCGAAATCTGGGTATAGCTTCGTGATTTCAATTTTGCCTCTTTAAATTCATTAATTATGTTTTTAAAATTAATTAATTAAGTAGCATAGTGTAATTGTTAAAGTATCCCTATGTTTTTAGGACCTTAACTAACTCTTTGGACAATCCTAGGTTACGTACTAGGTTGTCCCTTCTTGTATTAATCAAAATCTGAAAATTTCCTTTTTAATTTTGTTTTTAACTCTTTTAGATCAATTAATTAATTTTCAAAATTAATTAATTAGGTAACCTATAGGAATTACTAAAGTAACCCTATGTTTTTAGGACCATAAATAACCTTTTGGACCATCCTAGGTTAGGTACTAGGTTGCCTCTTTAACTAGTAATAGGTTAGTGTCAACCCGATTTTGGTCCAAGGTTGTCGGGTGCTCTAATGGGTCCAATTCTTTTAGTCCTAGGTTATTTAGTTATTTAGGGAAGTAGTTTAGAGTCTAGAATTGGTAGGGAGGTTAGTACGCACATGGAGTGATTCCTTGTGCACGTTCCCCCCTCGGCCCCCAACCACCCTAAACGAATTTTGTTAGGGTGGTCCCCTCCTTTGGAAACTTCTTCACATGTCTTGCACATGGTTTGGTTTCACTTTCCTAACTAACTATTATTTATAGTTCATTTGGTAATATTTACTTATTGTCCCAAGGATCCTCACTATGTCCTTGGGCACTGTTTAATCTACATGATCATTTTAAATGATCATGTGCTATGGTACTAGGCTTGACTCTTGCATATCTCGTACTTTATATGCAAATACTAGAAATTATATGTTTTTAGCTTAGGGTCTTCTGCAAGTACATTTCTTAAACAAGCTAATTAATGTTAGAAAATTGTCTAACACCTTTTAAGCCAATATTTTCTAATATGACCAATGTTTTGCTTATTTGGGTATTATACAGAAATTGGCTAATGCCCCGTAGCAAATTTTTTAATGATTTGTCCAATATTTCTCAATATTAGCATTGGAATGCCTATGTATCCCCAATACACATTCTTAAAGATCTATTGGGCTCATCACTAGACATGTAATTTTCTGAAATGTTACATTATCCCCCCCCCCCCTTAGGAAAATTTGTCCCCGAATGACACTTATACATTATTTAAACAAAGAGGATGACTGACTTTGTCGTACTTAAATGTTTTCTTTTGTGAATATCTGATTCACAGTTATTTCGATGATGCATATCTTTCAAGCTTTTCTGAAGCTTCTTATTTGAGATTGAGGAATTTTCTTCTCAATCACACTTTACTTAATGCATATCACAAATCATGCAACATAGAAAACATGCCTATGCTACACAAAAACAGCAACATAAAATGCAACATAACTTCATTTTAACTCACATAGTGCTATTATAAGACACACGATTATGGACTTACCACATCAAATACACTTAAACACTTAAACATAGAGTTTCTTAACATAAATTTACTTAGAAGAGTATATCCAACCTCTTAGATAACATCTTATTGGCCTTAAGAGTTTAACCTATTGACGCCCAACTTAATTTCAAAGGGACTTGCCACTATGCCATCTATATCTCTACATACCCCTTCGGCCTTAACACTGTCTCCCATGGGAGTACTAAGTAGAAAGGTTCATCTAAGATCTCAGGAAGTAATACAAATTGATTATCCACAAAACGAGTTACCATAGACAAGGTAGATCCTGGATCTAATAATGCATAACGAGGAAAAAAGAAGACAAGCAAGTTACCATTACCCACATCCGTGGACTTCTCTTCTTCCTATCTTCTTTCAATGCATATTACCGGTTTCTCTTGGGGGTTCGGCTACACCAAAAGGATTTGAACCACATCCTTCTCATTTTAACCCAACTTAATTGGAAACTGAAGCCTTACTACCCTGTTTCTATAGTCTATTATAACATAACACTTATGAAGCAAATCCATGTCTAAGCCATATTCTTGAGTTGGTATGTATCAAACTTATCCTTTTCCTCCTGATCAATACTCATAGAAGGCTTTTAGACATTACCATGCAATCACCTCCATGCGAACAACCACACTCACCACACGTCTTTTGTCCACGTTGGGCATTTCCATTATTGCCCCTTCTTGGAAGGCCAGATCTTGAGTCTGGCGCCTTAGACCACTTGATCATCCTAATTCTTGTGTGTATTCTTCTACGCATTCACACAAGAAGGAAGTTAGATATTTATAATGACACAAAAGATCTAGATAGCATGATAAAGAGTAGAAGAAAGGAGAATTTCCTATTATCGCAGAGTCTTTAAGTCATGATTGTGGCGCGCTACACAACCATAAGTTAGAAACTACGTAACGTGGTTGTGTTGAGCTTTAGATCCTAGGTAATTTAACCTCATGCTCTGATACCAAGTTTGTCACTACCCGGATTCTAGAATCCAGATTGCAATCGGCGTCGTTGACCTCTTAGAGGTCGCAAACAAGCCTCATTTTGCATTCATCACATTCATCTAGATAAATTTGCGGAAAATTTAAAACTTTTTATATGTATAAAGTATACATAGACTTCATATAATTATTAACTATATACATCAAATACTAAGCTCAACATAAGAGAATAACCATCCCACATATAGAATCAATTCAAAACAAAAGAAGAATATATCGTAAATAGTTTGCCAAACATGGACTTATTACAAAGCTTCGAAATGGAGGTGCAAAAGAAACTCTAGGGATAACATCCACTATCTATGTCTAAAACTAAGGCTGGACTAAATCTGTAGCATCCTCGAAATCATGAGGACCTACCAAATGGTTTGGAGAAATTTTGAATTCCAAACCGCTGCAAGTGTCGTCAACCTGTCCTCTGACCTGGAGCAATAAAAATAGTAAATAGTAGGGGTTAGTTCACCACCTTTACTAAGATGTATGCACATATACACATAAGGCTATGCATGATAGAAGAAAGCTCTTCCTAAACAACATGCTATTTTTGGAAAGCCTAGTGACTAGACTTTCCTAATTTGTTAGATGTGAATTGTTGTACGAATATGATGTATTTTAATGCGTTCAAAGCACACAACTCATTTTCTATATGATTAAAAAAATATTAGTATCATCACATAATTTTAGAACAACTCGAGCATAGATTTGAGATTTTGATCCTCTTAGGACGAGAGCTCCTCTTTGTACACTTAGATTATTTTTTAGTATTTTTCTTCTTGTTGTTGTGTAGTTTAATAATTCTTTTGGTCCTATGTTGTACATACAAGTGAAATTATTCATTGTAGTCCCATACCCACAATGAATCGATGTAAGTAATCCAAGGACTAAGGAATGATTTCCCTACCTATAGTGAGTCATTCTTTACAGTATATATTCATTACCTTTCATAAGAAATTCTCTATTGATCATGCCATTGATTTCATTACTTTCATGTTTTATACATAATACATTTCATATATACAAGACTTTGGAATCGTTGATGTAGCATAAGACATCTCTAGTGAGGGCCCAACATAAGGGACCTCAACCTAAGGGCCTTCTTTAGCAAACCCAGAGTCTGCTTCATTCGTTCATTCATACTTCACATTATTCATTTCATTCAGTCATAGGCTGATGTAAAGACCAGCTATACCTAGGATGAAGTTTAAGACTCTCATCATGAAGTCCAATGACCAAGAATGACCTAATGTCATTACTTGAATCTCATTTCACCTCCTAATTATCTTGCACAAACATCTTTGATATTCTTCATTTCATTATCTTTCATACATTGTGGAACTCAAACCTTAACCGACATAGATCATGTGAGCATCATGAAATCCAGTGTCTACCCCACACTGAAAAGAGGTGGAATCACCGGCCAAAGTGACCCAAAACATGCTAGCGTACATGGGAATGGAACCCTGCCCGATCCCTATATTGGCACTATAGGTTCAAAGACTAGGAGATATAAGGAGACCCATACTCGGCAGGCCGGTCAGTATCATCTCATGAGAGTTATGTGAACCTACGTCCTTCCCAAAAGAAGGCATCACCGCTCATAGCTAGCTTATCAGTGCTCAGTATAAAGTTTCATTTCATTAAAATCATACATCATGGAAGCTGGCTTCTAGTATGAGGACATCATATCTCAATAGATTATTTCTCATCTCATTATTAGTATTAAGTATACATCAGTCTCAATACATTAATTAGAGTGTACATAGAGACTGGTCTCTTCATTAACTTTACACTTTCATAGGTGAGTACATTTGGATGACATTTACTTACACTACTGATGACATGTCATCCTTTTATTTTCATTGATGAAATGTGATTTTTCCTTACATAACATCTTTGGTGTTAATGAGACTTTTCTAACACATTCTAACAACTTCATTCGTGAGTATTTTTAACATAGTAGATTAGGTGTAAGTGAGGCTTGTCTCACTTCTTTTAACACCTCATTCTGGTCACTTTCTTAACTTAGACATCTTTAGTTATGTTATTACTCACGTTACTTACTTACTTTTGTTTGATAGCTTCATATCATCATTTATGGACGATGAAAACTTCACTTAATGAATTACATATATTCATAGTTCATTTGGTTGGGGCATATTGGGACTTGTCCCAATGATTATAATGCCTATGTCTATGGATTCATTGGATTACCTTAGATGTTCTTATATTGTCATTTAAATACTTCGGCTATATATGATTGGCACAAAATTATTATTGGCATAGAAAATTTGAAAACTGACTTCATAGCCAATTTATTGGCACAAGCCAAAGTTACACTCATTCATGTTTAGTTTGGTATACTTTAACCATTAGCTAATCTTTTAATTATATAAATATAACATTATAGACAATTTCATTCATCACTCTTACATGATGTATTGTTAGCCATTTTATTAGCATAAGGCAGGCAATTCATTCAAGTATAATTTCATAGAATCATTAGCCAATTCTATTACATATTTTGAAAATAATATTGTACACAAATTTATTGGCATAAGCCAAAATTTCAGTACACTTGAACTTTTAATCTTTTATTAACTTAGAAGAACTATTCAATGCTTGGTTTGGCTAAGCTATGAAGTTATTTTGGCATTATAGATTCATGAACTATCTTTGATTCTTTATGAAAGTTATAACTAATTATTCAATGCTATTACGTTCACAAGTTCATGTGGATAGTGTATGTTGGGACTTGTCCCATTGATTGGCATAACCTATGTTATGAGTTCATTTATGTAGAGATTGTTATCAATTAGTTAGTATAACTTCACACATTTTGGGAGATAATATTTTGGACATAGTTTTGGTAGCCAATTTGTTAACACAAACCAAACTTTCACATATGGTGGTCATTTAAACATCATTTGTTGTAAGCCAACCTTTTTACATTAAATTAACTTATAATTATTATTCAATGAACATCCTATAACAATAGACTCAACTTCATTAACAACTCATAACAACTTCATCTTTCTCGAACACAAAACTAAGCATTATGACCTTCCTTAATTTGTGTAACTAATCACTCAATGATCCGAATCCAATATATAGACCTCATTAATCATTAATAAATCAGATTATATAATCAGTTAGAACCACATACCAAAAACATGTTCAAGATTACATCTATATTCTTAACGAATCGAAAACAAGGATAACTAGGGAGATGGACGTTCAACAATATCATTGAAAAACAACCCTAGTTTCGAAATTCATGAGTTTGAAACGTTTGAAAAGCATCTTGGAGAAATAATTCTATAAGATAAAACCATACCTTAATTAGAACTTAATATACGAAGACCATGTTGAACAAAAACTTGGTGAAACCTTGAAATCGCCTAAGAGAATAGATGGAATTTTTTATTTTTCTTTCCCTCGCTTGTTTACTATTTTGCGTCCTTTTTATTCTATGAGTTGAATGTGATTTTTAGGTTTAATAACTGATATTATATTATACAACTTAGTTTGGATAAGTTAATTTAATAAACTAATAACCAATTACAAAAACGCCCCTCCTAAGTTGACTAAAAATATGAGAACATAACAGTTAGTCAAATCTGGATATTGGTGTTGATATTGGTTTTGGTCAACATTATGACTTTATATTAATCTATTAAATCCTTAATATAATTAATTAGATACCTAGTGTAATTACTAAAGTACCCTCAAGTCATTGGAACCCAAATTAACCCATTTGGACCAACCTAGGTTAAATTCTAGGATGTTTATTGAGTTGTCCTAGGTTAGTGTAAGAATTTCATTTTGATAATTTATAATAATTAATTAAATTAATAATTTACTTAATTAGGTGACCTAAAGTAATTACTAAATTACCCTTAAGTCGTTAGGACCATAACCAATCCTTTGAACCATCCTAGGTTAGGTACTAAGTTGTCTTTTTTCTTTGTTTCAACCGAAATATGGAAATTGTTTCGTGATTTCAATTTTGCCCCTTTAAATTAATTCATTAAGTTACTAAGTTAATTAATTAAGTATCCTGGGGTAATTTTTAAAGTATCCCTACGTTTTTAGGACCTTAACTAACTCTTTGGACTATCCTAGGTTAGGTACTAGGTTGTCCCTTTCTTGTCTTAATCAGAATCTGAAAATTTCCTTTTTAGTTTTGGTTTTAGTCTTTTTAAATTAATTAATTATTTTTCTAAATTAATTAATTAGGTAAACTATTGGAAGTACTAAACTACCCCTAAGTTGTTAAGAATATAACTAAACTTTTGGACTATCATAGGTTAAGTACTATGTTGTCTCTTTAACTAGTACTAGGTTAGTGTCAACCCAGTGTTGGTCCTATGTTGTCGGGTTCACTAATGGGTCCAATTTGGTTAATCCTACATTATTTTGTTATTTAGGGCAGTAGGTTAGATTCTATAATTTGTAGGGAGGATAGGCCCCACACGGAATGGTCCCTTGTGCACGTTTTCCCCCTAACTACCCTAACCGAATTCGGTTAGAGTGGTCCCCTCCTTTTGCAACTTCTTCACATGTCTTGCACAATGTTTGGTTACACTTTCCTAAGTAACTATTATTTATGGTTAATTTGGGAATGTTTACTTATTTTCCCAAGGATCCTCACTATGTCCTTGGGCACTATTTTATCTACATGATCATTTTAAATGATCATGCGCTATGGTACTAGGCTTGACACTTGGGTGCCTAGTACTTTGTGTGCAAATACTAGAAATTATATCTTTTTAGCTCAGGGTCTTCATTGGAGGTACATTTCTTAAACAAGGTAATTAATGTTAGAAAATTTGCTAACACTCTTTAAGCCAATATTTTCTAATATGACCAATGTTTTGCTTATTTGGGTATTATATTGAAATTGGTTAATACCCCTTAGCCAATTTTCTATACTATGCCCAATATTTTTCAATATTGGGCATTGGAATGACTATGTATCCCCAATACACATTCATAAAGACTTATTGGGCTCTTCACTAGACATTTAGTTTTCCCGAATGTTACAGAAACACCTTAGCTCTTGAAGGATTTAGTAGAAGGTGATCCTCACGTTGTCTCCGTCGCTCTCTCTGCTTCTTTGGAATTAATTTTGCATAACGAAATTATTTGAAAATTCGCGTAACGGCAAAGTCACTAAGAAGGGACATGTTCCTTTTGAACAAACACTTCTTTTTTCAATGGCACAAATGGTTTGAACAGAATGTCTTTTCTAAATAGGTGCGTCCACACTTGTTGAAGTTTTCAATTAATAGAGAGACTACTCGATTTTTTGAAAAGAAATTTTTCTCTCTTCTACATACAGTTTCTTATAAAAAAATAGTTGATGTTCTGAGTCTATGTGCGGGCTCTCATAGCTGATTTTGAGGTGAAATAAGTCTTACACGAATTAGCACCCAAGAAGGTTAACAATTACTAGATACAATGAAATCGAAGTATGTGTCCCCTTCAAACCGAATTATAGATCATTCCACTGGGTCACGGTATGAACATGAGAATTTCGGATCGCCTTCACTGCACCTAGTACTACTAGAAAGCACTCTCAACAGATTCTGTTATTGGATGGGGAAGATTACCTAGGCTTGATGATGCCAAGTATGAGCGCGGGGCAGCCATTACATAATGATAATTGTGAGTCGCAGTAGAGATCAAATTCCAACTCTAATTTAGTTACCACCTCGGCTTTGGACGCCACTACTACTAGTGAGGCCTCCTAGTATCAGGGTTGAGTCGATTTTGTTTTCCATGGAGCCAAACTAGTGGTGAACGTAAGGGAAGTTCAAGATATACATGGATGGCCATTATGTTAATGAGGAAAAAAAATATTTCTCCGTCCATCACCAAGGAGCGAAGAGTAGTTACTGGGAGACTCTACACCATGCCTAATATTCATAAACTTTTCAAGAGGAACATATGTTAGTGGATGGTGGAGAGTCCGGGAAAGTATAGCTTAGATATAGTGAGGGATTTATATGCTTCCTATGTAGCTAAACAGGATAGTATGATGACACTACAAGCAAAGCCTTTGTCTCAACCTCCGTTGTTGACTACTCCAATGCAGGGTATGCCTATCGACATATCAGAGACCATCATTCTCCATTTTATCTAAATCCAGAAACATGCTCAGCCTATTAATACAACTCAGTTCAGTTATTTGATGGAGGGTAGTATACAACATGTCTTTGATGGATCTAAAGCAAAGGGAGTCATTATTATGCTGGATGGATCACCACGTTACTAATGAGGTAAAGAGCACCAAGTTGGTGTCTGATATGACACAGCCAATCCAGAAGGCAACTTTGATCTTTGCGACCAAGTTCTGGTGGTCCATAATACAGACCAGATTCTCCCCCACACATGATTACAATCTTGTTACTTGGTATCGTACAGTCATGCTTACAGTGTTTATGGATTGCCTAAAAATTGACTTCACTAGGATACTCATTTAAAAAATACATGAGAGGACTTTTCGGAGGACAACTACTTTGCCATTCCCCAATTTGATGTTTCACCTTTGTTGTCTACAACTTTAGTGTGGCATTGGTCATTGAGGTCTCCAAGATTGTTGATGTACGCTTGATCAAAGATGATGCGAGCCCACCAGCTCATCAATAAGGTACACAGATAGACATACCACCTTTGGTTGATGATATTTATGTTTATGCTCAACACGTTGGGGGTCAAGTGAGCAAATGATAAGACTATTCCGGCACTATTGCGGAGCCCGATGTGAAGGCTCCCCCTTCCACTTCATCTGGTCATGCTATGAGCATATCCCTTGCTCCTACACCTTTTGGGTTTGCCTGCTGCCTTGCACAATTATAGAAGTTTGAGCTTAGATGGCTACTCTTATATAACAAAGATAGAGGTAGTTGTTAATAGGAATATTCGATTTGTGCATAAAAGGGTTAATGCTTTTGATCTTGGGGTGATGGAGAGGTATCTCCCTAGGCCCACTATTTATCTGACTACCTTCCAGACAGAGTTAGCAAAGCTGAGAGTTGAAATAGATGTGTTAGCTAATGTTGAAGAGGCTTTCCTAAATCCCTACACCTAATTTAGATACTGATGATGTAATATTGAGTGCACTATTTAGAGATTACATGACTTCTCTTGACCCCCTCCTCTCGTGTGCCTGGTAAGTGCACATGCACATCTTGTCCCACTTTAGATACAGAGGAGGAGAGACCGACTAGAATAAAGGAGAAGTAGAAGGTTGCGGCAACCCACCTACAATCTATTCTTTATGAGGAGTTGCGGCATGAGAGATTTATAATTTTCTTGGCGGGTGAGTCTTGATCAAGGAGCACTACTACTAGTGTTTCCATTATTATCAACAGTGTTGCTGATGGCGCCACTCCTGCTGATCCAATGGGTTATGGGCAATCAGACCCACCAATGTCTTGATTTGGATTCGCCACCTATGAGTCATAGGTTTTTCTCACCCAATTAGTACATTGTATTTTTGTATATTGAGGACATTACACCATATGTTTTTATGGGTGGGGTTAATAGATGTGAGTGGTAGGCTGATATCTGAGTAACCCAAATAAAAATCCTTCCTTTGTGTTTTCTTTTTTGTGTTCTTTTTCCCCAAGGCACTTTCTTAATATCTATTGAACCAACATTTTTAGGATAGTATAAATGTAGAAAAGACCTAAATTTTAAGCATGATGGAATAACAGAATGAAAATTCATACCCCTCCAAATTCTGATTATTTGCAATATTTGTGGGCTTGATGAGTTGAATGTGTTGTATCTTTATATGACATGATATGAACGATTTGACAACATGATTAAGCGATAACTTGAAATTATTTATTTTATAGTGAAACAATGTATTGTATCTATGAGAATGTTTGTACATTCTATAGTGCATGTCAATCTAGAACTTGCCCTTTAAGTCGAACTAATATGATTTAGACTGGAAATTGGGAAAACTGGACAGGTCATATTTGATAATGAGCCTAATATTCAAGAGGGTGTGAATTAAAATTCTTTCAGTCAACTACCTGTAAGAGTAACTCGACTATCCTGCATGTTAGTTTAATAGTATAAGATAAAGTAATTAATGTAAGTAAATGGATACTGAAAATTTATACTAGTTCGGATCACCAATGTGGTGCCTAGTACAATGTCCTTGGGTTTCAAGTGTTTCCTTCAGAGCTCAATAAACTTGGGTTACAGAATGAGTACTCTATTGATCATGTCTGATATGCAAATAAGTTGTTCTAATCTTGATACTGCCTCTACTTGTATAACCTACTCACAAAATCATTCCTTTTCTTTTTCTTTTACAAATGTTCACTCACGTGTACAATGTTTTATCAAAGATGAGAGATTATTACAAATAAGTTCAAGTGAAGTTGTGTTCTTCACACCTAGGGCTGAGAATGATTTATATAGAGTTTTGACAACATTACTATGTTTCGGAAACCCAAGGGATTTATTAATCAAGGACCGCTTGATTTCTTCCTTCATTTTGGAATTGATTCGTTGAATCATGTACATATTAGATATGTGCATGATTAAATCAATTCTCTAGAAATTCCTTCCTTTAATTTTGGCTAGATTTTTCAATTCTGATCTTCAATCCTTCCTAGATGATTAGGAATATCTTCTTTCCTTTATTGGGTGATTTGCTGGAGATGTCTTCCTTGAATCGTGGCTTGATATCTTAATGTTGATCTTCAATCCACCCTAGATATTTAGGAATATTTTCTTTCCTTCTTTAATTCTTGTCCAGCAGAATTTCAAGAGAATGGTGATCCATCGTTATGTTATTTCCTATAGGTTGTCACTTAGTCAAATATAATGATTTAACAATCTCCCGCTTTTTGATAATGACAACTAAGATTAAATGAGAATGTAATTTGACTTCCTTGTTAAATGTTATTGTGACATAACATATATGTTGCGCAATGTAATTTGACTTCCCTGTTTAATGTTACTGTGTAATAACATACTTGTTGCGCTCCCCCTGTTGATGTGCTCCCCCTTTCTTCATGCCGTTGTATTTTCTCCCCCTTTGACATAATACAAAAGGAAAAAACAAAACACCAAATAGGAGGGGCATAAATAAATATACAAACCAAAGAGTATGGGGTCAAAAGTCCCAAATAACAATCCAAGAGAGAAGGAGATATAACTCCACAAAATTAATGTCTTAAGCAAAAAGAATGATCATTAACTTAACGTTTGGCCAGAAAGTAAGTCAGGATGTTGATCACGTTCCTGCAAAAAGTGTTAAGAGATTTCTAAACATTTTTGAAAAAGTAGAGTAAGAGGTATGCATAGAAACAACCAATCCATTGTGAGCTGAGTCAGCTCCTGTCTTGATAGAGTTGTCTTCCTTGAGAATTTTATTGACTAAGCAAAAAGCATCCTTCTTAAGTTCCCCTATTTAAAGACGTAACTTGCCAACATATGTGCTGGAGCCCTTGTGTAGTTGTATAACTCTTCCAAGGGTATCCGATATGACCTGAATATGGGATTCCAGACCATCGAGCCTTACCTTAATATGCTCCGATTGTTTGAGGAGCATTGCAACAGAATCGGCAGAAATGGGAGTGGCCCGTGGTGTCTCAGTTCTAGTCCGAACATGGTCCTTCTTGTACTATATCTCATTAACCAGCACATAGCCCATGCTGGAGAACGTTCGAGTGTCATAAGTTGCATAATTCAAAGTAGGCTTATACTTAGAGAGATCAACCAAGGAACTAACAATGATACGAGAGATAAGCAGTCCATATGGTAAGCTTGCAGATGAGTTATTGTCTTCAACACTTTCTATTATGTATTCCCAAAACTACATAGCCCAATTCAGAGGGATCTTTTTCAGAAGGCAGTAAGCTGCAACGATATCTATGTTGGAAATATTGCTCAGAGATCCCTTACGAGGAACAAGGGTAGTGGCCACAATATGAGCAAGAATATGATTCTCAAAACCCAAAGAGAGTGAACAAAAGTTAGCGATATCAAATTTTGATTCAGCAATAAAAATCTTAGCATTTTCAAGAGAAACTTCAAATTTATCAGGACAGATATTACCATGCATAAAAGAAACATTACAAGAGAATTCAGACCTAAAAACATCTTTAAACAGAAAATCATTTAGAATTATATGATTGCACAAAACTAGGGTTTCCCATTCACCAGTTTCAGCAAAGATCCAGAGGTTCGCATAAAAGAGGCGAACAGGTTCTTCGAAGAATTAATTCCCACAGAGACACAACAAAAAAATAACTTTGAGCACAAAAGTAAGTACTTACAACATAGTGTGAAGCTTCAAGTTTTTCAAGATTGATTACTCTCCCAGCTACGATGGTTCATTTTGAGAAAGAGGAGTGCCGCATCTTGTGTTCAATCCCCCAAGAGATCAAGGAGTGATTGTTTGTAAAGGAATTGGGAAAGACAACACGCGCTTTCTTTGCGACTTTATTCTTGAAAGAACATGAACACTTCATGAACGAGGAGCCATGCACCGATCATTCTGAGTCAGTTAAATCAGAGGAGAGGATTTCTACTTCAAGGGAAACAGAAGAAGATGGGGAGGCGTTCTGTAGAGAGGCATGGAGATATTTCGATTCATTTTAGTCAGATAGGAGAGGAAGAAGGTAGAAGAGGAAGGACAAGAAATAAAAAAGAAGAGAAGAAGGAAGCAAAAGGTGGTGAAGGGACAATTGAAAGGACCTCTGTAGAAGTCGAGAAGCTTTTATGGAAGGAAGGGTTGGTCATAAAGTCACTAAAAAAATAATTATTAAAAACAATAAAAGGAAATAAAGTAAAATTAATGAACGGTTCCAATAATGCCAAGTTGTTCCCTAAGGATTCAAGATCTATCCTCAAGTAAGTGTTTAGTAAACATATCTGCTAACTGATTTTCAGAGTCAATAAATTCAAGAACAAAATCATCACTTTCAACATGATCATAAATAAAATGTTGTTTAGTATCAATGTTTTTAGGAAGAGAATGATGTACGGTATATTTAGACAGGCTGATAGCACTAGTATTATCTCAAATAAGAGGTACTCCCTCAAATGTTGGACCGTAGTCTAAAAGTTGATACATCATCCAAAGTAATTGAGTGTCGCAACTTCCAACAGCCATATATTATAACTCAGTGGTTGAAAGATCTACAGAAGTCTGCTTTTTACTACGCCAAGAAATGAGAGATTTTCCTAAAAATTGACATGTTCCACTTGTGTTTTTCCATCATTTTTATCATCTGCAAAATCAGCATCTGCATAGCAAATTAAATCAAAATTATTAGAGAAGGGGTACCATAATCCTATATCTGAAGATCCAATATGATATCGAATGATACGTTTTACTTGAGTTAGATGCAATTCTTTTGGAGCGACTTGAAAGCGTGCACATTCACACACACTAAACATGATATCTGGTCGAGTGGTAGTGAGTTATAGTAGAGAGTTAATCATTCCTCGATATGTTTTTTCATCAACTGACTTGCCTATAGCATTAGTTTCCAGAGAGGTAGAGGGACTCATTGGGGTTCCGAATGCTTTACCTTTTTCCATTCCAAACTTCTTTATAAACTCTTTTGCATACTTACTTTGATTGATAAAAATTCCTTTGTCCGATTGCTTGATTTGAAGGCCAAGAAAGAATGAGATCTCACCCATGAGAGTCATCTCAAATTCTCCTTTCATAAGTGTAGCAAAATTCTCACATAGAGAGAGATTAGAACTTCCAAGGATAATATCATCAACAAGAATTTGAACAATGAGAATGCATGAACCAATTTTTTTGTAATAAGGTTGTATCAATTTTTCCTCTTTGAAAATTTGTTTTGATAAGAAAAGTGCCCAGTCTTTTGTACTAGGCTTTTGGATCTTGTTGATAACCGTTAAGAGACTTGGATAGTTTAAAAACATAATCTAGACAAGATGGGTTCTCAAAACCGCGAGGTTGTTTTACGAACACTTCTTATTTAATAAAACCATTCAAAAAGGTACTTTTACCATCTATTTGAAAAAGTTTAAAACTACATAAGGATGCAAAGGCTAGCAGAATATGAATGGATTCTAACCTTATTACCGGTGCAAATGTTTTATCATAGTCGACTCCTTCCTGTTGTGAGTAGCCTTGAGCTACCAACCTAACTCTATTTCTGTCGACTTTTCCGCTTTCATCCAACTTGTGTCGAAATACCTACTTGTCTCTGATAACTGAACAATTTTTTGGTCTTTCAGTAAGTGTCCAAACTTGGTTCTTTTCGAACTGATCAAGTTTTTCTTTCATAGCATCTATCCATGATTCATCCTCCATAGCTTCATTTATTCATTTTTGTTCCATTTGATATATGAGAGACAAAGATTCTTGTTTTCGTAGTTATGATGTTGTTTACATTTTTTCATCTGGTTTTATCAAAATGATGTTTTTAGGATAGCTAGAATTATGTCTCCATTCCCTAGGGATGCTTATTTTGTCGTTTGGGGTAGTCGACTCATTCTCTGCAATAGTTGACTTATAAGTATTTTTTTTAGAAACATCTTTAGTTTGATGGAAATTAGAAGTTTCATCTTCGCAATTTTCTATTTCCTGCAATCTTGGATTAATTTCATAAAAAACATACACAAATTCTTCAACACTTAAGGTTCTTTTATTAAAAGATCTAAAGGCTCTGCTAGAAATTGTGTGTCCCAAAAAATACCTTCAGCGCTTCTTGGATCAAATTTACCAAGATTGTTCTTACCATTGTAATAAAGGAAGCACTTACAACTAAACAGATGGAAGTAACTTATATTTGGTTTCTTTCCTCTCCGGAGTTCATAAGTTTTCTTCTTTAATATGGGTCTGATAAGGAACCTATTTAAATGTGACACGCAGTACTCACTGCTTCGGCCAAAAGTAGTCAGGCAGACTTCGATCCAGTAATATAGTCATTGCTATGCCTTGTAGAGAACGATTTTTTCTTTCCCACCACTCGATTTTGTTGAGGTGATATTGGTGAAGAGAAATTTTGGGCGAAGCTATTTTTAGCACTGATATCTTTAAATGCTTTATTCTAAAAGTCACCACCATGATCATTGTGAATTGTAGTAATGAAATACCCTGCTTCTCTTTCAACTTTTCTACTGAAAGCTTCAAAATTAGCGAATGCTTCATTTTTGTGAGAAAAAAAAATACCCACGTGAATCGTGAAAAGTCATCGATAATTACAAACTCATACCTTTTACCTCCAATGCTGCCAGTCCGAGTAAGACTGAATAAATTCATATGAAGAAGTTGAAGAGGTTTAGAGGTACTTACAATGTCTTTTACCTTAAACGATGAGCAAGTCTGCTTACCTCGCTGGCATGCATCATAGATATGGTCTTTTTCAAATTTTAGTTTAGATAGACCAATGACTAATTCATGTTTGGATAGTTTTTCCAAAGAATACATGCTTCCGTGTCTAGGTTTTCGATGCCATAACTAAGGATCATTTTGACTGTAGTAAGACAAGTGAGATAGGGAAATCAACATTATTTAACACATATATATTGTTTACTCTCGATCTCCAATGAGAGTGAGCTTCTTTTCTAGATGATTTATGATGCAAGTAGTTGTGCTGAAAGTAATTTCAAATCTAGCATCGCATAGTTGACTAATGCTGAGAAGATTGTGCTGAAGTCCTTGAACTATATAAACTTCAACTAAGTCACATGATGAACTTAGAGTAATGGTACCAACTCCTCTTACTTATCGTTTTGCATTGTCTCCTAATCTTACATATCGTCCATAGATTTTTTAATGGTTTTGAAGTTTTCTTTCTTCCCAAACATATGTCTGGAGCATACACTATCGAGTACCCACATTCCTTTTGTGTAGGTTTTGTTAGATTGCTCTTGCAAAACAATGAAATTAGTTTCTTTTAGGTACCCAAATGTTTTTTGGTCCTTGATGATTAGCAGTTTTGGGTCTCCAAATCCACTTCCCAGAAGTGTATTTTATATAGTTAACAAATTTATTTCCAATATCACCACAAGTAAAACAAATAACTTTAGAGGAAGTATTAGAAGAAGAAGAATTTGTAAAGGATTTATTTGATCCATTAGAACTGTGAATTTGAGAGTTTCTCTTACAGAGTGGAGTTTTATTGGATCGAACAGAACTGTGATTTGGAGATTTTCTTATGCTGTTTAATTGCATCTTTACTTTTTCCAATACTTCTATTAAAAGATCAACTTGAATATGAGTTGCCATAATAAGAATTTGCCAATCTTTCTTTTCTTGAGCAAGTCTATTGTACTCGTCAATAAATTTATGTAATTCATCAGTGACCATATCCAATGAATTTTGTAAGTCATAACATTTTTTACAGTTAAAACGTCTTACCTCACTTGTTCACCTAGAGCCATGAACCATAGATTAGACACTTTATCATAATCATCATCAGTTTTTTCTCCTTGTCCCATGCTTCAAGACTTCGGATCTTCATTTTTTTCTGTTCCTTCTCCTCCGTTTTGGATAGTTTTGTTTAATATGTCTTGGTTCTGCACAGTAGTAACATCGATCGTCATTTCTTTTGAAGTCATTTTCTTAAAGTCATGTTGAGGCCTTTGTCTTCTTTGTTTGAGCATTTGCCTTACTCCACGAGTTATATGTGTCATACGTTCATCTTAATTTTCATCCGCTTCCTCTCCAACATCAGTTGTATAAGAAATAAATGCCACACTTTTCTTTTTGTCATATTTGTTGTACCTGTTAATGTGAATTTGTTCATAGGCCATTAAGTTACCTCGGAGATCATCATATGTCATGTTCTGCAAATCTCCATCTTCAAGGATGACATCTTTTATTTCCCAAACCCTTGGGAAGACTTCTAACAAGTTTGCATACTTGCAATGAGTTTGAGTAAACCATTCCAAGGGATTTTAGTTCAGACACAATTATGCAAAACCTTGAGAACATGGACTCAACATTATTCATCATTGGCCATTTCGAACAGTTTGTATTCATTTAAAATGGAGCTTATTCTGGCTTCATTGACTTTAGTCGTTCCCTCATAGGTTAGTTACAGTTTTTCTTACATCTCTTTTGCAATTTCGCATGTTTTTTATCATATTCTGCTCCGCTTACTGCAAAATACAAAAAACATATAGCTCTAGAATTAGTTTGAATTACCTCTTGTTATTCCCTGGTAATATCAAATGATTTGGGATCAAAAGGTTTTTCAGTTTCATCCTTTTCGATTAATCCTTGAATTTGATTGGTCCCTTCTTGATGACTATTCATTATTGATGATCATTTAATAAAACAAAGATTCTGAATCGATCTTTTCAGTGAGAATAATGTTGCCCATTGAAATAATGAGGCTGGTGTGAAGAATGTATGTCTTGAAGTAATGCACCGAGAATTGGTGTGCCATTTTATCTTTACTCACGTGCGATTAAACATTTAATTTGTGAGACATGATGTGATACCAATTAATATTAAAGAGGGGGTGACTTAAAATTCTCTCAGTCAACTACATGTAAGAGTCAATCAACTATCTTGAAAGTTAGTTTAACAGTATAAGATAAAGTAATTAACCGTAAGTAAATAGACACTGAAAATTTATACAGGTTCGGATCACCAATGTGGTGCCTAGTCCAGTCCCCTTGAGTTTCAAGGGTTTTCTTCAGAGCTTAATGAACTTGGGTTGCAGAATAAGTACTCTTTTGAACCTGTTAGATATGCAAATCAGATGTACAAAACTTGACACTACCCTACTTGTATAACCTACTCTTAGAATCTTTCCTTCTTTTTTTTCTTTTACAATTTTTCACTCACGTGTACAAAGCTTTATCAAAGATGAAAGATGATTTCAAATAAGTTCAATTGAAGCTGTGTTCTTCACATCTAGGGATGAGAATGATTTATATAGAGTTTTGAGGATATTACTCAGTTTTGGAAACCTAAGGGATTTATCAATCAAGGATCGCTTGATTGCTTCCTTGATTTTGGAATTGATTTATTGAATCATGTCCATATTGGATATGTGCATGATTAAATCAATTCTTTCATTTGTCAGGCAACTTGCTGGGAATGCCTTCCTTTAATCTTGGCCTTATCTTTCAATTTCGATCTTCAATACTTCCTAGATCTTAAGGACTATCTTTTTTCCTTTGTTGGCCGATTTGCTGGAGATTGTTTCCTTGAATCGTGGCTTGATCTCTCAATGTTGATCTTCAATCAACCCTAGATATTTAGTAATATCTTCTTTCCTTCTTTAATTCTTCTCTAGTAGAATTTCGTGAGGATAGTCAGCCATCGTTATGTTATTTGTTGTAGGATGTAATTTAGTCAAATATAATGAGTTAACAAATCCCACTTAAGCCTAGTTGAAACCAACCAAAAGATATAAATTTTCCATTTGATCCAAATGTTTGAGACTAACAAATACCATTTCTTTTAATACACCCCACTCACCTTTCCTGAAAATCTTACTGGCCCTGGTCTCTCCTTAGATATTATACACCTCAACTAAGGTAAAATCATAACTTTAGGGTGGATACTTCATAAAGTTACCTTAGTCTTAGTCATTGTCCACCCTAGGACATTATGCACCTAAACTCATGCAAAATACATAAGTTGAGTGTGGTTATGGCAAACGAAATCTATTAAAAGGGTATGAAAAGAGTTGTTAATAGAAAAAGGAATAAAAATGAGAAAAATCGTAGTGATTATTGTGACTTGTACCATCCTAGAACTAGAAAGAGCTAGAATTAGAAAGTCATTTTTGGAAAGAATAAAAAATCTGGAAATTTCAAAAAATTAAGTTAAGAATGGTTTATTGGTAAACTTCAAACGACCATAAACTCCAGCTTAGGATGAGAAGAGTTAGGTTTGCTACAAGATACTGTAGGAAAGACCTTTGAATTATATTTCCAATCCCTCTGAGTTTTCTCAGTTTTGAGTTTGTATGAGTGAGATATGTCTATTTGAAGTTGGGCTGTCTAGAGAACGAAAGTAAAAAACCGATTTTAGAGAGGAATTATGGTCTTTTCACCACCCAATTGATTAGTTTAATTTTTCAAAACAAGTTGGTGTCTAAACTGATTGGATTCAGTTTACGCTCTATGAAAACAAGTTAGAGTTTTGAGAGAATAGAGAAGAAGAGGAGAAAAAAAAGGAGAGAAAGCAAGGAATCACCAAGTTCTTGAAGAATTTCTTGTTGATATCGTCAAGGAGTGATCTGTAACAGGTACGTGAGGTCATATAGTGTTGAGTTAGTTCACCCACGCGCGAATCGTGAATTATTTCAGTGTATTGTTGTTCTTGAAATTAGAGAAATTAAGTTATTGATGGATTTTTGTTGAAGTTTTTATTGAATTGTTGATTTTTGAGTAGTTATTGATGTAGTGTCATGAAATTAGAGGTTTTTTTTAGTATAGTCTTGCATATTTTTTGCTATGTATTCGAATCTAAGTGTTTAGGAAAGAACCAATTGAAATTGTAGGTTTTAGAGTTGAAAACCAACCAAGGAAATTCGTCAAAACTAGGGAATGGGGGTGGGGCATCGCGCCATCAGAGCGCCCCATATTAAAGTCTGAAGTTAGAGCCCCGTCTATGCTCTAGCGACAATGCCCCAACACAGACTGTATAGTTTCAGCTCTGGCTCCCCGCAGCACTCAGAGCGTCAGGGACGCCAGGTTCTCTACCCTTTCCCACTTCATTCGTAGTAAATCCCTTGAAATGTACCTATATTTTAATTAAATACATCTAAATAATATTAAATCATCAGTAACATGAGATCACGAGTCGTTAATTGATAATTCAATTCAAGAAAAGTTAAGAGCCAAATTAAGAGAAGTTAAGAGTCAAGTCAAGAAAAGGTCATACAGTTTTCCAAAGGTCTTTTACAAATATTTTAACTTTCTTTTAAGAATTGAGTTTTGAGTTGAGTTAAGAGTAAAGAGTAACGATTGAAGTTCATTTCTTCAACAGGAGTATAATAAGGACTATGTATTGCCAAAGAGTAAATGTTTTCATATTTAAACAAGAAAGGAATTTGAGATTTCCAAAGAGCCTTTGAGCTTGTTTTTAATAAAGAGTAAATGCTTTCACAATTAAGCAAGAGAGGAAACTTTGATTTCCATGATAGACTTTGAGCTAAGTGTGAGAAATTTTCTCAAAACATAGAAAGAAGATATATTTTTAAACATAAGAGATAGTATATTTCAGGAGTAGTATTAGCACTGATATGGGGGAGAGTTCAGATAGATTCCATAAACCATCTAGCCACAATGAGTAGAAAAGGATCATACTTTTTAGATAATTCCTCGATTATTTTTAGAACAGACAAGTCAATCCACTTAGTAGTCAGTTTCTATACCCTCATCAAGGTATATGACGTCCATGGCAGCGTGAGGCAAAATATTGTAACATCATAATAGATAATAAGTAATGGTTGTCAGTTAGAGAAACTTCCGCAGAAGTATTTGTGTATTCTTAAATACACAAATTATCTTTGCATATTGTATCTTTGCATAAAAACAAAGTTTAGTCCCGGTAAATTCGTTTATTCTCTTTCAAGCTTATGTATTGTTTTAGTATTCACCGCGCATCCTCGACATTCAATGTACTGATACCATTTCTTCTGCATATTTTAATGATCCAGATACAGGTAACCAAGATCATCATCCAGTGCATCCTGAATTCTACTTGAGCTTCAGAGTATGTGGGTGATCCTCCTTGCTACTGGAGGATCATTTTAATTGGTTTCTACACTTATTTCATTAGTATTTTTGTGTGTCTTATCCGAAAATTTCATTTCAGATGTAGAGGCTTCATAGATATATAATTGTTTATTTCATTTGTCACTATCTTGTTATTGTTTTATATTCATATTTGAGTTGCTACATTGGCTATGTTACTGATGATTACTAAAACATTTTGAGTTTATTTTAAGGAATTTGAATTATCTTTCATGTGAATTCTCTTCGTAATGCTTTACATCTTCCGTTGAGAGTCCAGACAGGCCTAGGGTTCGTTTTGGGCAAACAATGGTTCTAGAGTGCCAGACCCGCCTACGGTCTAGGCTTGGGGCGTGACATGACTAAATCAGAAAAAAATAATGAAATACTTGAATAAAAATATGAATAATATATGAAAAACACAAGAGTTGTAAGTCAAAGTCACACCCGCGTTGAAATGAGTCGCCATGAGAAGAACAGAAAATGAGACGATGTAAGAAGTGTTGTGCAAGAGTTAAAATAGCCAATATAATAACAAGGAGCGCATAGAAGTCTCTAAGTATCCAAATGTACCAAACATGACCCTAGGCCTATGTTACAATATAAGAAATTCCTATTGTGATCCTAAGTAACTAGTGTGGAAAGTGAAACCTACGAAAATAAGGACAAGCATGTGGTATTGACCACTAACTATTTTTTGCATTCACTTCTGTGCATGAGTGTATACTTGATGAGTCCTTAAATTGGACTCATCTAGAGACTTATTTTAATGCAAATATTGTCCTCAATTGTGTATTTAATCTAGACATTTAATAAAACTTCTACATTACCGGTATTTAGGGATTTTGTAGGAGTATGGACACTTAGCCACAAAATGGAAGAAACAACTGAAATTTCAAAGTGCGCACACCAAGCACACTCTGCGATACGCCATATATAAAAGTTTTGCCTTCTGTTACAGCAAGTGAGCCTTCTAGGAACTGGATCAAAAGGAGACAAAAATAAGTAGTTGTTACTTCGCTGAATAGTTCCGCGAAGTAGAATTATTTTGCCCAACGTTACAGCATGCATGGATATTAAGGCAAGGAACAAATGGCGACAAAGCGGAGAAAGGGTGAGTCACTATATCACTAGGTGATTCACGATTAAAGACGTCTAATGGATCCACCAGTACAAAATCTGAATCCTATAAATACTGAACTCTTTTATTAATCACAAAGAATTTTAGAGAGTAAAATGAGATACACTTAATATTTTATTTTGGAAACTTCGTTCTTATGCTTTTCTCTCAATTTTGGAGAGGGTTTTGAGGAAGCAGGAAGAAATAATTTCTTTTTCCAATCTTGGAAGTAGGTCTTCTCCATATACCTTCCGTTGCTATTTTCAAGGTTTAATCTCTTATACCCTTGATTCATTTATGATTTTAAGTGTATTTGATTATGACTTTATGAATGGCTAAAACTCCCATTCTTGGGGTGTGATTTACCAAATATGTGTTGGTATTATTATTGGGTCTTGCTTGCTTATAGGATTAGATGCATTTTAGTGGTGATTTAACCTACTTTTTGTGGTTTAATTTAATGGGTTTGTAGTTGAAAATACAAAACCGCCTCATATATTTTTGGCTTGCCCGCGAGGGAGGTTCCAAAACTAAGACTACTAGACTGATGGCCTAAAAAGTGGGTCGACATGAGGTTCAGCCCGAGAGGGTGAACCCTAGTCCCATATCCAAGCACCCTCTATCGAATGCTGAGGGTGTGTGTAAGGCATATGATGGTTAATTTAGACGAGTGGGTGTCCGAGAAAAACCCATTTTATATGGGGTAAGTTGCCCGAGAGGAAACTTACTTTCACCTAATGCTTAACCTAGTCACCATTGTCTTGAGAATTATCCTATCAAAATAATGTACCCAATAGTTTGTGTCAGCATACATTACAGTCACACCCCAAGAACTCTCTCCCATACTTTTGTTTCTCCTTTATTTTTTCTATTCTACTACTTGAGACAAAACCTCTTTCTTGATATTTGACATTTGGTGTCTCAAATTGAATTAAACTTGTGTTTAACTCGAAAATATATTGAGATATCACTCTCTAGAACGATATATTATGTAGGTACAACTTTCACTACTACTCCGGTGAGACACGACTCTAACCCTTGGTTATGTTACTTTTCTAGCTTTGAATCATAGATACTCAAATTGTAGGTTAGTGTCGTTGATCATGAAATATAAAATATACACATGTTGAAGCATCAAAACGGTGCCGCTTGCGATGAGTGATGTCACGTGAAAATGTAGGTAATGATGATTTTTAGTTCTATGTAGTGTTGTTTCTACTAATTTAGCGTTTAGTCTTTTTTTATACCTTGTATGAATATCTCAGAAAGCATGAGTGCTGGTGTTAGTAACATGATGGAACTTCCTACACTGAAGGTAATAATTGGGAAAAATACAATCCTTACCTTCAAACAAATAGAAGGTGAGAGGATTCACAAGTCTTGGAATCAGATTTCAAGGGTTGATCACTGAATGTAAGAATCATGTCCTTCTCAGCTTAATACTAACTGATTGCTTCTATTGAGGTCTCAGTTCCGGATCCAAAAGGTTGGTCAATAGCTTACTCTAGGTGACCTATCAAAGAAATCATATACCACAAATGTACAAATGTTCGATGACTTGGCTAAGATGAACCTAGAAGTAGAAAAAGAGTTCATGCTACACTCTGATAGCCCATATGGATGAGATAGCGAAAAGGATGAAAAGCTTAATACAAGCAAAGAGATAGGTACATCCCTCCTTACGAAAGAAGAAATCTCAAAGACCATGAGGCACAATGCATTGAGAAATTACTTTCAACCATTCTCCTTAAGGTCACTAAAAAGGTGAAGCACTGGAGGAATTGAAAGGAGATATTGAAGGGATGAAACTGGTGATTTGGTCTTATTCCACAGCTATCCAAGTGCTTGCAAATATGATGGGTCAAGAGTCGATGCTTCTTCACTCTCAAATAATTAGAGAACCGCATAGTGGTGGTGTGGTAAACAACCAAAACGAGACCTAACAAAGTAGCTTGTGTCGTTCCACGACGTTAACTGAGGCGCTGTTTGAGAGGAAACCTAAAACACTTTAAGTATTTTTAGTATCTTGGTTAAAATAATGCTTTTTCTGTTTTACAGATTCATGAGTGGATCAATTCTGAAAGGAATGGATCGAGGTACACAAATTTCATTAGCGAAGGTCCAACTTAAAATCAATAGCAATAATGTCCACGGGTTGGTTTTTCAAATCAATTAAAGGTTCTGTATGATTTGGTGAATCAAAGAGTCAATTTATGTAGCGCCCACTAAAAGGGAAGAAAGTCGACTAACTTTGCCAACTGGATGAGATCTAAACAACTTGCATAAAATTGTTGCCTATGACCCTCCACATGTTTATTGGTCCCATTCTGGTTTTTCACAAAATCACACCTTCTTAGTCTCTACAAAGCTCTAACATTTCATAAGTATTTTTAACTGAGTAATTAGTGCTTGAGTCTGGATCTATCTGCCGATTATTTTCATAATTCTCACCAAGTCAATAGAAAAGATTAGTTCTTCATAACCCTTGTTCAATTATGGTACTTTCCGTCTGCAAATATGTTTTGCCCCAATAAGGTATGTTTAATTTTACTGATATGAGAATGAAAAAAAAATTGAGTAGATATTTAGAAAAAAGAATAACAAACAAAGCAACAAGTTATCCGGCGGACCAGATCTGGTCATATGGGACACTCAGCGGCCATACCAGTTATTGAGCGATCATCTGATTAACTCATTAATGGGTGTTATATTGCAACGTTCGGCATCTAGAATTTGGTCCACCTAATCATATTCTCGGTTCGCTGAATAGAGTAAGGTCAAATATTAACGAAAACCAAATTAAACTTTACTAACCGCAGTTGTGTATCATTGTGATTGCAGGTATGACCAGATCTAAAGTTGCAAGACATTAATGCCCCCTCAAGGGAAAGCAACCGGATGTACGCAAAGTGAACAGACACGTGAAGAAAAAGTCAACAAAAAATAAACTTGACGCAAGAAATAATGTCAAAGAGATGCAAAGTCCCCTACAAAAATCATCAAACTGGGCAAAAACTGATGGTTTAAGGACTATTCTTGAAAAGAAACTCTCATCCATAGATGGGGTGATTGATAGATATCCAAGAAATTACGAGCACACTGAGGTATCATCACCTCCAGCATTTAACTAAGCCTCATGACTCATATATTCCAAGTTTGGTTCGAGAATTCTACGTTTCTTATAAATACTTGATACCATCAGAAAACTCACAATAATAGTCAGGTTAGTTGACTCTGTGATAGTGCGGGGAGGGTGGTCTATTGCGATTCCGATAATATTAATTTAGTTTTAGGTTATCCTGAAAACATGGAGGATGCATGCAAACACCTAACAAGAACGGGCACACTGATTAACATGAGAGATTGCTTAGCTCCACTTGTTACTGCAAATTGGTTAAGACCAGGCACAGCAATTGAAAAGAAAAGTGTATATGTAGCAGCTCTATATTCGTTTGGTTTTATCAGTAGCTCAATCATGCCTTTACAAAATAAATCTATCTTACGTCCAGCATCTAGATGCATTATTGATAGAATTAAACTCAATCTGGGGGAGATTACAGCTTCCAAATCCACATGCACTCAAAACAACGCAAAACATCACTTCCCTTACCAATCCTGATCACTAAACTATGCAAACAAGCTCAAGTACCTCAGGTAGATCAGAAGGATATGGAAATCACTCCTACATCATCCACCAACATTAGAAGAATCGAAGAAGAATACCTTCAGGATCAGGATGAGAATGGGGTATAAGGAAAAGTTCCAAAAGCCCATCCAACTAATACAACATGGTCAGTTCCCCCTACAATAAAAAATCAACCTACCGCTACCAACGCACCTCAGGTTTAGATAACACAATCTATGCTTTACCGAACAAATCAACTTTCTTAGTCTGCATATCGTCAAATAGCTGCCCTAGAAACCAATATTGCTGGAATGATCTAGACTAATCTGACTAATGTCGTTACATCGCTTAAAACCACTATTGATGAAATTCATGTGAGAATGGAAGCCTGCGAAAACCACCAAACAACCAACGATAAGATGACAACATTCAAGGATGCAATCACGGTAACCCAAACTGAGGTAAAGAAGGTGAAGTCCATATTTATGTATGGACAATAGACTACTCTTGAACCATAGGCTCTGACAAAAAGGGACATCCCTGAGGACACACCCGATACTGCTGACGAGGAAGCAATGGAGATGAAAAAAATCTTGATAGGGGCAGCAATACTTTAACACTCTGAAAATCTAACACGTGTTCTAGAGCCTAACATGAGTGTCAAAAGGTTTAGAAATTCTTTTATGGTCTATAATAATGTATATGAGTCCCTTAGAAGGTCTAGCAATCAAAACGTCCAAGAACGTCCATAACGTACGGAAACTAGTTCAATGAGGTACTAGCGTGTCTTAGCCTATTTGACTAGCTTGAAGGAGTCGGAAAATGATGAAAATTGGTGGAAGGGTGTCTTATACGTATTAGAGTTATTTTATAGTCAAAAAGTTTGGGCACGAATCCCCAAGGACCAACTAAGGGCCCTTGAGGAGGACCCTTGCAAAAGTGACAAAAAGTTGTCAATGGATAGTGTCACCAACGGATGCCACAGACAGCTCGTGGTCCAATCAACGGAGTTTTGATTGCCTCCATCTATGGAAACTTAGAATTTTGGTAAATTAAGGTTTTTTTACAAGTCTCTGAACTTATGAACGGATGTGCAGCACAGAGGTGCACAATGTCCGTCAATGGACACACGATCCGTCGATCGTGGTGTCGTCTTTGAGGCTGTCTTTCCTGCATGTTTTGAATTAATTCATTTAATTAGTTTGATTACATATAAGTTTAATTAGGGGATAGTGGAAGTCTAATTAAGTTAATTAACAACCTATATAAATCATCTAACCTAATTAGACTAACCTAAGCTCTCATAATTCCCAAACCCAAGATCGCTTTCTTTTCTTCTTTCTTTCTCACTCTAGTTGAATAGCACCATTGAACACCAAGATAGTTGTATTTTAAAGGGATGTAAATGGTCGAATTTCTCCATCAATCGTCATATATTATTAAGGTACAAGATTCCTTTCACCTTCGATACCTCTATCCTCAATGGGTTCCATCAAATCAATTTCCAAAGTTGAGTTTTGATGTAGATATTTTCCAATCACGAAATTGATCTTGTGAATTATTTTGTTTATAATTTCTTATGGATATTATTCATATTAACATGTAGTATGACTTCATTATTCTATTTCATGATTGATTTGTCTAGTTTGTAGAAGATAACCTTTACCCCTTAACCCTAGGTTGTGATCTTGATATGAATTGCGTTGTATTGGTTCAATTGAATTGGTTATTGATTGAATTATTACTAGATGATTTTATTGTATCAATTATAAATAGATAGGATGAATTATAGTCCTATTGTTATCTAGATTATGACATTGATCTAAGTTTCTTATCTTAAAATATGAACTAGTGATGAATTGTGATATAGTGGCGCAATTAGTTTTGTTATCATGTTGGTTATTGATTTATGGTGATGTTATATCCTTATTGGGTTTAGTTGAGTATTTATGGTAAGACCTTGATGATGGATTATGAAGGAGACTTGGTAAGTCTTGAAATCCCTCTTCCTTACTTCAATTGTGGTAAATTGTAATTAAGTGACGATATTGCATTGAACTATGTATTGTATTAACATTGATAGGGTTGGTATGATGTAAAATTGAAATGTCTTGACTATGTTTTGTGATGTGATATCTAAGACCTAAATATTATAAGGATGGCGATGATTTACCAATGTGTCTTATTATGAAGTGATATGTAAACATGCTAAGCTCACTTATATGAATTGTAATGAAAGGACCTGACTTATGCAATTATTATTGAGTTATTATGATGATGACTATACAAGGGATAGACCCTATGACCTACCTTAAGCTATGATGATTAATAAAGACATTAAAGGCATTTCAAAAAGGGATTAGCTTACCACCGATTGAACTTGACAATGGGAAGTGTTGACTTTCCATAGAGGAAGATTAACCTTACAGTTCCACATCATGTGTTGACTCCCAAATGAGGGATACTCACCAAATGGGTTCCTTTGAGATGAGGCTCCAATTTCCAAGTTTCATGTAAAGGGATTATACTTATCTCTTAGTTTTTCAACTATGTAACCCCCATAGGAAGACTAGCTAGTGGATCCACCTAAAAAGCTACGTTTATGTTTGATTTTACTTTGGTCAGTATACCACCTTCCATTGGAGAAAGTTTTCACAACAACGTATTACACACTTAGGTCTTGTTGTCTATGTCGTCTAAGACAACTGTTCCCAAAACTAAAATGAAGTAATGAAGTACAAACCAACTAAAGGTACTTAAGAGTTTTTACTTAGCCTAAGTAGGTTTATGAGACTCTACCTATGCTTTGCACTAGTTTGCTTTGAAAGAAAATTTAGAAGGTTTTTATTATATAGGTATATGCGTATAATGGTACATGATATGTACATGATGAAATTGAATATTGTTTATACTATATGATGATTAGTTTCACATATGAATGTGTATTGCTCTTCATTGTTAAAATATTATGATATGTGCTCAATGATATTCTATGAGAAGTTGATGTTGGTCATGATTCTTGTTGGGTTACTTAATCGAGTAAGGTTATGGGGCTTTTCTTGGTCATTGCACTTGTTGACTTAATAAGGGTTCATGGGTAATTATATTTCTTCGGTTATGTTATAATGAACCTTTATTAAAGCTTGTTGATATTATGACTTTATGATTGAGTTTCTTGGGTATGTGTCCAATTATGTGATATGCATGTTGACTTGACTAGACTTAGTAGTGTTATTCTTGTGATGTACATGCTTTAGACTTAATGAATATGTAATTTTGATTGGTATGGTCTTCTTGAATGTGCATAAGACTTTCTAAATGAAAAATAACATGTTTTAATAAAATTTCCCTTTTTAGCATGATTTGATAATATATTTCCATGTGGTCTCATACATACTACAAGTGGTGTACTAAACCCATTTTCTCCCTATTCCCCAACATTTTATGTTTCAGTCTTTGAAGGGCATGAAGAAGACATTGATGGAAGGCTTGGAATTCTTATTCATCCAAGTTTGGTAGGCTCTTACTTTCTTAGAGTAATACCAATGTCTAGCTGTGAAGTTGTTTTAGTTTTAAGACTCTTATGTTCTTTCCTTTTCATTTGAGTAATAAACATTACATAGCCTATATGTGAATTTATTAGATTGATTTATGGGATAGACCCAATTTGATCTACTCTTGTTAGATGGTTATGATATGAGACATACATTTGAGACTATCTAATATTTTATATACATATGTGCAATAAAAGTAGAATACTAAGTAATCTTCTTATACGAAGGGTCTATGTATACTCGATGTAAATATTATGCGTATGTAGAGGTTTATGTAAACCTCTATGTAGAAGTAATGAAAAGTTTTAAATTTTCCTTGTTTTTAGCATATGAATGTAATGATGTAAGCTAAGAGGCTAGTCTTACTCCTCAAAGAGGAAGAACACGCCGATTACATCTAGGGGGTGATCTTCGAATATGAAAAACTTGGTATCAGAGCATGAGGTTAAATATACTTAAGTTGATACCTCTCTCAACAAGGTCTATGTAGATTCGTATTCATAATTGTGCATGCGCCACACTGATGTATAGGAACCTATATGATGCTTAGGAAACTCTCACTTTCTTGGATGTCCAATATCGTGCCTCTACAGTTGTGACTCTATGTGTTTTTAGCATCTAATCCTTTTTTTGTGATTATAGGAAATGAATACTTGAATGAACCCGACACGAAGCCTTGAAGAAGATATTAGCAATGCGGGAGTTCCTCCCCGAGGCAATCAATTTCCTCTTCTTGAGGAAGAAGTTAATGATGACCAAGCTCCAATCAATCCTCTTCTTCCTTTGACGGATGGTGACATAAAGGCTGCTCTTCTCCACATGGCCTAAGCTTTTACTACCCAAGCACATGTCTTCACTACTCAAGCTCAATCCATGACGGCCAAAGCTAATCAGGAGGTTCTACCGAGAAAACAAACATGTTGACATCATGGCCTCCTATTTAAGGAATTTCACTAAGATGAATCCCCCTACTTTCTATGGGTCCAAGGTTTTAAAGAAGACCCCCAAGAGTTCATATATGAAGTCTACAAGATCCTTTATGTTATGTGGTTGTCTACTAGTGAAAATACTGAGTTATCCACTAACCAACTCAAAGATATGGCTCAGGCTTGGTATGTCCAATGGAGGGACAATAGGCCTTCTATAGGTGGACCTGTGACTTGGAGGTGTTCAATAAAGCTTTTCCTTATAGATTCTTTCATAGGGAGAAGTGTGAAGCTAAAGTGGTAGAGTTCATCAAAATTCGTCAAGGAGGTTTGAGTTTGCTTGAATACTCCTTCAAATTCACTAAATTGTCAAAGTATTCTCCTTCTTTGGTTTTTGATCCTTGGAATGAAATTTATCGCTTTGTGGCGGGAGTGTCTGATGAATTGCAAGAGGAGTATCATTCAGGTATGCTACATGACAATATGAACATTTCTTGTCTCATGGTTCATGTTCAACAAGTGGAAGAGGCAAGGGAAAAGATAAAGAGTAGAGATTCCAAGAAGGCAAGATCTTTTGATGGTGGTTCATCAAAGGGTAGGCTTGATATCCAAGACAAGCCTAGGTTCAAGAAGAGGATGTCTAATTGTAAGTCCTTGAAAATGACTTAGTGAAGTAGATCCTTAAATTTAACATGTTTGTAATGATTGTATAAGGTACTAATTAAGTGTATAAAGTGGTATTGAGGCAGTTTTATAAGAGTTTAGGTGCATTGGAAGTTAAATGTCAAGGAACGACTAAGACGTTCGACGACTATGTCACATATGTGCCTCATATGTGGTTTTATGTGTTAATATGTGATTAATGAGCTTATAAGATCCTTAAATGAGTTATTATAGTATAAACAGGAACTGTGTCAAGTTTCATGAAGTTAGGAGGTCAAACGTCCAACAACGTCCATGATATTCGAAAGGTTTGCCTATAAACAACCTTGTGTGTCTAAGCATGTTTCGTAGAGTTTGACATGTTTTTTTTGGGGTGAAATTAATTTATGAGGTTATAAATTCATATACAATCATATTTGGGTTGGAAATGTCCGGGAAAATATCCCCAAGGACCATCCAAGGGTCCTTGAGGAAGGACCTTTCATGTTGCCCAAAACCGTCAAAGATAGCCCAACCAACGGTTGGTAATCGAGGCACAGTGGGTCAATCAACGCCCCTTGGTGGGGTCTCATCAATTTAGACTTAGTTGTGTGGGAGAGAAAACCAATGACAGGCCTCATTCCTAGACCACGGACCAACAGGACGGTCCGTTGGTCAAGGGATGGACCATCGATGGGCAACCGTCGATAGGCACGTCCATGCGTGCAGGTCGCTGCCAAGTGAGGGGTGAACTTGTAATTTAACTCTAATTCCAAATAAGAGGTATGGAGGTTCCTAAGGGGTATTTTGGATAATTTAAACGTGTATGTAAGTCATTAACACTTAGAAGATTTCATTATTCTAAATCGAAACCCCAAATTCCTTAGAAATTCCCTAGAACTCCGTTGGAGCAAAAACTCAAGGAAGGGCTTGGATTGAAGAATTGAGTGTAGATTAATCATCAAATAGAATAATTAGCTTCATAAAGGTATGATTTTTGATCCTTGAAAATCTCTTCATCAAGGAACCCAACTTTCAAAGAAGTTTTCTAAAGTTTTTAAGTTGAATTGTCCAATTTTATGATCTATTCCATGGGTTCTTTGATTAATAGTTTCTAAACATTCAATAATTATTGAATTTTTATTGTATAGATGATCTCAAACAAAAATTACCTATGAACCCATGAATTAGATGAACCCTAGTTTTTGACTAAGTTATGGGTTACTTTATAGTGATCTAATGTTGATGAATTCTGATGTAATTTCATATAGGCTATTGATTGATGTAATAATTATAGTAAATTGATATTTAGGTTGCATAAGATTTATGAATATGTAGTAATTTGACCTAGTTTCATGAATATTGTTATAATTATGTTGAATTGTTGTTTATGGCCATGTGTAAGGGCCTTGTGATATCTAATTGGGTAATATTGCATTGGTTTGAGGTATTGAGGATGATTTGGTGGTAATATGCCTTATTTACTTTATTTTATGATTATTATACTTCAGTTATGTTATCATTGGTATGGTCCACTTATGGTGGCAGTGTTATATGCTTTACTTGTAATTGATATGGCCTTGTCGGTGTTATTTTAAGTAATTTGATGATCATGGCCTTGTCAGAAAAATACTTGATGTAATGTAGTTATTTGTGTATTTATTATGTGAAGTATGATAATATATATCTTCATTTTAAGTAATGTGAAAGTATATGTATGCGATTGATGTTATGTAGGTGGTCATGTTAGACTATGACTATGGCTTTGTGTGTATAGTCTTAGAGTTGATGTATGTTATTCCTAATTGACATGAGTCTATGATGGTCATAATTATGATTATATGTTAGTATATAGGATGACTTGAAGATGACAAGGGTTATTTCTATGTGCTTCTAGAATGACATGTATTATGAGTTAAAGTGAAGTATGTGGTGTCTTGTCTTGGTTGACTTGTGTCCCTTGCTTGATGTATGTACCAAAGCGAATATGTGATGTCTTGACTGAGTATGCTAAAGTCTCTTAGTCTTGAATGTATGAATGACATGTGACCTTAAATGATGTTAAGAGGGTCTTTTATGTGAAACCTTGAACCTAATGGTACGGTTATGAATGTTGAAGTCAAAAACCGTAATGGTATCCATCAAAGTAAAGGAATGATAGACTTAAGGTTCATTGAAGGGAACGGCATAATAATAATACTTAGGAAAGTCATGATGAGCTTCTTGTCGCCATTGTGAGGTACCCCTAGTGGACCTTTCTTTGGTAGGGTAAATGTGATTGGGTTATGAACTTGATATTGAACCCCTTTATATGAACCTTAAGTGAAAATTACTCTATTAGAACGAAGGCAATCACCAAGTGAGTATGGTAAGGTAATAAGTTCTAGTTAAAGAATGTGACTAGATTACAAAGCATGTCCTTCATATTCATTAACCATATGCCTACGTGGGATGTGTCTATGTTCTACCATTGGCAAGTAGAACACCCTCATCGGAGTAGGTTAGAAATTTGGATTCCATTTTTTTATACCATGGTCTATGTTATTTATTGCCTATTCTCATCATATTGAATACCTATTAGTATTAGAGACGTTCTATAAAGTTTAGGTAGAGGTATGGGACACTATCTAGACATTGTACAATAGGCTCTGAAGGTGTTAGTTGGAGTTCCTAGGTCTTTTCCAAGACCACTACTTGAATGTTTTTATGTGTTGAATGTCTCCTAAATGAACTAATTAATGTAATGACTTAATTTAAGAAAGTATGTTAAATGAATAAATACTTATCTAGAGTAGTTAAGGGTTGTCTAGTTAAGGTGTGAACGAGACATAGGAATGGTCACTTCGTATCTTACCTATATGAGTCTTAAGAATGACTCTAGTTAGGGAAGATGTTGATTTATGTGTACATGATCTAAACTTAGGTAGTCTTAAGTTTTATTTAGGTAGTCTTAAAGAGGTCAAGCATGGAAGTTATCTTCTTGATTTACTTAAGTAAGTTTTTTGATAGCCTTTGGTATGAGAATGTCATATTATCTATATGTTGATGTGTTGATATCTTGTAAGTGTGTATGTGTCTTATTATAAGTATTCTTGAGGATCATTTTGGTATACTTAAGGAGGTTGTATATGCGGTCTCTCTTGGTGTTGCTTAAGTGACTCTTAGGATAACTTTAAGTGAGAACACTACATGCTATGAAGTGTTAAAATGGGAAAAGAAAGCATTCCTCTGTAACAGTGAAGAACTTCACTATACAGTGAAATGAAGCTACTGTAAAGTACTTCCAAAAATTTTATTAATTGTTTAAATTTTATCCTATATGTTTCTAAGTTGTTAAATGTTTTCTTATGATTATAATATGATTTTTTAATGAAAAGATGCATATTTCTAATAAATATCCATTTTCATGATATCTATGCATTATGTCATACTTAGTACATGTGGTTGTACTAATCCATGCTTTTATCTATCTCTATAGTTGTTGGTATGTGAGAAGCATTTGGGAAGGAAGACTTGGATCGTAGCATCATTCAAGTGAAGTCAAAATATTTCCCCATTTTGATTCGAGAACGTAGATGACTTTTATGTTTCTTATTGAAATATTTTAATAGACTAAGTATTTCTATATTAGTATTGTATATGGGCCGTGTCCTAAAAATATTCTTGTGTCTTATGTTTGATGAATTTGAGACTTAGTATTTCCTATGACTTTATATGAAAGAAATTTTTAAAATTTGTTTTGTGAAAAGTGTTAATTCCGCACTACTTTTCATTATGTATATGTGATAAATGATATGTAAGGACTTGTGCAAGACCTCTGAGAGGTCAAGTACGCTGGTTGCAATATGAGATTGACCTTAACTTCTAGGGTATGGTTTCTGTATGTGACACTAATCAAGTTCCTTCCAAAATTCTCTAAGGCTAGGGAGGATAGGGTGTCTAACCCTAAGTCTAAGAAGGGAAGGGATACTAGTTCACCAAACAAGAAGCCTACTTGTGCCAAGTGTGGAAAGGGTCATTTACGTGAATGTTCAGTTGGAACGGGCAATTGTTTTGGTTGTGGCAAGAGTGGCCACAAATTTAGGAATTTTCCTAATGTGAGGGTTCAAGACAAGGGTAGTGGTCAAGATTAATCAAGTGGTTCAAATGATGCTCTGAAGAAGAATTGCTTTTATGCTTTCCACTCTAGGGGTGAGCAAAGGACCTCCCTCGGCGTGGTGACCGGTATGTTGAAAGTCTTTTCTATTGATGTATATTCTTTACTTGATACCAGTGCTACCTTGTCATTTGTTACTCCTCAAGTAGCTAAAAAGTTTGACATGTTGCTTGAAATCTTGCATGAACCTTTTATGGTGTCTACCCCGATTGGTGAGTCGGTTGTTGCAAAAAGGGTGTATAGAAATTGTCCTATAATGTTTCCCAATAGAGTTACTTATGTTGAACTAGTATTACTTGATATGCTTTATGTTGATACAATTTTGGGTATGGATTGGTTACATGATTGCTTTTCCTCTATAGATTGTAGGACAAGGGTGGTGAAGTTTAACTTTCCAAATGAGCCCGTTTTGGAATGGAAGGGGGGAAATTCTATTCCAAAGAGTTCGTATCATTTCTTGTTTGAAAGTATGAAAAATGATCTCTAAAGGGTGTTTATACCATATAGTAAGAGTCCAAGATTTAGACTCTGAAACTCCTCCCATTGAGTCGGTCCCTATAGTAAGGGAATTTTCGGAGGTCTTTCCTAATGATCTTTTCGGTATTCCTCCTGAATGAGAAATCGATATTGGTATCGACTTGTTACCAGATACAAATCCCATTTCAATTCCTCCTTATTGGACGGCTCCGGCAGAATTGAAAGAGTTGATGGCTCAACTAAAAGATTTACTAGACAAAGGCTTCAAGACCTAGTATTTCTCCATGGGGTGCTCCAGTTTTGTTTGTGAAGAAGAAGGATGGTTCCCTTAGATTGTATATTGATTATCACCACGTCACAATTAAGAACATATATCCTCTCCCTCGGATTGATGACTTATTTTATCAACTAAAAGGGGCAATCTACTTTACAAATATTGACTTGAGATCGGGATATCATCTACTTAGGGTGAGAGGTGAGGATATACCAAAAATGGCGTTTCTTACTAGATATGGTTACTATGAGTTCTTAGTAATGTCCTTTGGTCTCACTAATGCCCCGGCGGTGTTTGTGGATCTTATGAATACGCTGGTCCAAAGTTACCTAGATTCATTTGTCATTGTCTTCATTGACGACATCTTGGTATATTCAAAAAAATAAGAGTGATAACATGAACCATTTGAGGGTGTTGTCGGTGGCGTTTCTTGATCGTATCATCTCTACTCAATGAGTTGAGGTTGATCCAAGGAAAATGGAGCAAGTGAAAAATTGGCCTAGACCATTGACTCCAATAGACATTAAGAGTTTCTTGGGTTTAGAAGGTTATTTTCGGAGGTTTGTGGATGCCTTTGCATCCATTGCATCTCCCTTGACTACTTTGACCCAAAAGAGAAATAAATATGAGGGGTCGGAGGAATGTGAGAGAATCTTCCAAATCTTGAAACATAGGCTTACTTCCGCTCTGGTGTTGACTTTTTTGGAGGGTACAAAGGGCTTTGTTGTGAATTGTGATGCATCCCGAGTGGGTTTAGGGTGTGTACTTATGCAACATGGGAAAGTAATAGCCTATTCTTCTAGGCAACTTAAGGTGCATTAGAGGAACTATCCAACTCATGATCTTGAGTTAGCGACCGTGTTATTTATCTTGAAATATGGAGGCATTACTTGTATGTGTTCATGTTTATGTGTATACCGACCACAATAGTCTCCAATATGTGTTTACTCAAAAGAATTTGAATCTCCAGCAAAGAAGGTGTTTCGAATTGTTGAAATATTACGACATGAGTGTCCTCTATCACCCCAGCAAGGCCAATGTGGTTGTGGATGCTCTAATACGTATGACCAAGGGTAGTGTGTCTCACATAGATGAATCCAAGAAAGACCTAGTGAGAGATGTTCATATGTTGTCTAGGTTGAGTTTGAGGTTGGAAGATTCTCCAAATAGTGGCTTTATGGTCTATCGTAATTTTGAGTCATCATTAGTGGTTGATGTGAAATCCAAACAACATCTTGATAAACCATTGATGGAGTTGAAGGAAATGGTTCTTGGGAAGCTTAATGAGTCATTCTCCTTAGCGGGTGATGGTGTCTTGAGGTATCAAGGAAGGTAGTGTGTTCCTTGTGTAGATGGTTTGAGGAATCAGATTCTTGAGGAAGCTCATGGGTCCCATTACTCCAATCATCTAGGTTCGACAAAGATGTACCATGACCTTAGGAAAGTGTTTTTGTGGGAAGGTTTGAAAAAGGACAAAGCGGAAGTTGTTGCTATGTGTCCGAATTGCAAACAAGTTAAAGATGAACACCAAAAGCCGGGTGGTTTACTACAAGAAATCCAAGTTCCTACTTGGAAGTGGGAAGACATCAATATGGATTTTGTGGTTGGTTTGCCTTAGAGACAAAAGCAATATGACTCTATATGGGTGGTTATGGATATGTTGACCGAATCCGCTCATTGAATTCCCGTCAAGTCTACTTATTTGGTGGAAGATTATACAAGGATATTCGTAGATGAGATTGTGTATCGCCACGAGATTCTGTTATCCATCATATTGGATGGGGGTGCACAATTCACATCTAGGTTATGCAGGTCATTTCAAGAAGGGTTGGGTACTAAAGTGAATCTAAGCACCGATTTTCATCCCCAGGCGTATTGTCAAGCAGAGCGTACTATTCAAACCCTTGAGCATATGCTTAGAGATTGTATTATTGATTTTAAGGGAAATTTGATGAGCATTTGCATGTGGTGGAGTTTTCTTACAACAATGGCTATCATTCATCTATATCTATGGCTTCTTATGAAGCCTTGTATGGTAGGTGATGTATATCTTCTTGGATGGTTTCAAGTGGGTGAGTCTTCACTTTTGGGTCCTGATTTGATTTATAAGACTTTGGAGAAAGTTCATATCTAAGGAATGACTTGCAAATAGCCTATAGTCGGCAAAAGTCTTATGTTGATCTTAGGAGAATGGATTTAGAGTTTTAAGAAGGTGATAAGGTGTACTTGAAATTTTTGCCTATGAAAGGGAAGGTAGACTTAGAAAGAAAGGGAAATTGAGTCATCATTATGTGGGTTCCCATGAAATCTTGCAAACAGTTGGTAAGGTTGCCTATGAATTGAAATTCCCTAGTGAATTGTCTTCAGTACATCCGATTTTCCATGTTTCTATGCTTAAGAAGTGTATCGGTGATCCCGAGTCTATTCTTTTTATTAAGGGTCTTGGTGTGAAGGATAACCTCTCTTATGAGGAGGTTCCGGTTCAAATCCCTGATGGGCAAGTAAAGAAATTGAAGAACAAAGAGGTGGCATCCGTAAAGGTGTTATGGAAGAATCACCTAGTTGAGGGTGCAACATGGGAGGATGAGGCCGACATGAAGTCACATTACCATCATATATTTGATAACTAAGGTTAGTTATCCTATTAATGATGAAATAATGACTAAAATTGAAGTTTCTTGATTTTTGATGAAGCTTTGCAAATATATGCATTTTTTGGTGTCATTACTGTAAGTAAAAGTCTAATGTACTTTTGACTTGAAAATATTGATTTTTTGGCTTATTTTGAGTTATGTTGTGCATTTTGATATGGTGAGTCTTTATGAAATGATACGTATCATGTTCGTAAGTTGAACTTTGGAATAATTGACTCATGTAAGGTATGTTGATCCCATATAGTTGTTGTGAGAAGGAAATTCCTCATAGTGTGATATTGAGCCTTATGTGTGGTAATTGAAGTTTAGAATTTCCTTGTGTAAATGATATTATAAAATGTATTTTTGTTGGTTGGGTTGTAGTCTTGAGTCTATTCCTTCCTGTCTAAGATTTTAGTGTCATTTGGGACGAATGTTCCTAAGGGGAGGATAATGTAACACTCCAAAAATCTAAGACGTGTTCTAGAGGCTAAAACGAGTTTCAAAAGGTTTAGAAACTGTTTTAAGGTCTATTATAATGTATATGAGTCCTTTATAAGGTCTAGAAACTAAAAAATGTCCACCAACGTCCATGACAATCAGAAACTAGTTCAATGAGGTACTATCATGACTTAGCCTATTTGACAAGCTTTTAGAAGTAAGGAAATGATGAAAATTAGTGGAAGGTTGTCTAACACGAATTAGAGTTAGTTCATAGTCAAATCTTTAGGGCACAACTCCCAATGACCAACTAGGGGCCCTTAAGGTGGACCCTTACAAAAGTGAATAAAAAATGTCAATGGATGCCACAGACAGCTCGTGGTCCAATCGATGGGGCATCGTTGCCTCCACCGATGGACACTTAGAATTTTGGCAAAGGAAGGTTTTTGACAAGTCTCTGAACTCATGGACGGATGTGCCTCACGGAGGTGCACAGTGCCCGTCATTGGAAACACGATCCGTCGATCGTGGTGTCGTATGTGAGGCTGTCTTTTTCTGTATCTTTTAGATTAATTATTTTAACAAGTTGTCTTAGTTAGGGGGTTAATTAGGGGTTAGGGGAAGTCTAATTATGTTAATTAACAACTTATATAAAGACTCTAACCTAAATCCTCATAATTCCAAAACCCAAACTCTCTTCCTTCGCTCTTCTTTCTCTCTATAGTTGAAAAACTTCATTGAAGACCAATCTAGGGGTGGTTTCAAGGGATGAAAAGGGTTGAATTTCTCTATCAATTAGTATGTTATGAGATTCCTTTCAACTTTGAGACCTCTATCCTCAAAGGGTTCCATCAAATTGATTTCCAAAGTTGAGTTTTTGTATGGATCATTCCCAATCTTGAAATTGAACTTCTAAATTACTTTATTTATAATTTATTATGGCTATTATGAATATATTAACATTTATTATAACTTAATTATGCTATTTCTTGATGAATTGGTCTAGTTTGTAGAAGATGACCTTAATTGAATTGGTTATTGATTGAGTTACTAGTAGATGATGTAATTGTATCAACTATAAATAGATTAGGATCTATAATAGTCCTATTGTCCTAGTTCTTGAGTAATTGATCTAAATTATGACTTTGATCTAAGTATTTTAACTTAAGCTATGAACTAGTGATGAATTGTGATATAGTGGTTCACTTGGTTTTGTTATCATGTTAGTTATTGATTTATGGTGATTTTATACCCTTATTGGGTTTAGTTGAGTATTGATGGTAAGACCTTGATAATGGATTATGAAGGAGACTTGGTAAGTCCTTAAATCCCTATTCCTTTACTTTAATCGTGGTAAATTGTGATTAAGTGACGATATTGCATTGAACTATATCTTGTATTAAGATTGATAGGGTTGGTATGATGTAGAATTAGAATGTCTTGACTATGGTTTGGGAGGTGTTAGCTAAGACGTAAATTTTATATGGATGGTGATGATTTACCAATGTGCCTTAATATGAAGTGATATGTAAATATACTAAGCTCATTTATATGAATTGTAATGAAAGGACCTGACTCATGCAATTGTTATTGAGTTATGATGATGATAACTATACAAGGGATAGACCATATGACCTACCTTAAGCTATGATGATTAATAAAGACATTAAACACATTTTAAAAGGGACTTATCTTACCACCGAGTGAACTTGACAATGGGAGGTGTTGACTTTCCATAGAGGAAGATTCACCTTATAGTTTCACATGAGGTGTTGACTCCCCAATGAGGGATACTCACCCAATGGATTCCTTTAAGATGATGCTCCAATTTTCAAGTGGCATGTACAAGGATTATACCTATCTCTTAATTCTTGAACCTTGTAACCCCCATAGGAAGACTAGCTAGTGGATCCACCTAGAAAGCTACGTTTATGTTTGATTTTACTTTGGCCGGTATACCACCTTCCATCCGTGTAAGGTTTCACAACACCATATTTTACACTTAGATCTTTTAGTAGTAATGAAGTACAAACAAACTAAAGGGACTTAAGAGGTTTTACTTATCCTAGGTAAGGTATGGGACTCTACCTATGCCTTGCACTAGTTTTCCTTGAAGGAAACTATAGAAGGTTGTTATTATATATGTATATGCTTATAATGGTACATGATATGTATATGATGATCTTGCATATTGTTGATAATATATGATGAATAGTTTCACTTATGAATATGTGTTGGTCTTCAATGTTAAAAGATTATGATATGTGCTCTTAATGACATGCAATGAGAAGTTAGATGTTGGTCATGATTCTTGTTGGCTCACTTGATTGAGTAAGGCTATGGAGCTTTGTTTGGTCATTACACTTGTTGACTTAATAAGGGTTCATGGGCAATTGTCTTTCTTTGGTTATTTTATAATGAACTCTCTTTCATGCTTGTTGTTATTAAGACTTGATGATAGAGTTGCTTGGGTATGTGTCCAATTATGTGATATGCATGTTAACTTGACTAGACTTAGCATTGTTATTCTTGTGATGTACATGATTTAGACTTAATGAATATGTCTTATTGATTGATATAGTCTTCTTGATATGCATAAGACTTTCTAAACGAGAAATAGCATGTTTTAGTAAAATGTTCGTTTTTAGCATAATTTGATAATATGTGCGCATATGGTCTCATACTTAGTACAAGTGGTGTACTAATCCTATGTTCTCCCTTTTCCCCAACATTTTATGTTCCAGTGGTTGAAGGGCTTTAAGAAGACATTGAAGGAAGGCTTGGAATTCTTATTCATCCAAGTTGCGTAGGTCCTCACTTTCCGAGGCAATGCCATTATCAAGCTATTAAGTTGTTTTAGTTTAAAGACTCATATTTTCTTTCCTTTTCATTTTAGTACTAAACGTTGTATAGCCTAAATGTGACTTTATTACATTGATTTATGGGATAGGCCCAAGTGGATATACTCTTGCTAGATGGTTATGAGATTGAGACATCTATTTCAGATTATCTTATATTTATGATATATATATATATATATATATGTTCAATAAAAGTATAAGACTAAGTAATCTTCCTATACGAAGGGTATATGTATACTCGATATAACTATTATGTGCATGTAGAGGTCTATGTAAACCTCCATGTAGAAGTAATGAAAGGTTTTAAATTTTCCTTGTTCTTATCCTATGAATGTAATGATGCATGTCATGTCTAGGGGTTGCTCCCCGGATGTCACAAATATTAATTCTATGAAGAGTAACCCCCTGTTGTTTCCAACGGAAGAAACACAACAACACACAAAAAACAACTTGAATAAGATTTCTCTCCTTACTCTCTTCTCCATATAACTTCCGTGTATCATATGACTCTACTTGAGGACAAATGCTTTTATTTGTGGTAGGGTGAGGCCCACATTATTTTGTTGTTTGTTGTAATAAATATTTATGTATTTTGATATATGATTGCGTTGTTTGTTTAAATTGTGTTTTAAAGTTGTTTTCGCAAATGTTTGAGCTTATGGCTCTTTTTTGGGTTCTAATTTCACAATATTTTTTACCATTCCATAAAAATTTCACTTTTGAAAATTTTGCTACCTCTTGTGCTAAAAGTGGTTGTTCCTGTAAAAATTTAAGTCTCGGACTTAAAAAGTGCTCTCAATTGAAGAAACATGAATGTCCGGGTACAATGAGAATGAATGAAGTTACACAGGCAATATGTGAACTCTTTGCATCTCGTTGTGACTATCTAATTATCAAATTAATTCCTTTGCAATGACCATCACACACTAGAAAAAGTTTGTTGTCCTGTTTGACTTTAGTGAATTGCCTTGTGTAATGACTTTATTTTGAACCTTGTAAGAATAAAACTAGAAATTGCTCGGTTATTCTAATTGATTTCAAAAGGTATCCTCTTGACATGATCTTAGGCAATTCTTAGGAGTGTGAGCGAACTTTTACACATACCTCTATGGCGTACCCATGAGTGTATGAAACTCTTTTGAACACCCTTTGAGCCTTACCTCTTCATTGAAAAGACATTGAATAACCTAGATCTTATGTTATACATCACCTATAATCCTTTTGGAGATGTGATACAAGTGAATAGAAAAATATAGGCCAAGAATCTAAGTTGGGGTGTGGTAAAAAGGGAAAGAAGAAGTCAAGAAGTGCAAGAGAAGTCTCGCAAACCCATGGTATTGCAGAGAAATGGAAGCCCTCCAAACAAAAAAAGGAGAAGAAATAGAGAGAGAAAAGAAAAGAAAAAAAACAAAACAAAAGAAATGTCGTGAAATAAAAGCACGGAATTAAAAGAAATTGGTTTTCAAAGCAATCCATGAAGGGAAATAAAAGATGACCTAGAAACACTTGACTAAGGATTAAGAAAGGAAGATAAGGGATAGCTTAAGAAAATCACATCTCGTTAGATAAAAAGTCACTTAGCCCAAATGACCATACCTTTACACTAATCCCCGTTACAGACCTTAGAAAGATCTTTTTGATCTTGACCGAAGGTCAATTAGAAAATAAGGGCAAACCTACAGGTGAAAACATGCATTGTGTTCCTCTTTTTGAGTGTGAGGCTTACATCAGATTCCTGATCCTAAGTTAATGAATCTACGTGTGTGGAAATGTTATCATTCTTTGTGTAAGGGCATGTAGATACTTTTGTTAAGGTTGAACTTGAATTAGTAGGAAGTATTATGAGCTCAATAATCTTTGGTAATGGTGTGTCACAACTTGAATCTTTGAGTATATAATTGAGCTATGAAAGAGTAGTTTGAGTCTTGTTTGTATATATTCATGATTAAGTCTTTTGTAGCACCATTTGAGAATACCAAACTTGAGTTACTTCAGGACATGCAAAAGTTTAAGTAGGGGGTATTGATGAGTCCTCAAATTGGATTCACATAAGGCCTTATTTTAAAGCATATAGTGTCCTCAATTGTGTATTTTATCTCGATATCTGATAAAAACCTCTAAGTTTCAGGTATTTGCGAATTTGGTAGTAGCATGGACACTTAGAGGAAAAACGAAGAAAATAGCTAAAGATTAAAGTGTGCATCGCCAAGAACACTTGGCGTTATGCCGTATAGTCTGCCTTCTGTTATAGCAAGTGAGTCCTGAAGGAAGTGGATCAACCGACAAAGAAAAGAAGTAGTCGGCGCTTCGTGAATAGTTTTGCAAAAGTAGAGTTATTCCGCCTAACGTTAAAATATGCATGAATATTAAGGAAAGTAACAAATGGCGGCGAAGCATTGAAAGGGTGAGTCGCCGAATAACTCTATTCAAGACTAAAGACGTTGAATGGATCCACCAGCACTAAATCGGAAGCCTATAAATACTGAACTCTTTTTTTTAATTAGAAAGAATTTTAGAGAGTAAAAGATATCCACTTAATATTTTCTTTTAGTAACTATGTTCTTAAGTTTTTCTCTCAAGTTTGGAGAGGGTTTTGAGGAAGCATAAATAAAGAAGTTCTTCTTCCAATCTTGGAAGTGGATCTTCTCCATTTACCTGAAATTGTTGTTTTTAAGGTTTAATCACTTATACACACCTGATTCCTTTATCATTTTAAGTATATTTTATTATTGTTTGATTTGTGGCTAAAAAATCCTACTCTTTGGGTGTGATTTAGCAAATATATGTTGATATTACTGTTGAGTCTTGCTTGGTGATAGGATTAGATGCATTTTAATGGTGATTTCACCTAGTGGTTGTGGTTCAATTTAATGGGTTTGTAGTTGCAAATAAAAAAACCACCACTGTGTTTTTGGCTTCCCCAAGAGTGGAGGTCACGAAACTAACACCACCAGACTGATGGCCTAAGGAGTTGGTCGACATGAGATTCAGCCCAAGAGGGTGAGCGCTAGTCCCATATCCAAGCATAATCTATTGAATGGTCAAGGTATGGGTAAGGCATAGGTTGGTTAGTTTAGATGAGTGGGTGTTTGAAAGGAACCCATTTGATATGGGGTAAGTTGCAAGAGAAGAAAATTACGTTCACCTAAAGAATAGCCCAGTCACCATTGTCTTGAGAAATTTTCTATCGAAAGATGTCCCCATTATTTTGTGTCAACATATATTGCGGTCACAACCCAAGAACTCTCTCTCGTACTTGTTTTCTCTTTTAGTTTTGCTATTCTACTGCTTCTGACAAAACCCCTTTTGATATTTACCATTTCAGTATTACAAATTTATTTTAATTTGTGTTTAACTCAAAATTGTCTTGAGCTATCACTATCTAGAATGGAACTCTAAGTAGCTACTAATTTCACTACCACTCCCTTGGGCAAGACCCAAAACCTTGGTTTGGTTACTTTACTAGCTTGAATTGTAGATACTCAAAACGTAGGTTAGTGTCGTTGATCAAGAAATATAATAGAAACACATATTGAAGCATCCATACTGAGACCCTAGCTGAAACATTGCTTCTTCTTTTTTTTTGTGGAAAAGGGATTTCTTTGTTGTAAGGGCACAAGCTGTATTGTTGAAAAATTTATATCTTGGTGATTGTTGTTTGTGTATGTGATGATGTCTATTGTTATGTCTATGTCATGTTTTGATCCGAATGAGTTAGCTTGTTGAATCTAAATGAGCAGATTTTCAATGTTCTAAAATGAATTAAAATAGGGAAGTTGATAGAAATGTCATTTGATTTCTTGAATTTATGTGTTGCTTCTATATCGATGTCGTTTAGATTTTATTGTGTTATTTAGGGCATTTTTTATGCATTCGACTTAGATTTTTGCATGGATCTTGGGAACTTTATTATTTGATGTGATAGTATTTTGATCTAATTTTGCAACCAATAGGTTTCGAATAGTTAGATTTGAAAGTAGGTAAAGCAACAGGAAAAGAAACGAGCACAACTACAAGTTGTCAGTCAATTGACAAGCCGTAGGTGAAGGCGTTGATGGAGTGTTCAAGGAAGTATAACTAAGTGTTGGACCACAGAAGCCACTGACGGGCAATGTGTCCATCGTCACACCTGAGCCTACACCCTGGGTGGGACTGACACTCGAGACTATTGTTGTCTCCAAGCGAACCCTTTCCCTGGCTAGACTTTCACTTGAAGACTTACCAAATAGAAAATATACTTAAATACAATCTTAAATAAACTGTTGAATAGATAAACTGAGAATGCTTAGAAAATAATATTCAACTTAGCCAAAATGGCAACTCATGTCATTAAAATCGAACAACTGAAATATCAGGACTAATGAACTCATATACAACTATCTATGAAACCTCTAGATACTAAGAAGGATGTTGGGACATGACCCACAATCATCCTAAAAACTGAAATAACCAAAAGCAAAAAAGCAAAGTATAACCAAATGGGTCCTCCAAAAAAAAGGCTCACAAACTGACTCTGAGTGGTCAACTGGATCAATGAGACGCTTGATGTTGATCATGATTGCCTATATATGCATCATAAAATGATGCAGGACAAATTACATTTATACATTGAATGTACGAGCATGCGAGGGAAAAACTAAGCATGACATCACTTACAGAAAACTTACTCAACTCAATGTAGAAATCATCAACATTAAAGGTGCAATTATATAAAACATTCAACCAGTAAATAACAACTCAATTTATATATAATGTAATTTAATTTTGTGGAGTTTCTCTAACCGAGAGCATCACTATGAGCTAAGTGATGATACAATGTTTTGTCCACGCTGTCGGAACTGTCCTATACCTTGCCAGAGTATAGAACCTCTCAACTAAGTGGACCCACAAGTCTATGTTAAAAAGCACAAAAAATCATCTGAAAAAGTCAGATTTTTTTCATTAGAATGTAAAAAGTATTTATATGATTCAGTACAGTCCTTTTGAAATATAAAGTAATATAATTTTCTTTACTTTTTTGTTAATAAAAAATGTGATAATTTTATCACTATTAAGTACTCTTGAATTCTCCACCTAACACTAAAGTTCTTAACAATGGAAAAAAATTCAAGCATTGTGAATTAAGAATATGTTGAACTATAGGAAAACGATTGAAATACCTTTCATTCACCTTTGTGGAATACTTATATCTTTGAAACTAGTAGTTCCCTCGTTATTTATTTAAAATTAATTAATATGATTCATTTTTTCATATGGGTGAAAAAAAAAGTATTATAATTTATCTGACCAGAAACAATTATACCCGCCCCGTGAGAAGGGCATTATTGTATTTTAAATGATAAACATGAAATGTGTTCAATTTATATAATGTTGAAGACAACAAAATGAAAAGGAAATAAAAACTGGAATTATTATCATACATAATGCATAAGAATATCTTAGATCATGTCAATTATATCTTATTAATATTCAGACAATCGGATATATTTTTTAACTGGCATAGTCGATTCAAGTTATTTGAGCCTTGCACCTTTTGCTCCACATTTTTATTATTAAAAGAATTATCGCTATAGCAGTATAGTGGCAATTAACTAACTGCCACTAATTAAACCTGGATGCTCTCTTATGGCAAATCTCTCTCTCAACCAAATTTTTGTGCTTCCAATTTCTATGGTTATCACTCCGATTATGGCAGCAAAGAAGCTAACAGAATTGAATAAGCCTATCCTTTTTTTTAATTGATGGTTTGGATTGACAATAATTACTTTTCTTGTCGTTGGTGTTTAATTGAATAGAAGGCCTACCTTCCATATACGAAAAAAATCGAGAGACAATCCAAGCTAAGAATCAAGAGGTTGTAAAGACCTGCAGTAAACCTTGATTATGAATTTTTTTTTGTCAATATCAACAACTCAGACCAACATGAATACAAAATTATGCTTGGCTTCAAAGTCCGGATAAAACTTAGTATCATTGAAAAAGAAAGAAAACATATTAAACTTAAAGACAATTGTTTTTCATAAACATAGAATGGTTCCTTATTTTTAGGTTTAACTCAACTCTCTTGAGCCCAACGACGACACTCCATTTGTTAGTCCATCCAACAAAAAATTTAACTTATTGTTGCAGCTACATCCCATTAGCAAATAGGACAAAAGTTCTTGAGCTTGATCCTCTCACTAATACAATCAAAATGGTAAATGACCACAATTGATTTCAATGAGTTTTTCCCTGTCATAACAACCATCCTAAGACAAACATGACCCAAATAGAGAACGTTAGAACTAACTTAAATAAGCTTACATTTTCGGGGATGGGGTTTCTTAAACGAGGTGTCACTTACCAAGCATATAGAGCAACACTCCTCGCTATCAAGACACGTTGACTCGGCCAATTGGTATGCATGGATCTTAATTCTTAAATAAAAAGATAGTAATCTCAATCTGCTCCTTGCTTTAAAGATACGTGTGTGTGTGTTCCAAGAAGGCCTAAAGGATAAAACACCATGTAACATGTTATTAGGTTTGAAAACTAACACTGAAAGCGATAAAAGGTTCGGTCCTAGAAACATGAGGACTCACCAGTACTAAGTGTGATCAATAATGAAAAATCTAGACACTGAAAAAACTCTAAGAAGGAACTCCTCTGCTCTCTCTCGGCGCACGTTAAGACTTAACCTGCACAGCTTCGGCTATGGAAAGGAGAAGGCCGAGGAAAACTACCACTAAGATACTAGCAGTAATTGTGCGAAGGCAAGGTAATAATACAACTATGAAGGGGAAGGAAATGGATAGTGTAAAGGAGAATGTTTATGATGAGGAATTCGATTTAGAGGATGAAGGAGGATGGCCATTTCTACAGGCTACCGGACTTGTGTAAGGCAAACAGAGGTCTAGTACATCAGTATTGCCAATAGAAAAAGGAAATTCATCAACATCTACTACTCACGCATTGAGCCTAGTAATGAGTAATGGTGAAGAATTAGTGAAAGGGGTGTTGTCAGTAGCAGAGAAGGAGACGACTGGAGAAAGACAGAGAGATGAATTAAAGCAAATGAGGATGGACAAGCATGGGTGGGACTATTTGACTAGAACAAAATGACGGCACAGGGGATGAATCTAAGCTATCCACCACGAATCATACAAGAGGGAAAAGTACTTATCCTGTTCGAAAGTGAAGACTTGGATGAAGGAAATGAGAAATGGAAAAAGGTACTTGTACTCTATGTGGTAGGCAACACACCGTCAAGTGGAGCTATTGAAAGATTTGTAGCAAGCCAGTGGAATTTTGTGATGAAACCAATTGTGTTCTACCACAATGAAGGTTTGTATGTGATTAAATTCAATAGTGTGCGTGATAGAGATGAGGTATTGCTGGCAGGGCCTTACAATATCTTCAATCGACCAGTCATTATTAAGCCACGGTCTGCTGGGTTTAATTTCAAAGAGGAAGTACTGAATGCTGTTTATATTTGGGTAAAACTACCGGATCTACCACTGAATTAATGGAGTGTCACAGCCCTCAGTATAATTAGAAGCGGCCTAGGAACTCCATTATATGCAGATGCTTGCACGACGAATATTGATAGGATATCATATGCACGAATATTGGTTGAAATGGATGTAGCAAAACCTTTGCCGGAAGCCATCACAATTGGGGATCCTAAAGGGAAAATTATTGATCAGAAGATAGTGTATGACTGGCGTCCCGTCTATTGTCAGAAGTGTTGTAAAGTAAGGCACAATTGTAGCGCATGGAGAGATACATGTATGAAGTAAGCTAAAAAGGAGTATGTAAACCAAGCACCACCTAGAAAGGAATGGAATATGAAACGAGTTTTGGACCCACCAACCAAGCCCAACATTAATGCGCAAGGAAGTGAAATAACACAAATTATTGATCCAGAGATCACTAGTAATGATGGTTGGCAGGAACAGTGAATAGCTATGCAAATAAAGATACGAAGAGCGTAGGTATGAACACGGATAAGGGACTGCAGACATCTAATTCATTCACACCACCTACACAAGCTATTACATAGGTTGCTCATATGGAAATAATGGAGGAGATCGGGGTACATGGCCAACGAAGTGGAGGAGGAATAGTGCAACATAAAATTCAGTTTTAATGAGCATAATAGCATGGAATGTAAGAGGCATGAGTTAAGTGTATAAGAAAAAAGAGAAGAAGGCATTTCGTAGAGAAAATAATGTAATTCTATTAGCTGTTCTTGAAAACAAAGTCAAAGAAGAGAGAGAGCACAAAATATAATAAAGAAGCTTGGGGATAAATTAAGATGGGCTGCGAACTACAATGCCGATCAGAGGGGAAGAATTTAGGTATTGTGGCACTACTATATAATCGACTTTAGAGTTGATATTGTGCACCAACAGTTTATCTTTGGGTATTGTACTAGATTAAAATCAAACACTGGATTTTATTTTGGAGCAGCGTATGGGTTACACACAATTGCAGCTATAAGGGCCTTATGGGGTGACATAGAACCAGTGATCAACAATGCCGCAGCACCTCTAGTGCTAATGGGTGATTATAATGCCATAGTTAAAGTTGAGGATAGATTAAATGGCAACCAAGTGACAGATTCTGAAACTACAGACTTTGACAACTTTCTGCTTCATAATAGTCTGACTGAAATAAAAACCGAGGGTAGACAGTTCACTGAACAAACTGCCACACACATAGAAAAATAGACAATATCACTGTTAATGCTGAATGGGTTCAACAATGGTCACACATAAACGGTGTAATCCTGGAACCCCACTTTTAAGATCACTGTCCACATAGTGTAAAAATGGACGAACGTGATGGAAAAGGTTCAGAGAATTTTCGATTTTATAACTACATGGCAGGGCATAAAAAATTTATCGCAGAAGTAAAGGAGAGCTGGAATAGAAGAACCACACCAAAAACAATGTATGAGGTTTGGCTCAAATTGAAGCAAATAAATATAGTAAGGAAGAAGCAATCGAAAGAAGAAATTTCGAAATATTTAAGAGAAAATCATTGCGCTCGGGTGGCTTTGAGAAACTACCAGACCCACAGTGATCCTAAAAGGGGCCAGAATCAATGTAATGTGGAGAAACAATTGAAATAGGAATTAGAGAAGTGGATCCTAGATGAGGAAAGTATAATGCTACAGAAATCCAGAGTACAGTTGTTGAAAAAAAGACACTCTAACACCTAATAATTCTTTGCATGCCTAGAAAAAGACAAGCACAAAATCAAATAATTATATCAATCACAAAAGATGCACAACTATTACAAACAGACGGTGCTATCAAAGAGGAAATCTCAATGTTCTATAACGGTCTGTTAGGTACAGCACCGAGGACATTACCTGCTGTGAATGTGGAGGTTATGAAAAGGGGAAAAGTTCTATGTAGGGAACAATAATGGTTGTTGATCAGACAAGTTAGCAAAGATGAAGTACAACAAGCTCTTCTGGGAATAGATGATACTAAAGCCCAGGGGTGTGATGGTTTCAGTGCCCACTTTTTTATGAAGTCATGGATACTGATTGGAGAGGAAGTCACACATGTTGTATTGCAATTTTTTGAAATTACTGAGATATACAGTGCAATAAACTACACAGTGATCACATTGATTCCAAAGATGAAGAATCTTTTGGAAAACAAAGATTTGTTTAGAAACTCCTTGATTGGATATATTTTGTATTAGATATATTAGAAAAGTAAAAATTGTCAAAAAAACTCCTAGGGTGGAGAAATTTTGTAGTAGATATGTTAGAAAATTAAGAATTGTCTAGAAATTTCTAGGTTGGAGATATTTTCTAGTAGAGATGTTAGTTTATACTTAAAAAGAGTGGTGGTTAGTTAGCCACATAGGTATATACTTTGGTGTGAGATATTTTTCTTATTTGTGGTTGTAATTCTCACTCTTTATCTACATATACAACATATGCAAATTAATATCATGTGAGAAAAAAATTGAACTCATAAAAACTTACACCTTACAGAAATGAGGTTCTTATTTTTTTGTGTTGTAACATGGTATCAGAGCCTATTTAGTGTGAAAGAATACTCAGTAAAACTTATGGATATTGTGAACCAGGTAAGAATACTTGGTGAACCCTTTCCAGAACATTAAGTTGTAGAGAAGATCTTGATCATCCCTTTTAGACAAGTTTGAATAAAAAATCTCAGCTATTGATGAGTCTTATGACTTGACTACTCTTACAATAGTGAGCTAATCTCCAATTTGCAAGTACTAGATAAGTGGGTCACAATTAGAAGTGAAGGGATAGTAGAACACGCCTTTCAAGCAAGTCATAAATTCAAGAATCAAAAAAAAAGCTGAAAAGACTGGTTGGATAAATTTGGAGAGGTAAAATATGGTGAAAACCAAGGTGGTTTGTCTATAAAAGGAAAATTTCCACCTTGTGGCATCTGTAAGAAGACAAACCACTTAGAGAAGAATTGTTGGCAGAATTCAAAGAGGTCACCAATTCAATGTAGATATTGTAAGATGTATGGTCACATTGATAAGTATTGTAGGCAAAAGCAAAATCGAAGTGTCCACTCTTCCCATCGAGTGAATTTTACAAATGTGCTCCAGGTTGGAAAATCAAAGGAGGAGGTTTCATGCCTCGCACACATCACATATTGACCAATGTTAACGGTATGTTGATAGCGTGTGCCCAAGGCACATGGCGATTGATGAAAATTATGTTTGTTACCTTGGACATATCTGATGGAACCAAAGTGAAGCTTAGAAACGGCGCATTGGTGGAAGCTCACGGTAGAGGGTCGGCAAAATTTCCTACTAAAGAAGGTACGAAAATTATTAATGATGTTTTTTATGTGCCAAATTTGACTATAAACTTGTTAATTGTTGCTCATTTGCTTCATAAAAATTATTTTCTTATTATTAAGGACAAACGTTGTGTTAGTTATGATCCTAAAGTATGTGCAGTATCTAAAATTTGCATGATTGAGCATTCCTTTCCAATTTCATACTATTCTATTGTTACTTACTCTTTTAATGTTGAATTGAGCGATACTTGGCTTTGACATAAAAGGTTCGGTCATTATAATCTTACCTCACTCTTGTAATGCAATCAAAGGGTATGGCGCTTGAAGTACCCAAAATGAACATGTGTAGAGATATTTGTGAGTCATGTCAGTTTGTAAAATGCATAGACGATCCTTTCCTAAAGGAAGTCTTTCGAGAGTTAAGGAAAAGCTAGAGTTGGTTCATACAAATTTATGTGGACCAATGAGGATGACTTCTACTAGTGGAAACAAGTATTTTGTTCTCTTTGTATATCTGACTTGAATGACTTGGGTCTACTTTCTAAGAAGCAAATATGAATTATTTTTTGTTTTTAAAGAATTCAAAGCAATGGTAGAAAGGGTGAGTGACTGTAAATTGAAGTATATTAGATTCGATAATGGAAGTGAATATACTTCGTATCAGTTCAGCAAGTATTGTAAAGATTTGGGTATCTAATAACAATTCAGTGTTAGCTTGACTATATAAGAGAACGCGGCTTTTGAGAGGAAGAATAGAATTGTGATAGAGATGGCAAGATGCATGTTGGCAGAAAATAAGATGCCTAAATACTTTTGGGCTAAAGCAGTCAATATCGCTGTCTATTTGTTAAATAGATTACCATCTAGATCAATCCAAGATATGACACCACAGGAAGCATAGAAAGGTATCACGTCGTCTGCAAGACACTAGGGGTGTGTTTGGTATGGAGGAAAATGTTTTCCATGGAAAATGTTTCCTAGAAAAAGTTTTCCTGGAAAACAAGTAGATTTTGGACTTATTTTCTCATGTTTGGTTGGTGAGTAGAAAATATTTTCCGGAAATGATTTTTAGTGTTGGGGTGGGTGGGGGCTGGTAGGGGGGCTGGCCGGGGGAGGGGGGTAGGAGTTTTAAAATAAAAATTTAAAGTTGATAATATTTTTAAAAAGCATAATTAATTTTTGGGAGGGGGTGGGGGTGGGGGTGGGGGCTGGCCGGTGGGGGAAGGTCAAGGATCAGGTGAAAAAATAAAAATTTGAAATTGAAAATATTTTTTTAAATTGATGTTTTTTCCAAAAAAATTGTAATTTGAAATTGGAGAAGAGTCATGGAAAATGTTTTCCTTGATTTTTGAAGGGAAGTCATTTTCCTTAATTTTGAGGAAAATGAGTTGATTTGGAAAACATTTTCCAAAACTTTTGTCCCAACCAAACATGGGAAAATTGGAAAACATTTTCCAGAAAATGTTTTCCTTCATACCAAACACACTCTAGAAGGTTATCAGTTCGATATGCTATGCACATGTTTCTGATGCTAAAACAAGGAAAATTAGATAGTAAGGCAGAACTTTGTCTTCTGTGGGGAATACAGTACAGTTTCAAAAGGATACAAAGTGTAAAATGTTAGTAGTAGGAAGGTGTTTGTTAGTAGAGACTTGTAGTGGATGAGTCTAGGCAATAGGTTTTGGGATCAACATACTGTTGTGAAGAACCAAGATGAGAGAATACTTCAGCTGCATCTCCAAATCATCAAAAAGGTGACACATTCTCTAGTAATATTGTTGGAACAAAAAATCATTCACATGTTGAATTAACTACATACTCTCCTGTTTTGAAGACCAAATCACTACCAAAAGTTTATGAGCAATGCAATTTTGCTCTTGTTAAACCATCCTCATTTGAAGAAGCAGCAAACCACAAAGTGTGAATTTCAGCAATGGATGAGGAACTTGCCATGATTGATAAAAATGATACTTGGGAGATGGTTGATAGGCTAGAGGAGAAAAACATTAGTGATATCAAATGGGTCTATCGAACAAAGTTCAATCCAGATGGATGAATCTTCAAGCAAAATGATGTACTTGTAGTTAAAGGCTATTCTAAGCAGCCTGGAATAGAATTCGGAAAACCGTTGCGCGACATGAGACAATAAGGTTTCTAGTCACTCTCGCAGCATAATACAGGTGGAAAATCTTCCATTTAGATGTAAAATTTGCATTCTAAACGGATTGCTTGAGGAAGACATATATGTTGAACAACCTCAAGGTTCAACAATTGCATGTGAAGAAGACAAGGTGTACAAGCTTAAAAGGGCTCTCTGTGGTCTTAAACAAGCCCCCAAGATCTTGGTATAGTAGGCTGGATTCACATTTGTTGTTTCAAGGCTTCAACAGAAGCCAAAATGAGCCTACTTTGTTCTTCAAAAGGCAAGTGTATGGGATTTTGGTTATGATATCAGTTTATGTCGATGCTTTGTTAATTAAATTTAAAATCCTCTTGTGGTTCAAAACCTAAAAAATGAAATTCTAAAAGTTTATGAGATGTCCGATCTAGGAGAAATGACGTTTTTTCCTAGGAATGGAGATATCTCAATCTCGTGAAGGAACTTTCTTATCCCAAAAGAGGTGTGCCTTAAATATGTTAAAAAGGTTCAAGCTTGACAAGTGCAAAGCTGTTGCAACTCCACTTGTTGTGAGTGAAAAGATAATGAAGGATGATAGCGAAGAGAGGGTAGATCCAAAAGTTTATAGAAGTCTAATTGGAAGTCTATTGTATCGAATATCTTCTGGGTCATACATAATTTTCACTGTTAATTTGCTATCTTGATATATGATAAGTCGTAGCACTAAGCATTTTAGAGCGGCTAAAAGGGTGTTAAATTACATTAGAGGATCTGGTATAAAAATGGGGAGAATGGAGCTCCTATTGGATATGCAGATAGTGAATAGGGTGGATGTTTGGATGATTACAAAAGCACCTCTGGTTACTATTTTTCCTTTGGTTCAGACATTTGTTCTTGGAGCACAAAGAAGCAAGATACTATAGCACAATCTTTACCCGAAATCGAGTATGTGGTTATTGCATCTGCTACAAATTAAGCAATTTGGTTAAGAAATAACTTGTAAGAATTGAATTTGTTGCAAAAAGAACCAACAGTGATCTTTGTGGACAATAAATCAGCCTTTGCGATGGCTGAAAATCTGGGGCAGCACGGAAAAACAAAGCATATCAACATAAGGTTTCATGCTCTAAGAGATGCCGAGAATAATGGTGTAGTTAATTGGTGCATTGAATAAGTGAAGATCAGCAATCCGATATTCTGACCAAGGATCTTTCCACTAAGAAGTTTGACTATTAAAGGTTGTTGCAAGGAGTTTCAATGAAAAATCTTAAGGAGGTGTGTTAGAAAACTAAGATTTGTCTAGAAACTTCCTTTGGAGATATTTCGTATTAGATAGGCTAGAAGAGAATTGTCAAAAAAACTCCTAGGTTGGAGATATTTTTTATTAGATATGTTATAAAAGTAAGAATTGTCTAGAAACTCCTAGGTTGGAGATATTTTGTATTAGATATGTTAGTCTTGATTTAAAATAAGTGGTAGTTAGTAAGCCACATATGTACATTGTTTGGTGTAAGATATTTTGTTTATTATGTGGTTGTAATTCTCAAAATTTATCTATAAAAACACCATATGTAATGAAACATCATGTTAAAAAAAATTGAAGTCAAGAAAACTTAAGATTTCTTCTTAACTTTCGGATTTTCTATAGCAATTTACAACTGCTATATCCTATTGTTTACACCTTGTAGACGTAAAGTTCTTATTATTTTTAGCTGTAACAGAATCCCTCGTCTGTTAAGGAATTTTGGCCCATTTCTTGTTGAATTGTATTCTTTAAAGTAATATCAAAGATCTTGACCACAATGGACTCCATCATTGACAATTCCGAAAGAGATTTCGTTACACAAAGGTTGATTATGGATAATATAGTAATGAGTCATGAACTACTGAAGGTTTATAGAATAAAAGGTATAACACCACAATGCATGATAAAAACGGATATGACAAAAGGATATGATTCAGTTGAATGGAGCTACATTGAGCAAGTAATGCAACTGCTTGGATTCCTTCAAATCTTCCTGAAATGGATAATGAGTTGTATCACATCAATGATCTATAGAGTGATGATTAATGGAGTGCTGACAAAGCCATTTCAAGCTAAGAAAGGACTGAGGCTGGGGGGTCCTCATTCCCCTTTTTGTTCGTTATGTCTATGGAGTATTTTAGTAGATCATTACAATCCCTAAGAGGTGGGAAAGGATTCAAGTTTCATCCACGATGTGCAAATCTCAACGTGACACAACTAAGTTTTGCGAATGATTTACTACTATTCAATGGTGGAGTGAATTCCAAGTTTAAACAGTTCTCGTTAGCTTCCAAACTACATGCTAACAAGAGAAGAAATGTGGTATACATGGGGGATGTAAAACAATGTGTACAGGAGAAAATATTGGAGGAATTGGAATTCATTAAAGGGGAATTACCTAAGTTCTAAAAGACTATTTGTCACCCGATGTGATATAAGATGCTAAATCGTATTACATCTTGGACTACAAGATTTTTTTCGCATGCCGGAAGGACACAATTGATCAAAAGTTTTTTGCTTTCCATTTAAACGTTTTGGGCGCATGTGTTCATTATACCAAAGAAGATAGTCAAGTATATAGAGGCTATCTGTAGGCGATTTTGTGGTCTGGCAATGCGAAAATGACAAAGACAACATTAATAACTTGTGATAAACTCTGTCAAGCAGTGTCAACAGGGGGACTAAACTTTATAAACGTTGGGTTATAGAATTAACCAACAATGTGTAAACTAATACGAAGTGCATGTCAAAGGAAAGAGAAGATGCGGATAATATGGGTCCACACATATTACACAAAAGGTAGAAGTGTATGGGAGACAAGTGTAATGAATGCATCGTGGATGATTAAAAAAGTTTTTAAAGTTAAAGAATATTTTGAGGTAGTTGCTTAAAATATGACAGGCGTTCAATAAATGGACGATTTTCACATTAAGGGGTTGTATCAAAAGGCTCCAAGGTAAATTTCCAAAAGTGGAATGGAGGAAGTTAATCCTAAACAATCATGGTGCACCCGAATGAAAGTTCATATTCAGTCTAGCAATATCTGATAGATTGGCAACACGAGATAGGATAGCTCGATAGGGTATTAACACCACCCCACTGTGTCCACTATGTAATATCTGTAATGAAGCAATGAAGCATCTCTTGTTTGAATGTGAGGTCTCTGGTAGCATTCGGAAGAAATTACTACGATGGAAAATTATACCGAGACGGAATATGGTGTGGAAAAGGGATATACAACGGGAAATAAAAATTGTAAAGGAAGAACTAATGGTGCAGCAATGTACAAAATTTCCATGACAACAAATGTTTACTATGCATGTAAAGAGCGTAATTGGAGAATATTTCAATTAAAGGCAAAATAAGTAGATGCTATACTTTGGATGATAATACAAGAGACTTTTTCGAGCAAGCCAAATACCAAAGTGTAGGTGTAGGATTAATGAAAAGTAGCAGCATACATGAAGAAGTTGGACTACTGTCCATCATAGTGTAGGTGTAGGATTAATGAAAAGTGGAAGTTGAGGAAGACAACTGATGGGGAATTATGTTCAAGGTAGTCATTTTGTTTAGATGAGTATTTGTAAATTGTCAATTGGCATATAAAATAAATTTAATTACCACAAATAAGTGTGATCAATGTGACTCCTAGCCACGGCGATGCAAACCTGGAGTATTAGACCTACATTTGTATAAGAACAAGAATATGTGTTAGTACAAAAATGTACCAAGTATGATAGCGATGCATAGAGTCTTAAAATCATGCTAAAAAGGACCTCTGATGTCATGAAAAGACCAAGTTAAAGCCATAAGATAAGAGGTTAGAAAATATAATTATAATCATGGTCAATGCAAGTAAAACTCATCTTTGAACACTTGTATGATATTTCGTGAAGTAACCTTAGTTCATCATTATTGTGGGAAGTAACCTTAACTGACATTTAAGACCATGCGAGCCATAACATGGAATCTAGTGTCTGCCCCACACCGGAAAATGGGTGTTCTTACTTGTCAGGCCAAGAACCTTAATTTTTAACTTAAGTGGATACACTAGCTAATGTATATCTAATACAATCTTCCTATGGTGGCACATAGGTATTGGATAAAGATATTAATTGCTACTACAAACCCGGTCTGTAGCTACTAGAGAGTTTCCATATCAATATCTTCTCGGTGCTAAACAAAAATCACACAAAATGGTCATAACTCTTTACTAGAATTATCTTTCATTGAATGCTCATCAACTAGCTAACAATCTAAGATATCCTTAGAACAACTCCTAAATCTTTGATTCAAAGTTAAGTTTGAAAAAACCTTTCAACATTAAGAATCCTTATGTCAGAACATCTTTCACAATCATCCTCTCACGTGTATATGAGAAATATTTTCATAAAACAACAATAATCACAAAATTTATGATTTACCCTCAAAGCAACTTAAATCATGTTATTCCTCAATAACATTTATGCTTTACTCTCAAAACTATTTAAATCAAGTTCCATCGATTTCACAGGAACATGCATATTTTCATAATTCACTTCAATTGTTCAAAACTCACTTTCAATCATCAAAAATAGAAAATATGGGTTAAGCATGGATTCACGGGAATTCTTCTTTAAAATATGTAATTTTGTCAATTCATGCATTATAGTTAATAAAATAATCAAATAAATAAATATTGAAAGGGACCCATGACATAGAAGAAAACCTTGACTTCAATTTGGAGATTTCTAGCTTCAAATTGAGAAATTTAGGAACTCTATGGAGGAAAGATCTCCATATATATGAACACTATCATACCTCATACCAGAATCTTGACTTCAATGGTAGAAGTAGAGACTTGGCTTGAAACCCTAATTTCTTCCTAGAGAGAAATATTCGGGGGAGGATGAACTTGGGTTTCCTTTGGTAAATTGAGAGAATGAATTAAATAGTTCTTGAAGTTCTACGAACTTGTAATTTTGAAATTCTTTAAATAATAAGAGATCATATTATTCATCATATTACCGTCAGTAAAGCACAAACTTGTGATAATCATAGTATTATTGTAGGAAACATATAAGGAGAATACTATCTTTAGAGAATGCTCAAGTTTTATATAGGTTACTTAAGGTTATTTGAGATGATTAGAATCATCAAGTACATCTCTATTTAGAGTAGTAAAATGTTAAACAAAATCTTGCACAAATTAACAAATGCATGCATCACAATTGACTAGATACATATATTATAAACTTCTAAAGAACTTCTTGAAAAACTAAGAAACAATATTGAAAGACTAAACATCAATATGCAAATGAATTAATTCCAACACTCCCCCTTAATGCATTTGCTTTACAACTCCAAGGCCTTCTCCAAGATGGCAAAACTTTTCATTTGAAAGTGTTGTGGTGAAGATGTCAGCAAGTTGTTCCACTTTCTAACAATAATTGCAACTTAATTTAACCTTTCTCTTGTGCTTCTGAATATCTTCTTCTTGATTGAGTTTGGTTTTGTAAATCCACTCTAGACTTACAACTTCTCTTTCTTTGTGTATACACACAGTCTCAAGTTTTATTTTTCTCAATCTTTTGAATTTTTTCCGCCAACACTTTCTTCCATATATCATGCTTTAGTGCATTATCATAATTTTTTTTCTCAACACTGGTGAAGTTGCATCTTCGATAAATACCACTCAACATTTTTTTCCTCTTGGAGGTGGTTCTTCATCATCTGAACATGAGATTTCTCCTCCTTGAGGAACATCTTCCTCTTCCTCATCCTCTTCAATATTTGACACATCTAAAGATATTGTAGAAGTATTCTCTGTCTTATTCTTTGTCTGTATCTCAGGAAGGCCTTACACCATGTCTTTTTGATTGAGAAACTTCAAATCATGAAAATTAAAGTGACAATATTTTGTTTAAAAGTCATGAATCATCTACAACTTTATTTTTGAATGCATATAATGAAACTATAAGGAAATTTTAATTTTATCGTATCTACTTCACAATTACATGATTTGACTCAATATTATAATAATTCTTGCAATGGTTATCTTTAAACACAAAAGAATATCAATATTTCATGAGTTTACCAACACTAAACAAATTTTCTTCCAAGTCCGAAACATAAAGAACATCATGAATTTACTTACGCCTCCCTTTTATATTGATTGAAATGGTACCTTTACCTTTTTCATATACTAAGGCTCCATTCCCCATTCTCACTTTAGTAGAAATTCAGTTATCAATTTAGAGGAAAGCTTTTTTCATTTCGAGTCATTTGATTGCTACAACCGCTATCAACACATACATATAATTCATTATTTTTATTAAAGCATTAGATTGAGAAGCAAATAAAAGGTTTTCTTCTTTTTTCTTCCTCATGTTCTTCACAAAAAGTTGTTTGCTCTCGTTTCTTGTGCCAGCAATCCATCTCAATGTGGCCCAACGTTTTACAAAAGTTTCATTGGGGCTTGCCTTTATGCCAACATTTTTCTGCATTTTGATAGTTATTTTGCAAATTTTACAAAAAAAAAACTATCACATTTCTCACCTTTTCTTAAACTTTATTAGAAGAATTATCATGATACTAGTTTTTTGTATTGTAGTTCTTCTTTGTTGATTTTTTTTAGAAAATTTGAAAATTCTCATTTATTATGGACTGGAAAGTCATCTTTTTTATTTGATCTTCATGAAAAAACCATCGCTTCTCGTGTGTAAAAAATGATACAACTAGCTCTTTGATGGAAAGATTAGAAATATATCTCGTCTTCTTAGTTATAGAAACAATGTATTCATAAAACTAATTAGAATCTTTTCCACAACTTGTTGATCCGAAATTGTATCACCATGATTTCTCATATTTCTCAATTGATTAACAATATTCATGACTGTTGTGAAATATTCATCTATTTTCTCATATTCTATCATCTTCACCTTTTTTACACTTTTTTCTAAGAGTTTGAAGATTTACAGTGTGTACTCTTTTGTCATTATACACTTCTATTTCTATAGACTCCCAAGCTTGCTTTGCAGTCTCACAGGTAGCAATTTTTTAAAATATGCTCTTGAGACTCCCATTTGGATTTTGCTCTAAGCTTTTGAATCTTAAAAATACTTAGCCTCAAGATTTTTCATCTCTATTGTAAGTTCACCATCATTTTTTGGCTCTTCAAAACCATTTGCAACAATAGTCCACAAATCTTCAGCTTTCAAATGTGTTCTCATGATTCTTATCTTTCAGTATTCAAAATTAGTTCCATCAAAAAGTTGACTAAGTACAACTAAAGAATCAACAGCTTCATTTATTTTGGATGTCATATTTATTACTTCACCTAACCCAAATTATGAACGAAAATCTGCTCTGATACCAATTTATAGAAAATATAGAAGGAGAATACTATATTTAGAGAATGCATATGTTTTATATAGAGTACTTAACACCACTTGAGATGATTAGAATCATCAAATACATCTCTATTAATAGTAGTAAATGTAAAACATAAGTCTTCCATGGATAACTAAATACATATATCACAATTAACTAGATACATGTGTACTAGCACCTAAAGGACTTCTTGAAAAACTAAGAGACAATATTGAAAGACTAAACATTAAGGTGTGAATGCATTAATGTTAACAATTATCACACTGAGGGTGAATTTTGAACTTCTTGTTCAACTTCCCTGGCACATAGGCTTCTACATAAGAACTACATAACTTAAGAAAATAAGAAAGGCAAACGAGATCCCCTTTCCCTAGCCCTTTTTCAATATCAAATTTTTCTACAAACTCCTATTAATAACAATGAAGTAGTCAACTGTACTTTGGGCACAATCCATTATTCACAATATGGACTTTATAGGAAACTCTAACTCTTCAATAACATGTTTGGATAAACCTATTCTATTCAATCATAGGCCTTTTGAAGATCTATTTTGAGCATAAATCTTGTTGTTATATGCTTCCTTCAATGAGCAAGTAGAACAATTTTTTTTTGTTTATTTTTTGGATTATTATTGTTTTAATTTCACAATGATCTCTTTATATCCTTGTGAAGTAATGAAGAAATTCATGTTTTTTAAATTATCCGTAAGAGAAGAACAATAAGAGACACAAAGAACAACTTTACAAGTTAATACTAGAAGGGAATATTAATTTCTATGACAACCTATCATAAAAAGATACTTCTTGTATTCTTGCGTACTTTTTCATTGGTTCTATTGAATTTCTTTCTTTAAAAAATTGTTTTTCATAAATAAGGTAAAAATAATTCATTTCATGTTCTATACATTGTTGTATCCCCTCCACAAGTGATTATCATTGCAATCTTACATTGTTAGCCTTTCCATGTCAAAATTCTTGACTCTATCACCGTACATAAGTTTGGTAATAAGTACTTTCCACCAACATTTATTTATTCTTGAGATCTTAGCAAGCACAATGCATGTAAAAATGTACAAGAACAGTGAGACCTAGAGGGGGATCTAAACCCACATGAGTACATATATTTATATTTAACATACAAGCTGGAAATATGTATTTCCTTTGTTCACTTTTACTTGTCCGCGGTGGAATTTTCACCCCTTAACGAATAATAAGTAAACTACATATTTTACCATAATAGCCATATTACTCAGTGTATAGTTTATAATGAACTTGAGAACACCTTTTTTGATTTAGAAAAGAGGTTCAAAAGCATTAACACTTTCTTTTCGCTGTGACTCAAACTCTCAAATGTGCCAGTTTATGGTGGAGGTTCTCAAACACTTGAGCTAGCCTCAGTTGACTTGACAACACTTCAATGAATTGAAATATTGGGAATTTATTTAAAATAGCAATTTGGGGTGTCTATATGTCCACTCTAAAACTTGTACTACTTACTTGTAAACTGAGTTCAAGTTGAGTGTCTGTTTATGTATTATGTCATTTTTAGCATACAATTGGAGTGGAAAATATGTAATTTCACATTTACTATCTCATCTTAAGGATAAATTATTACCTTTTCCTCCGGAAAATGAAAAGAATTGTTGTAATATGTTTTAAGTTTGTTACTATCCATCACTCTTCATTATTATAATATGTGTGGTACTAAATGCTTATTACCGACTCCCTTTTTTTCCTCTATCATTTGCTTTGATTGAAAAGAAATATTTTCTATTAACTGCTCCGTCACACTCTTCTTTGTAAGTTGTCCTACATTTTTTGTCTTAATAGTTAAGGTGTTTTTTCTTAAATTCAGAAATTTTGGGATGGAAGAATGAATAAAAAGTCCAAAAGTTAAGTTTTTTTGTTGAACTTAGAACTTTTGGGATTAAGTATGAATAAAAAGTTCAAAGGATATCTAAGTGGAGTTCTGTACTTATTTGCTTAGTTATTTATCCTTGCTTTCATTTTATAATGCTCAAATTAAAAAAAGTTTTTCTTTCAAAGTGTATATGAATGTGGTTTTGGGTTCTATGTCATTTGATTTGCTTTTAGTTTTTTTTTAGACCTTTTGTTCCTTTATTTTTATTTAAAATAACCTCTTAAAACTAGTCCAACCAAGATGAACCTTCTGAAGAGTGTAAGAACAAGAGGTTTAATTATATTTATTGAGTTGAGAAAGATCTTTAATAGAGTTGTATATATTCAAATGGAGACATATAACATACCTACAAAATTAGAAATGAGGGAAGATTGTTTGATTAATTGACAAAGTTACATGCGTAAAAATATTTTTCGGCTGTTATCATTGATCTCTTAGTTCATATTAGTATTTAACGAATAAGAATGAAAAGATCAATGATAATCACTTGATAAAGATTGATAATCATATAACTTTGTCAATTTATCAATCAATTTTTCCTCAATTGAAATTTTCAAGTTTTGCTAAAAGACTCCCTTTGAATCTATTTCCACTCTATTTATGATCTTCCTTAAACCCAAGAAATCTAATTTAACCTCTTGGTCTTACACTCTTCAGAAGGTTTATCTTGGTTTGGCTAGTTTTAAGTGGTTTGTAAAAAAAAGGAACAAAATGCTAAGACATAGAACCCGGAATCACATTCATACACACTTTGAAAGAAAAAAACTTAGTTTAGTTTGAGCAGAATAAAATGAAATCAAGAAAAAATGACTAAGCAAATAAGTATAGAACTACACTTAGCTATCCTATGCACTTTTTATTCATCCTTTCATCCCAAAAAATCTGAGTTCAAAAAAAAAATATCTTAACCTTTGGACTTTTTATTAACTCTTTCATCCAAAAATTTCTAAATTCAATAAAAAAAAATTACCTATTATGAGAAAAATGCAGGACAACTTACAAAGAAGAGTGTAAAGGAGCGGTCAAGAGAATATTTCTCTACAATCAAAGAGAGTACATGGGAGTCTTATGGACTCGTTATCAAACAGTTTCATGCAGAAAAGAGAAAGAAAAAAATTTGTAGCAAGCATGAAAAACAGAAGAAAATAAAATAAACGTTGACCTCCTAACATGATATACAATAAAATCAACAATTACTTATAAAGAGTACGGTGAATACATCATATTGATAAATGTATCCGTAATGGTTTAATAATACTAAAATAAAGGATAATAACACTAATCTCTTATAGGAAATTCGGACCATTTTCTCTTACAACTCGTGAAGAAATCCGCGGTGGTTCAAAATTTATGTGACACTCCAAACTAAAAGTGGTGTCGCCTCTATTCGAAATCAATGTATATATGCAATAATAGGACTTTCAAATTCATTGACAACAGATTCTCGAGTTGTAAAGAGTTCGAAAAGAAAACATAGTGAATTAACATATTGCCGAACCAATCAAAATAAGGGACCATATGACCATTAGTTATTCATAGCTTCTAAAAATCCAATGATACGGTATAATGGATAGTTTTTCAAAGCAAATAAACCTGAATAAATGTATTCAAAACTGAAACTAATCTTTCAAAGCAAAGGATTGAAAACGATAGTTAAACCAAAAGACTACTACATGAAGGTTTACGAGACGATGGTTAGAGAACAGTCAATACTATTTTCCCACCTCATATAATCAGTTTAAGACACAAATTTGAATGGAACTGTTAAACACACTCACATTCAAAGCAAAATATATCTATTTTGAGAAGCTAAGAAACTTTTAGATAACTCAAGTGATATGGGGAAACCAAAGAGAATTAGGAACCCAAACTTAAATAAAAGCCTCGTGTACAGAACTAGAATTAAGACAAAAAAGAAGTTTCTTATCCAGTTTCGACACCACTAAGTAAACTAAAACTTTTAAGCTCAAAGTGTTAAGATTTAAGAAACTCTTAAGAAGACAAAGAAATAATACTTATACCTTAGTTTTAATGTCTAATTAACCAACTCACAGATTCAAGTTTCAAATAAGCAAATTGTTAGACATAAACTACTCATCTCTAATTCTTAAAATTAATTTACTTTAGTCTTGGCTTTAACATCCAAAAGTGTCGCAGTCACTTGTCCTCAACTCTATCCCAAAAGATGAAAATATGACATAGATCAAGAAAAGATAGAAGCATCCAAACAGAGAATCCCCGAACTCATCTTCTATCAAAATAACACCCCACGAAATGCAGTGTTTGATCGAAAGAAGAAAGAGCTTCTAAGAAATCAGCACAAGGTTCTAGGACAACTGACTAAACCAAATTTTAACCAATCTAGGCCTTAACTTGATTACATAATGAAGTGAAGGAAGGACAAAATTAATGATGGAGACACAAGTAAACTAAGCTTCCCATTATTTAAGTTAAAACGAGATTCATGGAAATCCAAAATAATGGCATTTCTCACTAAAAAATGAACTACGTGATAAATATAGTTTATTACTAAGTGCCATAGAAAGTCGAGCTGCAACAAAATCTAGCTACACCATTAATGATGCAGAAACTAAATGAGTCCTAGATAAACCCACAATTTAGTAGAATATTACTACATTTAGCACTAAAATTGTGTTGGAAATAATAATTCAAAGTTGGAATAGGATTCCTAAGGGTTTAGGATTTGTTATTTATGTTATTTATATAAATATGTTAATTAATATTTGTTAGTTTAGAGTTGTTCGTAGTCCCAGTTTAGTTTAGTTTAGTTTTTACCTTCCTAAATAGGAATGTTAATAGCATTTTCAGAAAATAAAAGATAGAAAATATAGAAAAAAACAAAAATATAATGAAAAATAAAGAACTTATGAGTTTATACATAAAATATATTCTTTTAAATTGGTATCGGAGCTTCTACGATTCTACTCTAGTACAAGATTAAAGAGTTTCCGTTGAGGTGGCTATGACCTATATAAGTTGCCCGTCTGGCAAATGATAATGTTGCCATAAGCTAGACGAATAACATATACATGATTAAAAGGTAGATAAAGTTAAAGACAAAAAAAAGATACAAAAAGAAAAGGAGTTGATGGGAAGAGCATCAATGAGAGTTGGAGAGAGAGATCTTAAACACCTAATGTAATGACAAAAAACAGAGGAGGCGTTGGTTAGAAAGAATCAACCTTGAAAGTTGGAAAGAAGTGTTCCAACACAACCAAGAGAAAAAAAATCATGAGTGGGAGAAAGATTTATCCAATACTTGAAAGTCCTAAGTGCTCCACCACAAGCAATAAAAAAATATTGTGAGTTGAAGAGAAATTGCTCCTACATGACCAAGAAAAAATAGTAAATGAACGTTGAAAAAAATGGGAAGGGCATCAATAAGAGTTGGAGAGAGAGTGCTCCAACACAAAAAAAGTCATTGGTAAAAGGTCATCAACCTTGGAAGTTGGAGAGCAAAACTCCAACAGAACGAAGAGAAAAAATATAATGAGTTCGAGAGAAAGTGCTCCAGCACTGGAAGTTGGAGAGACGGTGCTCCAACCCCCCCTTCCAATAGAAGCCTTAGGTGGTATGTATGGTCAAAGATAGTTGATTTTGATATATATATATATATATATATATATATATATATATATATAATATATCTATATATATATATATATATATATAGAAAGGGATAAGATTTGACAAAAATGGAAAAAAAAGAAGCATAGATTTGAAAAAATGGAAAAAAAAGAAGCATATCCCTACTAATCCATATTTGATTTTGACAACCTCTGATTTGGATGTAGATTTTGTGCAATAGACAAGAACTACAAATTTAAGTTAATTGATGAGGCTTGACAGGATATAAAGAGAGGGTATGTATTACCTGCTATTAGGTTGATTTGAGGGAGATGAAAACGCTCAATCCACCGAGGATTTTTGTAAAGACAAAGGCTGATAGGTGTTCTCGTTGAAGGAGAAGAGAGGGGCATGTATGAGTTGTTGTTGCCTTCTATGAGAGGAGATAAGAGTTTTGATAGGGAAACAAAAGGGAAACTAGGGCATAAAATTCCAAAATAATTACATTTCATACCCAATTTTAAAGTAATTGATAAAATACTCAATCTATTATAATAATTACAGTTTATACCCCTATTCATTAAAGGTGATAATTTTCACTTAATTAATACTATATCGTTATCAAATGTTGTATTGGTATCAACAAGGTTAATAATTTCACTTAACTTATACTAAATAGTATATGCATAAATATATATATATTGTAATGGTATCATTAAGGTCTTTATTTCAGAAATTACTTATTAGTCAATGATACTATAAGAGTGTATGTATATAGTTGTGGTATCATTTAATAATATAATATTAAATATGTATACATATATATATCCCTTTATTTATAAATGAAAATTGTTAAGGACTAACACAACTTACAGTATTTGTACCTTGTGGTAAAAATGTGATGGAAAAAATAAGGGCATATTTAACATTCTGGAGATTAATTTTAGTGCATTCATTGTAATAGAGACATATGTACTCTTTTTTGTGACAGGTGCGTTGTCTTTTTATATTTATCCATAGATAACTCACACAGCTCCTCTGCTTTTCCTTCTCTACGCTTGATCTATCTCCTCTATTTTCTGTTTTCGGTTATATCTATCTTCCTCTGAATTCGACTCCTCTAACATTTTCATTTTGGTGATTACCCTCGTGGCTTAGTTAACGTTTTTATTTTCACGGTTTCTCTACCTCTTTTTTAATTTATTATTCAAAAACATTACTTCAATGTTTTTGTGTTGGGATTGTACGCCCTTACAATCAAATTTTTAGCCTCTCCTTTGTCCTATATTTTTTGTCTATCATACTTATTTCATTGATAATTTTGCAGTGTTTTTTATCTTCCTATAGAACTTAGGATTCTACACATGCATGTTCTTTCTAAATACTTTTTGTATAAAATTTCAGAACTAGATGTATTAAGGTGTACCCTTCCTTTAGATTTTGGATTAACAACTAATGTAGTTGGATGGCCAAAGAGAACGAACAATTTTGTGCTTTCTTATAAATGAAACTTGATCTTCCATTAATTGAAATTTAGTGATACAAGATGCATTTTTTGATCCAACATGATCGATGTAGTTAAAAGGAAAATGCATATGTATGACTTTTTGTCTTTAGGTGGAGGTTTTGTATGTACACGATTGGACAAAAAGCCACACTCCATTATAAATATAATCATTATGTGTATGTTTCGTCACAAATATTTTCTATTATACGTGTCAGTATATATAATTTTAGTATGATAGCTTCGCTTACCAATAAGTACTGCAAACTACTGTCTGCCAGAGAATTTGCTTTTTAGAAAAGTGATTTGCGAGTTTCAAAACTTGCAAACTATTGTATGTTGGCTACGTTTTAGCCACGTATCTATAAATTTCATCGGAAAAGCTTATTATGAAGAATGAAGAAGGAGATTAAAAGAAAAGTCTAGAGGAAGAGTAAAAAAGAATGCCACTTCTAAATAAGGGGATGTAAGATGAAACTTTTTGAAATGGTTCTGTCATGTTTTTGACTCTATTATAATATTTTACATATATATGCATGTCAATATTTTTCTGGTTTACTCATGCAACTTTACTTATAAATTCTTAGTATCTGCTGGTGTATGAAGGGTGTTTGACAATATAACTATATCAACTAATATTGATTTTTTATTTATTTAGATAGGTGTACTAAATGATCATAGTTTAAGATAAAATTAAGACGGGTATAAGGCATAGTCTATGTTCTCTTTAAAGCTCCCTAAATTTTATTCAATCTAAATACACATATGGTTGTTATTTATACATTATATGTTTTTTATTTTTTCCAGATGTAGAAAAAGATATAGAATTAAAATGACATAATTGGTTAATTATGGAAAATTAAAGTTGGTAACAAAATTTGGTGTTGGACCTAATTAATGTACTGTGATAAGAATGCGTGAGTGAAATTTTATGGAAAATTTTATAAAATGGTGGTTAGATCTACATCTCGAGCAAAATGACGGTCATTCATGAACATGCAATATCCAAAAAATAAAGATAACAAATGTAAGTATGCTTGGATATATGTTTATGCTAAACGACAATCTAGGTATACTTCCTAAACGAGTAGTCTATGTAAACTCCACATATGATATATGAGAAGTCTAAGTCATGTAAAAGTTTTAATTTTTCCTCATTTTTGACCTATGGTATGTTATGACGAATGCTAAAGGATAGTCCAAGTCCAATTCGAGTACGAAGAGACCGGGTACGTTTAGGGGGCGCTCCCCGAGTGTGATAAGCATTGTCACCTTTTTGGTAATCTTGAAAGTCATGCCTCAAGAGTGGTAACTCAATGTGTCCTTTTTCTTCTAATCCTTTTATTGTATTTATAGGCTATGAATATGATATGGTCAGCCACAAGGAGAGTGGAGGAATATTCGGCTAAGGCGGGAGCTCCTCCCCAAGTCAACAAAGTTCCTCCACTAGGCAATCAAGCTCTTCAAGGTGATCAAGTTTCGGTCATTCCTCCAGCTATTACGGATGAAGAGATAAGGTTGGATTTTTTAAGTTTGGATCAAGCTATGACTGTTCAAGTCCATTTTGTAGCTACTCAGGGTCAAGCCATGACGGCTCAAGCAAACCTGGAAGTTGGACCCCGTGTGAAACAAAAATTCTAGTACCATGGTTTCTCGCTTGAGGGAATTCGCAAGGATGAACCCTCTAATGTTCATTGGATATAAGGTGAATGAAGACCCCCAAGACTTTCTTGATGTGGTCTATAATATCCTATATGTTATGGGAGTGAGGTCTAATGAGATGGATTCTCGCTTGAGGGACTTCAAAAGGATGAACCCTCCAATGTTCTGTGGATCTAAGGTGAATGAATACCCCCAAGACTTTCTTGATGAGGTCTACAATATCCTATATGATATGGTAGTGAGCTTTAAGGAGAAGTACAGACTAGCCTTATATTAACTCAAGGATGTGGCTCAAACTTTGTACACACAACGGAGGGGCAATAGGCCTTTGAGAGTGGGTCCCATAAATTGGGAGTTCTTTAGAATGGATTTTCTTGATAGGTTCTTCCCAAGGGATAAAAGGGAGGCTAAAGTGGTAAGAGTTCATCAACATTCGTAAGGAGGTATGAGTGTGCAAGAGTACTCCTTCAAGTTTAGTAAGTTGTCCAAATATGCTTTCTTCTGTGCATGATCCTAGAGATCAAATGAGCCATTTTGTGATGGGTGTGTCCGATGATCTAATGGAAGAGTGTTGTTCAGTGATGCTTTATGAATATATGAAAATTTCTCGTTTGATGGTGCATGCTCAACTCGTTGAAGAGACTAGGCTCAAAACGAAGAATAGGGACTTTAAGAAGGCCACATCATTGAGGGATGTATGGCAAGGGTAGGTTAAAAATTCAAGACAACCCTAGGTTGAAGAAGAGGGTCTCCAACGAAGTTCCTTCCAATTTACCCAAGGCTAGCAAGGATAGGGTTTCTAACCCTAAGTCTCAAAGAGGAAGGAGAAGAAATCACCTAGAAAGAAACCTACTTGTACCAAGTCTAGTCAGAAACATATGGGTGAGTGTCTAGTTGGGACAGATAATTGCTTTGGGTGTGGTAAGAGTGGATATAAGGTGAGGGATTGTTCTAACATAACGGGTCAAGAGAAAGGTAGTGGTCAAGCTAAATCAAGGGGTCCTAGTTCCGAAGCTCCAAAGAGGAACCACTATTTTGCTCTTCACTCTAGGGGTGAGCGAGAGGAATCTCCCAATGTTGTCACATGTATGTTACAAGTCTTCTATATTGATGTTTATACTTTACTAGATCCCGGTGCTACTTTATCTTTTTTAACCCCTTTAGTATCTAAAATGTTTGATGTTCTACCCTTTGTGTTGATTGAACACTTTTCAGTTACTACCTCGGGAGGTGACTCTGTTGTGGCTAGAAGAGTTTTTAGGAGTTGTCCTATCTCTTTGACCAATAGAGTTACATTGGTTGATTGTATAGAACTTGATTTCATTGATTTTGACGTCATTTTTGGTATGGATTGGTTGCATGCTTTTTTTGCTTCCATTGATTGTAGAATGAGGGTAGTTAAGTTCCAATTTCCTAATGGATCCGTCTTAAAGTGGATGGGGGGAAACACAATCCCTAGAGGTCGTATTATTTCGTGTCTAAAAGCTTTTAATATGATCTCCAAGGGGTGTCTCTACCATATTTTGAGTGTCAAGGACCTTGATTCGAAGCTCCTTCTTTAGAGTCGGTCCCTGTAGTGAAGAATTTTAAAGAAGTCTTTCGCGATGACTTATTTGGGTTTCCTCTGGAATGGGAAATAGACTTTGGTACTGGATTATTGCCGAATACGAATCCCATTTAAATTCGTCCTTATTGGATGGATCCTGGCGAATTGAAATAGTTGAAGGCTCAACCCAAAGACTTACTAGACAAAGGTTTCATTAAACCTACTATTTCCCCATGGGGTGCTCCGGTGTTGTTTGTAAAGAAGAAGGATGGGTCCCTTAGGACGTGCATTGATTACTGTTAACTCACTAAGTTCATCATAAAGGACAAGTATCATCTCCCTCGGATTGACGACTTTTTTGATCAACTCCGAGGGTAAAGATACCTTTTGAAAATTGATTTGAGGTCGGGGTAACACCAGTTTAGGGTGAGGGGTGAAGATATACCTAAAACGGCTTTTTGAACTAGGTATGGTCATTATAAGTTCCTAGTGATGTCCTTTGGTCTAACTAATGCCCCGACAACTTTTATGGACCTTATGAATAAAGTGTTACAGAATTAATTTGATTCCTTTGTTATTGTATTTATTACTGATATATTCGAAGAGTGAGGGTGAGAATTTAGACCATTTGAGGGTTGTATTGCAAGTCCTCAATGAAGACCAACTCTTTGCCAAATATAGCAAGTGTGATTTTTTGTTGGGATCTGTTGCGTTTCTTGGTCATATTATCTCCAGTGAGTGTATAGAGGTCATTCCTAAGAAAACAGAAGCGGTTAATAATTGTTCTAGACCTTTGAATCCAACCGACATTAGAAGTTTCTTGGGTCTAGCTGGGTTCTATTGCAGGTTTGTTGATGTGTTTACATCCATTGCTTCTCGTTTGACTACCCTGACCAAAAAGAATGTAAATTTGATTGGTTAGAATCTAGTAAAAGAAGCTTCCAAGTGTTGAAAGATAAGCTTACCTCCGCCCCATTGGTGACCTTACCGGAGGCTACCAAGGGTTTTGTGGTATATTGTGACTCTTCCGGGATAGGTTTGGGTTGTGTCCTTATGCAACATAATAAGGTGGTAGCTTATGACTTTAGACAACTTAAGGTGCATGAGAATAACTATCCAACTCATGATCTTGAATTAGCGGTCGTAGTGTTTGTTTTTAAAATTTGGAGACATCACATATATGGTGTTCATGTGGATGTATTTACATACAATAAGAGTCTATAATATGTGTTCACTCAAAAGGAGTTGAATCTCCGACAAAGATGATGGTTGTAACTCTTGAAGGATTATCACATGAGTGTTCTCTACCACCTCGACAAGGACAATATGGTTGCTGATGCTTTAAGTCTTATGACCATGAGAACTGTTTCTCATATGGAGGAAGGTAAGAAAAACCTAGTAAAGGATGTCCATAGATTGGCCTTGTTGGGTGTTCGATTAGAATATTATCCATTTATCAAATTTATTCTTTTCTAATGAAAATTGCACACTAGTGAAAGTGTGTAGTGTTGTTTGGATGAAGTCTCAATGCCTTGTGTGATGAGCTTACTTTTAACCTTGCATGAATAAACTTAGAATTTTCTCTATTAGTGTAACACTCTGAAAGTGCATGACTTATTGCAGAGCCTCACTAGATTAAATAAGACTTGAAAAAAAAATTTAAAACTAAAAAAATGTATTGAAACTAATTAGGACGTATTAGAGTAAAAACGTCAATAAACGACCATGACGTTCGGAGAATTGTGAAATTTTGACTAGTGTGCCTTGACATGTTTCAAGGGGTTTCAAAAGTTGGAATTTAGTAAAATTTTGTAAAAAGGTATTAAATATGTATTATAGTGTGTTTAGGGTCGAAACATACTGGTATCACTCCCCAAGGATCACCCTAAGGGTCCTTCGAAGACCTTACATTTAGACCTCAAAACTGGCTTGTGGACAGTGTGCAACCACGAGCAAAACGATGAGTCGTCGTTTGATCGATGCTCATTCATGTTGTCGTGGGTTGACACTTGACCCATTTCCAAAAGTGGCTCAAAAAAGCACTCTCTATCTCAAAGACGCGCTGACATTATGGTGTCGTCGATAGGGTGACGGGCCGTAGAGGGGCAACCGTCATTTGGAGGGCAAATTTAATGTTAAGCTTTAAGTTAGGTTGGGTTAATTAGTTAGTTGGTTAATTAATTATTTAGGGATTAAGGGTGTTTAATTATGTTATCTAGGGGACTTTATAAAGACTAACCCTCATTAAACTAACTTAACACCTCATCATTCCCAAATTCAATTCTCTCCTACTTCTCTCTACTTTCTCTCTCTATTTCAAAGACCACCATTGAAGACGAAAAATAAAATTTATTAGGGATACAAGACTCAATATTTCTTACTTAAATGTGCAAGGATTGTAAGGTATGGAAGTTTTCACTCTTGAGATCTCTTTCCCCAAGAGGCTCTTCAAAATTGGTTTCTTATGATGTCTAAAAGGTGTGTTTCTTCCAATTTCGTGAATGATCTTTCAAATTGATTTGATGTTGATTTAATTTCATTAATATTTATAGATCATGATTGTTTATGGGTTAATTCTTGTATTTCTTAGTATTTGACCTAGTTCTATGGAAGAATTCATGATTGAACCCTTCTCCCTAACCCTAGGTTATGAATTGAGATTGATTTGATTAGTGATGATACCATAGACTTATTTCTTGTATAGATTACTATTTTATGGTGATACTAAGTGAATTTATGGATGAATATTTTTGTATTAATGGAAAGATCTTGAAGAAGCTTTTGGGAGGTTATGTGGTAAGACTTTATTATTATGAGTTCTGTACTTCAATGTTGATGGTTTATACTTGTTGATGATGTTCAATTGAACTATTATATGTGATTATATTTAGAATATGATAATATGATGATTATTATGAAATGTATTGAATATGTGAATTATGAGATCCTGTTAAGGGTATGGTCATACAGGGTCTGAATATGAATCATTTGTGTACCTTATTATGAAATAACTATAATATGATGATCTCACTAATGATTGTTTTTTATAGAAGAAAATTTTCATCCTAGACCTAATGAGATAATTAAATAATTATATAAGGGGTTAGTCTCCTATGACCAATATTATGCTATGATGATTGAGAATGACTTAAAGACAATTTAAAAAGGGATTGTAGCATAGAACCGAGCAAACTAGTTATGAGAGGTGTCCCTTCCCAATATTGGAATGTAGGTTCACAATAGTTCTCATGATACGGAGACTACAATGCAATTGTTCATAAAGAGGGTGTCAAGTATATCTCCTAATTCCTTACCTATGTTGCCTCCATAGGAATACTAGCTAGTGGGTCCACCTAGCATGTTATGTTCATGTTTTTGTTCTACCTTGGCAAGTAGAGCACCTTCTTTTGGTGTAGTGTTTCATGGCACCGGATTCCATGTTTAGCTCACATTTTCTATTGTCTGTTAAGGTGATTGTTCCCGAAATGAAAAATGAGTGAATGAAGTAATGAAGATGAACACTAACTAGGGTGACTTAAGGGGTTCTACTTAATGTAGGTAGGGTATGAGACTCTACTTATACATTGCACAAGTTGGCCTTACGGGAGTCCTAGGAGGTTGTTCATGCACTTATGGTATGAATAAATGCATATGTTGACTTTACATTTTGATTATCATATATAATGTTAGTTTTAGTGATGAACATGCTATTGGTATAAATTGCTATATTTGATGATGATTACACATGATGTTATGTTATATGAAGCAAGGCATAACTTATCATATCTTTCCTTTTTTACTTGATTATGTGGAGTTATGGGGCTTCACATGAGCATTGCACTTGTAGGCTTGGGATGAGATTATTGGTAAGGGTCTTGTATGCTTTGATGTTATGAGCTCTATTACATGAATTGTTCTTATGACTTTATGTTGAAGCTATTCGTGTTGATACGAACTTATGTTGATGATATTCATGTTTCCATGACATTATGATGTTGGTCTTGTGTTGAATATGGCTTTGTCTTAAGTTATCATATGATCATTGGCTTGTATATGTTCTTAATTGTGCATAAAAGGCTTTTAAAATATTCTTTGCATGGATTTGATCGAAATGTCCCTTTAAGCATGATTTTGAAGGTTTTATGTGCATATGTTTTCATACTTAGTACATTTCGGTTGTGCTAACCCATATTCTTCCCCATTTCCCAAAAAAATTAGTTTTGGGCCATTAAAGTATCAAGGTCTCTTTTCAAGAACACTTGGAATCGTTTCCCAAGTTATTGGTTGGTCCTCAATTTTCGAGGATGTTGCCATTCTTCTATTCTAGCGATGAGATTGACTATGACACTTTTTTTCCCTTAATTCATGAGACTTTTTTTATAAGCTTATAATGGAATATTGTACATGTGTATGGGGTTATGCCTAACTTTATAATACTCTTTAGATGGTTTATTTGTGAACAAGATGTTAAACTCTCAAATATATGTTTATGCTAAACGAGAAGTCTATGTATACTTCCTGAACAAGGAGTCTAAGTAAACTCCATATATGATATGTGAGAAGTCTAAGTACACTTCACTATGTAAAAGTTTTAATTTTTCTGCATTTTTGACCTATGATATGTTATGATGAATGCTAAGGGATAGTCCAAATACTCTTCGAGGACGAAGATGTTGGTTACGTGTAGAGGGTGCTCCCCGGTCATAACAATTAGTCTGATTGATTTAGGAAGGTGTCTTCTCGAGATAATCTCAAGCAATTTTAAAAAGTGTAACCCAACTTTAACATATACTTCTTTTTTGGGCTACCCCTGAGTATGTGAAACTCTTCTGAACACCTTTAGAGACTTACCTATCATTGGAAGAACGTTGATGAACCCTAAACCTCACATGATCAACCAACTATAATTTTATTGATTTGTATTTTAAAGTGAATAGCCAACTTAGTCCGAAAGCCTAAGTTTGGGTGTGGTGAAAAGGAGAAGGAGAAGTGAAGAAGTGCAAGAAAAGTCTTCCTTCACCCATGGAGGTGCGGAAAATTAAAACCCTTCATCTAAAAAAATAAGAAAGCAAAGAAAAAGAAAAGAAAAGACCGAAAAAGAAAAAGTTGTAGAATAAAAGCATGAAAGAAATTGGGTTTCCATGCAATTCATGGAGGTGAATCAAAAGATGACTCAGAAGCACTTGAAAAAGAATTGATTAAAGGGACAGAAGGAAATGCCTTAATAATACGACATATCATCATAAAAATCCATTAAGCATTAATGACAATACATTTTCACTAAGCCTCATTACAAGCCTTATAAATACCTTTTTTTTTTATCTAAAGTGAGCCGAACCAAAGATCGATTAGAAAATAAGGGAAAACTTATAGGTGAAAATATGCATTGTGTTCGTCTTTGTGAGTGTGAGGGTTGCATCTGATTCCTAATCTGAAATTGTTTAATCCTTGTGTGTTGACATGGAATCATTCTTTGTGTGAGGGAATGTAAATACTTTTGTTGACCTTGAACTTGCATGAGTAAAAAGTATTGCAAGAATAAGATTCTTTGGTAATGGTGTGTTACAATTTTAATCTTTGAGTATAGAATTGATCTTTCGATGAGTAATTTGTATCTTGTTGTGTATGTTCATGATTAAGTCTCGTGTAGCTCTATTTGAGACATACTATTTGAACTGTTGAACTTGAGTTTCACTTGAGGAGAAGAAAAAGTTTAAGTTGGGGGGTGTTGATAAATCCTCATATTGGACACATTTTGGGCCTTGTTTTTTGAAAATAGTGTCCTAAAATGCTCATTCTATCTCAATATCAGATGAGAACTCTAAAGATTCACTACAAGCATGAAAACGTAGCACAAAATGGGGAAAACAAAGGATGAAAAGAGCTGAAGATGAAGCCTAAGCATCGTCAAGTATACTAAGCGATCAACTGAAAGGATGCAGTTCACCCTTAGTTCCAGCAAGCGAAGCCCCGAAAGAAGTGGATCAAAAAGGCAATTAAAAGAAGCAGCCGGAACTTCACCGAGTAGATCTACAAAGCAGAATTATTCTGCCCAATATTCAAAAATGCATGGGCGCTGAGGGAAAAACACAAATTGCGATGAACTAGAAGCAGGGCGAATTGTTGAATCACTTGGCGATTCACCACTAACTTCGCCAAATGGATAAGCAACAATTAGTCTGAAAGCTATAAATACTAGCTATAGTTTATAATTTTAGAGTCGGAACATTATTATTATTTTTCACTTTTACAGCTTTAGTTTTTGGGAATTTTGCTCTCAAGTTTGGAGAGAGTTTTGGGGGAGACTTGAAGAAAGGACCTCTTCTTCCTCAAATTTGAAGTGGTTCTTCTCCATTCTTCTTCCTTTGAACATATAAAGGTTTGAATCTTATACCCAATTGATATCTTTATCATCTTAGCTGTATTTAGTTATTTCTTGATGTGTTGCTAAAAATGGCTAATCTTGGGGTGTGGTTTGGCAAATATTTGTTTATATTATGGTCGGATCTTGCTTACTGATAGGTTATATGCATTTTAATGGTCATTTAACCTAGTTGTTGTGGTTTAATTTAATGAGTTTGTAGTTGCAAATACAAAACCACCCATGTGTATTTGGCATGCTTAGAGAGAGTTGTAAACCAAGACTACTAGACTAATGGCCTAAGTAGTGGGGCTACATGAGGTTCAGCGCGATAGAGTGAACCCTAGTCCTATATCTTAGAACTCATCATAAAAATAGAGGGTGTGGGTAAGGCAAAGGCTGGTCTTCGTTAGACGAAAACTGTTCGAGAGGAACGCATTATATAGGGAATGTTTCTGAGAGGGAATTTACTTTCACCTAAAGCTTAGCCTAGTCATCATTATTTTGCAAATTTCCTACTGAAAGCATGTACCTAAGGATTAACTTCAACATATATGGTGATCACAACTGAAGAACGTATACCCATACTTGATTCCCCTTTGTTTTTCAATTTTTACCAAACTCGTGACAAACCATTTTTATATTTGACACTTTTGTGTCACAAATTGATTTTAATTTGTTATTATTTGATATTTTCTCAAACTATTACCAACTAAATTTGAAATTATAATAAACTATCATTTTCACTACCACTCCCTTAAGACATGATCCCAACCCTTGGTTGGGTTACTTTACTCGCTTTAATCGGTAGATACTCAGACTGTCGGCTAGTGTCATTGATCATGATCACAGAAGAAGCATCAACACCCCGCCCATTTAAAGGATGCCCAACTGTATGAACTTGAACTTTAAGGTTTGAATTTCCTAGGACAAAGGTCACTTGGTTATACTCAAAGTAGGCTAAGAAACCCATACTTACTTCTTTTCGACTCAAAGCATACGCCCAACATTAACCTTTTCCAGATGGTATTGAATGCTCATATCATAATCCTTGAGTATCTCCATCCATCTTCGCTTTCTCAAATTTATATACTTTTAAGTGAATACATGCTGTAAAATACGATGATCAATAAACACTTCACACTTAACACCATAGAGGTAATGTCACCAAATCTTGAGAGAAAATACTTCCGCTGCAAACTCTAAATCATGCGATCGATAATATTTCTCATGCACCTTCAATTGACGCGAGGCATAAGCTATAACATTCTTACTCTTAATTAACAAAACACCTAAACTAGAATGAAAAGCACCATAATAAACGATATATCTTTACCTTCAACCAACTATGTCATAATGGGTGCTATTGTCAACAGTCTTTAGCTTTTGGAAGCTCTCTTCACATTTTCATTCAATTCAAATGGTGTCTCCTTTTTAGTCAAATGTCTATCAATTGAGGCAAAATTCTTAACAACCAGATGATAATAGCTAGCGAGTTCCACAAAACTCCTACTTTCCGTCACAGCTTTAGGCCGAACCAAATTCTTAACCACCTCAATCTTTGGAGGATCTACCATTACCCCT